>NW_020870329.1:117500-140000 GCF_003789085.1 Penaeus vannamei
TTAATTAGTCTGATTTCTCCATTGGAATGACGAAGAACGAAGCTGATGATAAAAAAAAAAAAAATCCTTTGTGGTGTGCCGAGCTCCTTTTATTTCACAAGACACATTTTTTTTCGTCATCCAAGAGCCAACCCGCACTTGTATGTTTAGTGTAAAGACAAACTTTTTTTCCCTCCTTCTTTACTTGTAGTGAGGGGATTCTTCCTTGTAATTAGAGACTTCATCCTTTTCATGGTGAACTTCATAACGAGCATCCTGTGAGAATGAATGCCTTTACTTGTCATCATATATGGTAAAAAAAAAGAAAAAAAAAATGGTTGTGATGTATTTTCAATCTGTATCATTTACCCAGTGTATGGTATTATGGTTAATGCTCAGAATGTTGTTTTTTTCAATATTTGTTTTCTCTTAAATATAACACTTCACTGAAGTTTTTTTGCGTTAATATGACATCAAAATGTCTCTCTTATCTATTACATTTCATTAAATGTAAAATTAAACCAAATAATTTTAGACATAAGGGTCATTTTACTTTAAGATAATGATGGAAAAATATGAAATCCCATACATACAGAAATTGTAAAATGCAGAGAATAATGCAGGTCTATTGGAATCTATATTTATTTCCGAAAGTTGACATGCATTTTTTCCATAAAGATTTCTGGGCTAAAATACTCTGATATTCATAACACGACCGAGATATCGAAATTTTCTGAAATCCTCATCTGTCTCTTACAGCAATTACTTCATGACAGGGTGTGAATCTGACATCAAAGGATGTAAAATAACAGAGAATTCCTTCAGTCTGTATTTCAGATATTTGTGCATATTTACATGCGTGCATATTCGTATGTGCGCATATAAGTACCTACATGTGCTCAGAAACACACTCATGAATATATGTATTTATGCATAAATGCAGTATAAATATACATATAAATATATGTATAGATACACGTGCCAATTATTTGTTATTATTTTAATTGCCACCATCGTCATTATTATCATTATTATTATTATTATTATTAGTAGTAGTAGTAGTAGTAGTAGTAGTAGTATCATTATTATTGTCATCTTGATTATTATTGTTGTTATTATTATTATTATTATTATTATCATTAATGTTATTGTTATTATTATTATTATCATTAATGCTATTGTTATTATTATCAATAGTGCTATTATAATAATAGTAATAATTATTATTTTGGTTATTATTATCATTATTTTGCTATTATCGTAATAGCTATTATTATATTATCATTATCATCATTAGTTATTATTATCATTGTCATTATCATCATTATGTTTATCATTATCATTACCATTATTAACTTCAATTTCAGTTTCATCATTCATATTATTATTGTTGATATCATCAATCATTATTACTTTTATTATGATCATCATTACCATTATTATCATTGTTATTATATCTAATGTATTATTATCATTGTCATCATTATTATTATACATTTTTATTATTGTGATTATTACTATTAATGTTTAGGTTAGTGTTGTCATTTTATTTATCGTTATATTATTATTATGATTATTACTATTATTATTGATCTTCATCTGCTGCTTCATATTATTATCATTATAATCATTATTATTATTATTATTATTATTATTATTATTATTATTGTTGTTGTTATTACTATCATCACCATAATGATGATAATAATGTAGAAATATTGTTATTAATACTATTATCTATGTTATCATTATCAATACTACTAATAATACTACATGTATTATTATTATTATGTTATTAAGGTTGTTATTTTTTGTTGTAATAAATGTATTTCTTGTTATCATTGTTATTGTTATTATTATTATTTTCATCATCATCATCATCATCATCATCATCATCATCATCATCATCATCATCATCATCATCATCATCATCATCATCATCATCATCATCATCATGGGAATTCTTATCATCAACCCCAAACTCATTATCAATATAATTTTATTGACACTTTCATTATCATCGTTTTCTCTGATACAGAACAGAAACGTTTTAGTTATTCTAAAGTCTTCGTTATATATATAAATATATATATATTATATATATTAATATATATATATATATATATTATATATATATATATATATATGTATATATATAGTGTGTGTGTGTGTGTGTGTGTGTGTGTGTGTGTGTGTGTGTGTGTGTGTGTGTGTGTGTGTGTGTGTGTGTGTGTGTGTATATATATATATATATATATATATATATATATATATATATATATATATATATGTATGTATATAGACAGAGAATCTTAGTAGGCAGAAACATATACTGATAGATAAATAGATATTTATGCTTATATACACACCCTTTAAAGTTATATTCACGCATAATCAATATTTAGGCAAAAAAAAATCCTTCGGCTCATCCTATCTGTTTTCCTATTTATGCTCGGAGGTCATTCAACTTATGACCTCCAAACTTTCCTCCTGATCCCTCCCCCTACCCCCACGCCCATCCCCCCCCCCCGCCCCCCTAAGCCGATCCTTCTGCTTTCGAGACTTCACTTCATGCCAGGCGCGCATGTGTGACAAATCCATGATCCTCCAGACTGAAATTGTATGAACCACTCTGAAATTATCCTGTTTTCTCGTTATTTTGTAAATAATCCGGAACTTCCCAGCGCACTAGATCAAAATAAGAAAAGGAAATTTACAAAGTGTTCCTTGTATCATTTTTTCCGAAATATCCGAGGATGTAATTTTTTAAGGACGACGGGGGTCGGGGTGAAGGGAAATGGAGTGTGATAAATTATATCGAAAATTCATATTTGAAAATTATGATCATGATGTTAACGGTAATGATAACTGGATAAAGATTAGTGAATAACTGCATATATACATATCCATACATGAATGCATAATTAATGAATACATACATAAATACATCTATCCATATATATATGATGTTTATATGTGTGTAATAATATTATAATATATATATATATATATATATATATATATATATATATATATATGTGTGTGTGTGTGTGTGTGTGTGGTGTGTGTGTGTGTGTGTGTGTGTGTGTGTGTGTGTGTGTGTGTGTGGTGCGTGCGTGCGTGCGTGCGTGCGTGCGTGCGTGCGTGCGTGTGCGTGTGTGTGTGTGTGTGTGCGTGTGTATTATATATATATATATATATATATATATATATATATATATATATATATATATATATATATATATATATCGTCATCGGTTCGTCACGGGCTTGAGTCCGGGTCACCACACCTCCTCACAAGCCGCTGAGGCCATATGGCACTAATTAAGACCAATTACGATTTTTCCAAACTTTTAGAAGAATCTCCGAGACATGAAAGGAAGTTCCAGACTTTGCATGATTTATTTTTTCTAAGGTGAGGTTGATGGATAGTTTGATGGGTCAGTTGAATATTATAATGGAATAAAGACAAAGACAGAACGGGGTAAACTCTACATATGGATATATATATATATATATATATATACAGTATATGTATGTGTGCGCGTGTGTATGTATGTGTGTGTGTTTGTGTGTGTGTATACCTGCGTGTGTCTGTGTACATATCTATATCTTTGTATGTATGTATCTATCTATCTATATGCTGTATATATTTACATACAGTTGTATAGCTGAGAGCAATACTTGCGATACTATCATAAGTAAAGTAAGTGAAACAAAACTGTATTAAATGGAATGCAGCAAATTGATAAAAAGTTGTCATAGAAGCATATAGTGTCTTTCCTGTTATTCGATGCATTGTTTAACGCATTTTCTTTTCTCTTTTTACAGGTGAGTACCTTCAAACACGCGTTACTGCAGGACCGTGAGTATCGGGAGAACATAAAGATTTTCTATAAAGCCCCATCAGTGGAGTTTGGAGCATGAGGGGAAAGTAAGTAATGTTTTTATTTAGAGTTTCAACTTATCTGGACTTTGTTTAAATATTCATAACGATGTGTTCGTGAGCTGCAACATGTACATTGATTTAGTATACTCCTGTATATATGAATGACTAAATGTTGAATGAATTATTAAGAATAGAAAATTGATGAATAATCAGTAATCAGTAAAGAAAAAAAAATCAAGAACTGAATCACAAATATGAAAGCATAAAACAAAAAAACAAACAAACAAAACGTAAACAAGTGCAAGCAAAAAAAAGTTTCAGTGAGAGTGCAACCACAAGTACTTACTGAACTTTGCTATCTATTTTTTGCAGTGCAATTAATTACCCAATTAAAAAATTCAGATTGTGCTAATGGGGTAATCTACTCATTGTTTGGAAACCGCTGATCGAGAAGGTTTGCAATATGCACTTGTGTATTTGTTGCAACGTTTCTGGTTTTAGGGAGAAAGGGTTGTGGTTTTGTGAATTTGCGCTTTTCAGTAACTATGCTTTCAGACAAGAGTGGTCATTGTTATTATTCCTATATTATTTTTATTGTTATTGTTATCAACAATATTGTTTTTATTGTTATTGTTGTTGTTATTACTATTAATCATCAGTATTATCAATATCATTGTTAGTGTTATTATTGGTATTATCCCTATTATTATTGTTGTTTTTATTAGTATAGTAGTAATAATAACAGGAGTAACAGTAGTAATAGAAGTAGTTATTTCTCTTGTTATAGTAAAAACATCATAATTGTTATCATTATCATTGTTATGATTATAAATATTCTATATATTTAAGAAAAATATAGAAACGCGAAAGATTGATTATATATATATATATATATATATATATATATATATATATATATATATATATATATATATATATATATATGTATATGTATATGTATATGTATATAGCACACACACACACACACACACACACACACACACACACACACACACACACACACACACACACACACACACACACACACACACACATATATATATATATATATATATAATATATATATATATATATATATATATATATATATATATATATATATATTATGTATATATATATATATATATACATATATATATACATATATATATATATATACATATATATATATATATAATATATATATATATATATATATATATTATATATATATATATATATATATATATATATATATATATATATATATATATATAATACACACACACACACACACACACACACACACACACACACACACACACACACACACACACACACATATATATATATATATATATATATATATATATATATATATATATATACATATGTATATATATATATATATATATATATATATATATATATATATATGTGTGGTATATATATATATATATATATATATATGTGTGGTGTGTGTGTGTGTGTGTGGTGTGTGTGTGTGTGTGTGTGTGTGTGTGTGTGTGTTGTGTGTGTGTATGCACATATAGATAGATAGATACTTATATACATACACATCTGTGGGTTTGTGTGCGTTTGAGTGTGTGTATGTATGCATACACTATATACTGTATATAATATCTCTTCTCAGCTCAAAGCAGAAGATATTAAGGGTTCACTGAAGTATTTTTCGCCAGACCGGAGAATCCAGATAAAAGAGGAGAAAGAGTGGAAAAGAAGTTAATATTTGGAGAATAGAAAGGTCTAGTGCGAGATGAGAAGAGATTAGGCCGAGTTGCCTCAGGGAAGATAGAGTAATGGCTTAGAAGCGGAGCTCGAGGTCGTGGGGGGGGGCTTTATCTTGGGCTGGTTGTGGACGATATTGATGTCGTAGTTTATATATGGTGGAGAAATGGGTGGGGAGGCTGTTGCGGTTTGCCACTGAGCTCTTCTCTCTTGCTCTCTTCTCTTTTTCTTTCTCTTTCCTCTCGACTCTCTGCGCAAAAAATTGTGCCGCGTATATATTTCCAGCAAATATCCGTGGAAAAGAAAAGAGGAGAAAAGAAGGACAGAAAATAAAGCGGGGCCTCTTCTGCCCTTCTGCCACAGGGGCGCATGATGGAAGTTTTGACCCTGCCTGGAACAGCTGGTAGATTTAAGGGTAATTTGAGTCAGTAACCCAACTGCATATTCAACAGCGGAGCTTCTGAAGCCCGCCACAACAGCCGTGTTGCCCTGGCGCTCGCCAAATTACAACGGGGGTGGGGGTGGGGGAGCTGAGTGGTTGTAACTAACCTTGTCTTCCGTAGGCGCGGCTGAAGGGTAGTTGTTGTTAAAAAATGAAACACGGGAATTAATATGATTCTTTGGCTTATCGATACTAACCTCCCGTCCGCATACAGTATATTTGGCCTTTCAAACGCATATAGTGATTTGTCTGTTGCAAGTCTGCAGGTTGTGGCATAAGTGACGGCTTTATGGTTATTGATGCATCGTGAAATCCGCCATTTGTAACTATAACATTAATCATAGGGTGATTTATTATTTTGATACAAAGCGAGACAATGGGCCGGGAATTGTAGTCGAGCGCGTAACAACTCAACGGGAATTACCCTATTTTGAGGGAAAGTTAAGTGTGCCTTTGTTAGTGCTAAAGTGCTTTTAAAAGCTCTTACGTTGTCATTGTATTTAGGATGACTTACTATGGTATCATGACCTTTTTGAGCGAGGTTTTACAAGATACCTCTTATTGTGTGGTCAAAACGCCCATTTTCCCGGTTGAAATGATACACTGCACAAGTATCAAGATAAATTTTCGAATAAGGGAAATTCTATAACGAAAGTTTCCCCTAAATCTACTGTTGGGTCATTTATCCCATTTTAGGGGAGGATTCCATTTAGCCTCAGTATCTTATCTGTAGGTTTTGATGATTTAATGGAAAACTATTAGATATCAATATCTTCTAAGCGAATTCCAAGGTTTTGTGTGTGTGTGTGTGTGTGTGTGTGTGTGTGTGTGTGTGTGTGTGTGTGTGTGTGTGTGTGTGTGTGTGTGTGTGTGTGTATGCATATGCCAATATATGCATGTGTACTCCAATGTTAATGTGTTTGTATTAATATGTTTGTGTATATACATTTTTTTTATTGTGTACATGAATGATATTTCCCTTATACACACATGTTCTACTTGTTTGTATACCATTAGCTGATTCGTTTCCTGACCTACTGAATATTCTTTGTACAAGTATGCGTGTGTTTCTATGATATTTATCCCCGTGTTTTAAGTAATTTAATATGTTCGCGTGTTTATTGGAAATATAATTTCAGAAGCTTTTTTTCAAAACTAATTCAGAAAATTGATAGAAAGATACATACATACATTTTGAAGAGTAGAAATTTACTAAAAAAAAAAAGTCTTTGACTTTAAGGCTGAATGCAAACTGCGAAATCCCCCTTTTTATTTCTTTTCCCTTCCGACTCCCTTGCCTCCTCTTCACACTCCCTCCACCTCTCTTCCCTCCTCCTCTCACTCCCTTCCACCTTCTCTCCCTCGCCTTTCCAGTCCCCGTTTCCTCTCTTTCTCTCCGTCATTCTCCTCCTCTCCTCTCCGTTTCCCCTCTTCTCTTCGCTTCCCCCCTCCTGTTTTCTCTTATTTTTCTCTCTCTCGCTTCCACCTCCTTTTTTTTCATTCTGCCTCCCTCTTTTCCCACCCGCCTCCGCTTTTCCCGCCTCTCCCTCCACTCTTCAGTTAGCTAAAGCTTAGTGCTGTCCCATTGAGAATGGAGGGGGGGGGGATGCAGGGAAAGATTTTTTTTCATTCTAAAACATTTTTCTTCATAATGTTTTGTTTGACTGGTATATATAGTTTTATCGGTATATTCTGTGATATCCTTAAGCTCAGGTTTTGTTCACTTTACACAGTATTTAGAGTGATATGTATCAAGAATGCTTGTATCTATATTGCACATGTGTGGTTATATGCTTATGTTTGTGTATATGTGTGTGTGTGTGTGTGTGTGTGTGTGTGTGTGTGTGTGTGTGTGTGTGTGTGTGTGTGTGTGTGTGTGTGGTGTGTGTGTGCATGTGCGTGCGTATGTATATATGCGGATGTGTATTTTTTTTATCTGTGTAAGTGTGTGTGTGTGTGTGTGTGGTGTGTGTGTGTGTGTGTGTGTGGTGTGTATCATATCCCATATGTATACGTATACATACATGCATACACACAGCGATTCTATTTACTACCTATACTCTAATTGGCTGCAGCTATGATGCCAATCCCCGTATGGCATTAACTGAGGGGACCGCTATGGAATATCACATATCGACCTTAACATTTTCATATGTATTTATTTGTTTTCCTGTTTCTGTTTTGCGCGGCTGTACCCAACGCGTGTTACCCCCCCCCCCCCCCAACCCCGTCCCCCAGCAAATACCATAACGGCCTTTACGTTCGGAAATTTTTTATTACAGCTTTCAGTAATGATGATGGTAGTTCTTATAATGATGGTAGGTGTAATGATGATAATTATATTGAGGATAATGATAACGCTGAAAATACCGATGATGCTACAAATATCAATACTGCTGATGATGACAATAATAATTGTTATAATGAGAACGATGATAGCAGTCATAACGATAATGATAATGATAACAATGAAAATAATAATAATCATGATAACGATGGTAATATTAATATGATGAAATCATAACAATAGTAATAATAACGGCAGTAAGGATAATGATAAAAATGATAATGATAATAATGATGATTATGATAATGGTGATAGTAATAATGATAATGATAATGATGATAATGAGAATGATAATAAAAATAGTAATAATAATAGTAATAACAATAGTGATAATGATATTGATGAGAATGATAGTAATAGTAGTAGAATTGTATGAATAGTAACAGTAGTAATGTTAATAATAGTAACAATAATAATGTTAATAACAATAATGGCAAATGCTACTTAAAGTAGCATAATGATAACTACTATTGGATTGGCTATCAAACCTGTCGAAATTTTGCATCACGATTTAGCGTCAGTTATGGAATCGACATCCAATTTAATTTTCAGGAGAATGAAAGTGTTGAGCGTCAAGATTATATTGGATGTTCGATGTTGACTTAATTTGGCGTGCTTTTATTTATATCATATAAATAGCCTCGAACCATGAGGCAGAGGGAAAGAGAGATGGAAAACAGGAATAAAAAAGCGGTTTTCATTCTAAATTGTTTGTTTTTGTTTTGCATTTAGCATATAAGTATTTGTGTATTTAAAGTTATGAATGGCATATTTTGCTACAGAAATATTGTATTTTTTTTTTCTCATACTAACGATCTGCAGTGTATACGAATGATCCTTCGGCCATGAGAAAAGTTTTAAGAAAGAAGACAGTAGGATCCTATAGTCCTTATAACTATGCCTTCCTACGTCCCTCCACCCCTCCTCCCCTTCTCCCTTAAAAAAAGGGAGGAGACGAACCTAACCCTGCGCTCCTATTCACAGCATCCCTATCCTTTATGCTCCTGGGAGGCTGGGCCCGGCAGACAAGCATTATGCTCTCCTGGTACAAGATGAAAGAGAGCATCAGGTATAAAACAAAGGATCTCCGGAGTGAATTTAGACTTCATAAACAGGGGGGAGGGGGAGGTTCCAGGGGATGAGGGAAGGAGGCGAGGGAGGGGGATGTGGGGGAGGGGTGTGTGAGGGAGGAAGGGAGGGGTGGAGGGTGGCTAGACTGTGGGCCTCTTCTCTTCTTCATCCTACCCCACCCTCCCGTTCTTACTCCTACAATCACTTCTCTCTCTCTCTCTCTCTTTCTTTCCTTTCACTCTCTCTCTCTCTCTTTTTTTTACTATCTCATTCTCTCTCACCCCTCCCGTACGGACCTGTAAACACAGATTTGTGCTCCGTATATTTCACGATTTACCGAGAGTTTATGGCAATTATACGGCCTTTCTGGCTCTAATTTGATACAGTAAGGTATGATAATCTGTACGTGTTGTTATATGTATATAGAATGATACATTATAGCACACTGTATGTATGAAGATATAATGTGCATCCGTTTGTGACCTTCAACCTCCTAGCTTAATACACATATTTTATAATGTACTGTAAATACATTTTCATTTCATCTGTGATATTATATAAGTAAAAACATTTCAAAGTACCCCATTGTTAACTTTATAATGTCAGCTAGAGAAGCCTTAGCTCAGTTGACTATTCTGCTGCAATATGAACTTATGTACCAACCCTATGTATATATATTATTTTGGCAATAAAATCAATCAATCAATCTCTCTCTTTTTCTCATTCTTTCACTATCTCTCTCTTTCTCTTTATCCTTATCTCTCTCTCTCTCTTTCTCTTTATTCTTCTCTCTCTCTCTCTCTTTATCCTCTCTCTCTCTCTCTCTCTCTCTCTCTCTCTCTCTCTCTCTCTCTCTCTCTCTCTCTCTCTCTCTCTCTCTCTCTCTCTCTCTCTCTCTCTCTCTCTCTCTCTCTCTCTCTCTAACAATTTCCCATCATCATCACCAACACTTCTTCTCCCTCATTCTCATTACCAACAGAGACACTCTCTGATACATTTTTTTGTGATAAAGGCCTTTTAATTAGTTTATCAATTTTGCAAATGCCTTCGTGGAGATACTAATGTAGCTCCAGTTCACAATGCATCTGTTGCGATAGTTGACTGATATTTCCATTTAACTTTTCTCAGAATCATTGTCCGTTCCATTACGGTTCAAGAAAGTAGCAACAACTGTATGTCATTATTAATTAGCGGGAAATGTTCGAACAGGAATAACAGAATATGTCACTGAGCGAAAAAGAACATCATCATTCACACACACACACACGCACTCTTCTCCCTCCTCTCTTTCTCTCTCTCTCTCTCTCTCTCTCTCTCTCTCTCTCTCCTCTCTCTCTCTCTCTCTCTCTCTCTCTCTCTCTCTCTCTCTCTCTCTCTCTCTCTCTCTCTCTCTCTCTCTCTCTCACACACACACACACACACACACACACACACACACACACACACACACACACACACACACACACACACACACACACACACACACCACAGCACATGAGAGACAGCCATACAAGAGCATGCTTGTCGCCTGTTAACGTAAAAATACTTTAGCTATTAAAGGCAATTCTGGGAATTCCTAGTGCCCCCCACCACTCCACGCCAGACATAGCTGTTGCGAAGGCATTATGGCACTGAATAAAGAATGCTATTAGCCTTGTAAGTGAAAAGGAGTGATTTGTATCTTGGATAATCATCGATATTAAATGATCGCCATTAATTCTTCAAAAGCGCGAGTGGGACTCCCGATATCATTCTCGCTCTCCCACGCGTGTTTGGGGGTCAGTGTAGGTAAGTTTGCGAAGCGTAAAACCCTCAGGTGGGTGTTTTGGTGCGAGAACAGGGATCTTTCTGGATGTTTCGAATAAGGAGTGTTTTTATGTGTTTGTTTCTGCAGTTTTATTGATTTGTTTGATAGGACTGTTTTTTTATTTGATTGTTTCTGTAGTTTTTGTATGGCGCAAGCTGCATTTAAGAGGTTACAGATACGCACAATATGGAACATAAACATGCACAAAAATTGTATACTATTCAGAAATACAGATAACAGCGCGTAATTTCCTTCCCTTTAATTTACTTACACATTACGTATGTTTGCTGTAATTTATATGTATATGGCTTCATGTATGTACAATATATTCATGTACGGGCTTCATTATTCATTATTTCCCCTCCGTATATGCGCACACGCACATATTGACTTTAATTTTTTTTTCTTTTTTTGTACTGGTGTCTTTTCATAAATAAACACATACACATTCATAAACATACACGCCCCATGCCCCTACACACGCGCGTCTTTGTGTAGGTGGCAATGGCAAATACCTCAGACATTCATAAGCAGTAAAGTGTTCATAACTGTTTCGATTGTTTTATAAGAGCTTGCCCATAAGCGATAAAGTGTTCATAACTGTTTCGACCTTTTTTTATGTACGAACTTATTCCTTTTAATGTTGACATATGAACGCTTTTGAGTCTCAGTCGCCCGGTTATGCGAGTCTTAGAGGCTACGGCGTCTTGCGTTCAGGAGCTCACGTGATGGCGCGGACGTAAATTAGGATATTATGCATTGTTGTAGTTACAGAAATATAGTAATTATGATATCGATGTAGGTTTATATGGATACACGCATATATATACTGGCACTTACATACAAATGCATGCAGATGGAACAGCGGAGCGAAGGCCTTTTCGGTATATTGCCTCGTCAGGCTAATTTGTTTAACAAGAATTCAGGCATGAAAATCAGTAAATATATTCAAGCATATATATTACATATATTATATATATATATATATATATATATATATATATATATATATATATTATTGTATGTATTAGCATATACTTATATATATATAATATATATATATAATAATATATATATATATATATTATATATATATTATTATATATTATGCATATACACCTTATACATTATTACCACCCCCCCACACTCACTCACTCACTCACACTCACACTCAACTCACTCACTCTCACTCACTCACTCACTCACTCACTCACTCACTCACTCACTCACTCATTCACACACACACACACTCACATTTACACTCACACTCACATTCACGCTCTCTCACTCACACTCACATTCACACACACGCATACATACACGTGTATGCATGTATGTGTGTATATAAATTTCACATTTCAGCTTCACTGATTTATGTATTAATGTGTTTTGGTATCAGGTATGAATCTTTGCTTCGACCGTTTTATCAATATTTCACATGGCTTATTACCTAATATATTTTTGTTATGATATATATCTACTACTGCAAATTTCGAAATAAACATGTTTATTGGCCTTTGAAAGCAACGTGTACATAATTTTGTTTTATATTCTAAGTCGATATCAATATTTCAACTGTAACAACAGTGACGTAGGATAACAAGTATGAGACGAAAATAACAAGGAACAGAAGCAAAGGAGAGGGAGAAAAGAAGAAAGAAATATAGTACGAATAAAGATTTTAATGCAGAAGAACGGTGAATGTAAGATTTGCTTCAGCGAGCAATTGCAATGCAGTATATTTTAGAATAACAACTGTTGGGAAATATAGAAACGATATTTGAGATACTTTGCTCCAAACCGAGATATGCGTGGATGAGGAATTATAATGTTAGAATGCACGCTATGTATGTTATGTGCAGCGTGATCATTATGCATTCTGAGTAATGAAGAGCAATACAACTCTGCCATGATTCATGTTTATGTATATTTAATTCCCCGGATCGTTACAGCCTGCGTCCGGGGCTCTTTGCGTCCAGTTAGAAAATTCACAGCAACCAGCAGGAGAGGCAGGATTAATCAAGTCATTTCGGCGTTCAGGACCTTTCGCTCTGATTGGCAAAAAATGTCCTGTGTGGCCCATTCGTCTGCCGAAGAGGATCTGCCGAAGGACCTGGCGAGTTGGCTTGACTCCCTGGCCAGCTGACGGCGAGGGATGACCGCCCATTCTCCAGATGGCTCGAGACTGTCTTACCCTCCACCGTCAAAGAACCTGTCCTTAGCAGCCATCGATCCTTCGCTCGCGGCCACGTCTTGTGCCCAGCGCATTCGAAGAAAGGATCAAGAAAGGATCGGGGGAGCTGGACATACAGGAGAGGGGCAGTCGATTTAACAGAGATTTTTTTCTGGTAATGCAATTTGATAATCGGTTTTTCCACAATTTTACGTTCGTTGAAGGAAAAGGCAGTCGAGCCTCCAGAGAGCATGCCATTTTTTACGAGGGTATTACTATTATTCACATCGTCATTACCAATGCTTGATTATCATTGTAATCATCAGAGCATTATCACCATTATCATTATTATCATTCTAATCAAAATGATTGTTAAATTCATAAAAAGTCCAATCATTGTCGCAGCTGTTACTGTCGAAATAGCAAACTAGAGATGTTTATTTTTCAGAAATATTCCGCCCACACGGATGTTGAATCGGAAAGTAGCGTGCTCGGAAAAGGGGACAAAGATTCTTGTTCTGAAATCCTCACCAGCTGAGAGGGGTTAATTTCGTGTTAAGAATCAGTTGTATTCTGTACAACGGCACAAGATTAAATTGGCATTCTTGTGTCTGCCATCGAGATTTCTCGGCGTATAAAACAGTAGACCTAACATAGGGAGATAACCGAGGTATATTCTTTAATAAAAACTAGATTCAAATAACTGCGGCACCAAACACAGACTGGTTGTCAAGAGGCAATCGCACCAATCATAATGTAAATGCGCCGACATGTTTCCAACCCTTTTTATCGCGGACAGATTGGCTACGAATGCGTTAAATATGCGGGAGCTGTGACGAATCATGATTGGCTGGAGTCGGAGAGGCCAAACTAACAAAAACCATGAATCACGTGATTGATAATAATACTGAGCCACTTCTATTTCAGCTCCTCCACGCCCATGACACGAAGTTCATGAGACTAATGGGTGGTGAACGGCTGAAAAATATTGTGATGACTGGCCCACGTTATGTATTTTTCAGTTTTTATTTCTCGTAACGCACAAAAAGAGGGATGGGGATTATCTATTCAAATTACTCTATCCCCGACTTCCTTTAGAGGAAATGGCCTGTCACGCTTAGTCAAGAATATGCAATATCGGTAAGAATGAAATCGAAATAATGTGCAATAGTGTCAGGAATCCATGATCTAAGAGAAATAGGAAATTACCGGAGCGTAGGCGAGCCAGAGAATTAGATATGATATTCTGGCAAGTCAGCTTCCTCGCACACATTTCCCGGGCTATAGTTTGCATTCACTCAGTGGCTCGTTAAATGGAAAGGTAAACAAGATTACGGAGACACGACGACCTCGTAGATGGCTTGCAAATCGCCACTCGCACACGTACGCACATGTATGCACGCCTACACACTTACACTCACATTTAGCCTTACACCACACACACCACTTCACACTCACACGCATTCTCAAGTCATTCCGAATGCGAATCACATTTTTTACACACACACACACACCACACACACACAACACACACACACACACACACACACACACCCAACACACACACCACACACACACACACACACACACACACACACACTACAACGTAGATTTTTTTTCTTTTCTTGGATATCAATTACAGTGATTGATGGGAGGCAGTGCTACGATTACGGATCATAAATTATCCTAATATCTACAATGATAATCATGCTCATTAATGTAATTGCACAGACCTCCGTGTAATTGTTTAACAGCATTGGCCGTTGGCGATGATGCTTGGGGATAAAACTAAGGCAGATGCACGACATTTGGAATGGGAAGCAAAAGGAAAGATCTGACATGTTAATGTCAGTATGTTGACAAGGCTAAACTCCCGATGCTGTCAGATGATCTTGGTTGAGTGGCTTTGGTTGATTTGTAACATAACATAAATTACAAAATACATTTCATTTCACTGCTGTTCTTTTAAGAGAGAAAGTGATAGGCAGACCAACAGACAGACGGACGAAAATCTTATTGAAAATCTCATTTAAGTACAGACTCCTCCCCCCCCCTTCACAAAAAAGAGAAGGGGGGAAAAAATAACCCAACCTCTCAGACCTGTTCAGATTTCCCCAAAGAGAGAGAGCAGAAAAATAATCCCGGTGACTCGCCAAGAGGCATTTCGTCAATGGGTAATAGCTGTACGGAGAGCATCAGCGTCCCTCTCAGCATTCCTCATCCAACATTCAGTAATGCTGATGATCTAGAGGGGAACGGGGTCTCGTGTTAATTGAGCTTTATTTCGTTAGTTTAGAGCTGTTTAATGCCATTTCCTGCAGTTAGTTGAAGCTAATGCTATTTTGTCCTCGGAGTCTCTCGAGAGCTGCCAGGGAGAAGAACAAAGGGACTGGCGAAGGGAGGGAGAAGGAGATTGAGAGGGGATAATGACGAGGGAGGAGAGAGCAGGTGAGAGAAAGAAACCGAGGGAGGTAATTAGTTCAAGAGGCAAAAGAAAGGCGAGGAAAAAAGTGCAGAGGGGACGACTCCAGGAGAGGCCGAGGAAAGGGTAAAGGATAAGCAGGAAAGGTGGAGGAAAATAAGGGAATGCAACACAAGGGAGAGGGATCGAAAAGAGAAAAGAAAAGGAGAGGGGGAAAAAGGGGAGAGGGCAGAGAATGAAGATGATTTGGGGAAGAAGTGAGGGAGGGAGGGAGTGACGGATGGAAGATAAAAGAAAGGGAATGGAGAAAAGAAGGAAGGAGGGAGGATAGTAGGAAATAGCAAAGGGAGTATTGTCGATAGAGATAGCATAGTAATAGTAATGATAATGCTTTATGTAATAAAGCGTAGTGATGGTTAAAGTAATATAATAATTTGATGATATTAATGATAATGATAGTGATAATGTTGTGTTGATTAAATAATGATAAATATGATAATAATAATATAAAAATAGTAAAAATAAATAATAAACTGATACGATGAATGATAATATAATAATATGAGAATAATAATGAGTAATGATAATAATAATGAATAATAATAATATGATATAGCAAATAATAATAATGATAATAAATAATAATAATAATAATAATAATAATAATATTAATGATTTAATAATAATTAATAATAGTAACAATAATTTTAACAAATAATAATAATCATAATGATAAATGATAATTGGGAAAAGGAAAGGAATATGGAGAGAGAGAGAGAAGAGAGAAGAAAGAAGAAAGAGAGAGAGAAGAGAGAATGAAAAGAAGAGAGAGAGAGAGAGAGATGAGAAAGAGAGATGAGAGAAAGAAGAAAAGACGAGAAATAGAGAGGGAGAGGGGCATAGAGAAAGAGAGAGAGAGAGAAAAAAAGTAAAACATATTTTGTATAACCATCCAGGACCCAGCCAAGCCAGATCATCGCAGGCTTACCCCAAAGCATTAAAAAACCCCCTGCCAATATATCCATAAGATAACCCTTCATGTATATGTATTCTCTTCCCTTATCACCTTATCGCAGGGAGGGAGTTTTATTTCTTTTTTTTCGAAGGCGAACATTACAGGGGGCGGAGCTTAATTACATGGTGTGTTTGCGACGCTGACTAATGGTGTGCCAATCCAACCCCCGCAAGGATTAATTTTGCACATGGTAGAAATTGGTTCTCCTATTTTCTTTCTCGGGGTGGCGGTATTTATTTAAAAATCATGTGGCGTAATGTTCTTTCCTTTTTTTCTTCTTCTTTGTATGCATCTTTCAGGGCACGAGGGAAAAGAAAGAAAAAGAAGGAAAACAAAAGGAAAAACGAAGATGCAAAAGAAAGAAAAAAATGAATCGGGGAAGGATAATAAATGCATCAAAGCAAAGTGGAGTCTGCTTGATGATGATCAGATTAAAAAAGCAGACTTGCCTAATTTCAGGACGATTTATGAAGTCATGCGATAATTACGTAAATGCGATTTCTCGGGTTTAATTTATCTAATGAAAGATAGGAATAACCGTGAAGAATGCAGCAGATTTCTTTTAATTATGGTTGAAGATAATTACATGAAAGTGACGATAATAGAATCTCACTATCTCTCTCTCAATCTATCTATCTATCTATCTATCTATCTATCTATCTATATACACATATATTTATATATATGTATATCTATATCATCTATATATTATTTATATATATGTATATCTATATATATATGTATATATATGTACATATATATTTATATATATGTATATATATGCATATGAATATTAATATATATGTAATATATATATATATATATGTATATTTAAAACTATTAATATTATCCTCTGTAGTGACGCTAACATAGGTAAAGAGGCTTAATTATAATCTTTTGATCTTTATTGCCGTTTCTTTCATTGCAATCGTATTGACGATGCTTTTGTTGTTATTTTGCTCAAGGGCTGTGGAGTTTGTTTGTCGGCGAGCGCGCTGTATCCATGGCCAATAAGAGAAAATAGCTTCTAGAGGAATAGCCTACAAGAACATCTGTCGGGAAGAGGTGGCGAGCGATCCCCAATACTCCTCACTATATTGAAACAAGCCTTTTTGGGAGAGGTGGCAGGAGGGGGAAGAACGAGGTGGAGGTGGAAGTGAAGAAGAAGGAAGGAGGAAGGAGAGAGAGGAGGAGGAGAGGGAGAATGAGAAGGAAGAGAGGGAGAAGTAGGGCAGGGAGAAGAAGAAGGATGAGGAGAGGAGAAGGAGGGAGAGGGAGAGGGAGAAGGAGGAGAGGAGGAGGAGGGAAAGGAGAGAAGGAGGAGGAGGAGGGAGAAAAGGGAGAGGAGAGGAGAAGAAAGAAAAGAAGGAGGAAGAGGGGAAGGGGAAGGAAAAGAAGGAGGAGAAAGGAACAAGAGGAGAAGAAGGAGAAGAAGAGGAGGAAGAAGAGGAAGATGAGAAAAAGTAAGATATAGGAATAAAAGAAAGAAGGGAAAAGAGAAGAAGAGGGAAAACATGTGCGAAAACTAAAAGAAAAATATAGGAGAAGGAGGTGAGAGGGAAACAGGAAAAACGATGTTGCGATTCATGGGAAATGGGCGAAAGTAAGACACGAGAATAAAATCTAGAAAATCTAGATATAATAAAGAAAAGAAAGATAAAAAGGATAAAACAGCATGATGAAGGGTAACTATTGTAAACGTTAATAATTAGAAAACGGTTAGTGATATTATCAACTGGAGCGCTATTGTTAACAAAAAGAAAAATCATCGAAGGAAAAGAAAAGCTGTTCGCAATAAATTTGGCAGCAGACGATAGACTTTGCGGGAAAATATAGCGATGATGTGCAATTGCAATCATCGGCAAGACACAAAAGAACGTTAATGATTGGTTGAAGAAGCTTTCTAATCATTTGTTAACTCTTAATGACGGATATCATCAAGTAATCAAGTTGGAAGAATCTATAAAGCGTTTCGTGAGAGAAATTGAGGAGAAAGGGAAAGATGGCGTAGAAAGTGAAGAAGACGAGGGCGATAAAAGAGGGAGGAATAGAAATAGAGGAAGTTGGATAAGTAGCAGAGAAGATGGAGACGAAGAAAAGAATAAAAAGGAGGGTGAGAAAGGAAAAGAAAGAAAGAAAGGGAGATGATGAAGAAGAAGAAAGAAACAAAATCATCATGCGGAGATCAGGTAGTGCAATTGTAGCACACTCCGGGCTGGCGGAAGGGGGGGGTGGGGTGTCGGGAAATCGGAGTGGGGGTGAAGGGGGTCGGGTGGGGGAAGCGAGAGTGCGTAATGACAGAACTTTCGATACCCTGCTGTTCTTCTTCGTCCGCGAGACAAACTTTGCATATACCGCTCGCTTTTTTTTTCCATTCATCCACGCCTAAGCCACCTCCCCTCCCCCTTCCCCTCGTCTCCCCTTTCCCCCCCTTTCCGCCTCCCCTCTGCCTCTCCCCTTCCCTCGTCTCCCTCTCCCTCCCCTCGTCTCCTCTCTTCCCCTCTCCCCTGTCCTGAAGCCTGCCAAGTATCAGAAACGAGGGGGGAAGGGGGCGGGGCCAAGGGAAGGGGACGTGGAGAGAAAGAAACAGGAGGATACGACAAGAAGAAAGTTGTAAGAAGGGGTGTGTTGATAATGACGGAGTGAAGGGGAGGGAGGGGAAAAGCGGATGAGGGGAGGAGAGAAAGAAGAGGAAATGGAAAGGGAGGAATGATGATAATGGTGTGGAAGAGCGATGAGGCATGGTGAGGGGGCGTGGAAGGGAAAAAAAGCAAGGAAAGAAAGGGGATTTAATAGGAAATGGCAGGGAGAAAGGGAGAGATAACGCGTGTCAGAGAGATATTGTGTGGAGGGGAGAGTGTGTTTCTCTCTGTCTGTCTGTCTGTCTCTCTGTCTCTCTGTCTACTCCCTCCCTCCCTTCCTTCCTCCCCTCCCTTCCTCTCTCCCTCCCTCTCAAACGATCTTGCTATGATCCATCTATCTGTTTTATCTGTCAGTCTGTCTGCCTTTCTCTTTCTTCCATTCGCTCGCGCCATCACTTTCTTTCTCTGTCCTCTCGCATTCATCGATTCACAACACCAAGGAAAGGATTAAAATTCTAGTATGCCTAACAATGGAAGTGCAGCAGACGATGGGAAGTTTTTGAACTACTAGCCATCAAGGAATTGATTTCTGTCCCCGAAGAAAGGAAAAAATGACATTATCGAAAATAGCACAGCATACACACGCAGAAGACCCGTTATACCTTTCGCGTTATACGCTCTCCCTCTCCTCTCCCCCCATCTAAACGACAGTAACGCGTAACACCTTCCCTCGCTGCGTTATAGATTTCCCGATACATTACTGCGAGGACTTCTAACGCCATGTATCGGGATTCTTCCCTTGTAACGACTCGCTCGCCAGGCCATGAAACACTTCGGAATAATGTAGTAGGGTTGCGTATTCACGTGAATTCGAACTTCAATCACGGGCAATATCCGGCATTAAGCGTGATGGAGCAGTGTCAGCGCGAAGGGAACGAGATATCGAATACCTTCCATCAAATGCCATCATCCCCCGCGGCCGATGAGCGACAATCAGGGCCTCGCGCGGCTCGTGCAGAGGCTGAGTGGCGCGGGAGACAGCCGTTGACGCGGCCAAGATAGCGCTCGGCTCCGGCCCGGTCGCGCGGACGGGGAAGGCGGCGGCTCGGGCGCGGCCAGCTGGGGGATGTTCGTTTGCTTTTTTTGCCGTCGTAATTGAAGAGATGCTTACATTCTTTCGTTCATTCATTCTCTCTCTCTCATATGTATGTATGTAGCTATGCTTTTGAGAGCATTTATTGGTGTGTTGTTAGTTTTGCTCTCCCTTTTTATTTTTTCATACCTACTCCCACCTCTTTCTCATTCCCCTTCTGTATCTCTCCCACTTCAATTCACTTTCCTTTTCACTCTCTCCCTCCTTTATATTTATATCCTTATTCGTATCCTATCCCAACCCTACCCCGTGCCTCCTCTACCACCACTCTCTTATTCAGTCCAAATATAATTGCAGTTGCAGTATGAGATGCACCATTATCGCATTGCAATATTCAGAAGGTCCCACCTCAGGTAATCTGGTCATGTATACGCAATGGAAGCCTCGACTCGCGAACTCCCGTCGTAAAAATAAACGGCTAATATTACTCTAGAAAATATTAATAGATTCGGTGGACAAAGATTGGGGAAGCGGGGCGGGGGCGACGAAGGAGGGAGTTGGAGAAGGATGTGGAAGGGAGGGGAGGGAAGGGGATGGGAGGGAGGGGCATGGAGAGAAAAGGCCATTTTCCCTTGTTCTTCCTCTTTTTTCCCCATTTCCTCTGTTCCTCCCGTATCCACTCTCCCCCTCCCCTCACCCCACTCCCCACTTCCCTTTCCCCTCTCTCCACTCCCCTTACCCCCTGTCTTGGCCTTATCTGTAGCGACCTACTAATAATTCATTTGGGTTTGGAAGTTCGGTTTGGTGATCTATTATTCACTGTGTTATGGCGGCGTCCTGGAGCGCAAAAAAAAAAAAAAAAAAAAACAGGGCAGAGAAAAGGGAAAGGAGAATACGGCGGGAAAAGCGCCGGAGCTCTGGTGTCATTGTGCGTATTGACGTTTCCAGACAGAGAGTGATTCGTTGTAAATCTTTTACGAATGAAATCTTACTGCGCGCCATCACGAGGGGCAGAGCGGGTGGGTGAGAAAGGCTGAGAGAGAGAGAGAGGGAGAGAGAGAGAGAGAGAGAGAGAGGAGAAGAGAAGAGAGAGAGGAGAAGAGAGAGGGAGAGAGAGAGAGGAGGGAGAGAGAAAGAGTGTGTGTGAGAGAGAGGGGGGGGGGAAGAAAATGAAAGTGAAAGGTAGACAAAGAAAGAAAAAAAGAAAGAGAAAATGAAAGTGAAAGACAGACAAAAAAAAAAAAAAGAAAGAGGGAGTCAGATATACAAAGAAAGAAGAGAAAGAAAAATACCATTACAACCCGATACCTACATACAGCCACACGAACCAAAAACCAGACAAACACACAAACAAACAAACAAAGCCCTTCCTTTCGCACAAACACACAGACACACTCATTGCAAATTATGATCTAACGAGTCTTCGACATCGATCAAACTTTGCAACACGTAGCGGTGAACTTGAGGTGACGGCCTGCCATTGTTCGTGGGCCTCTGCATATAACGGCCGCTCTGCCCGCCCGTGTTCTTTGTTCGATGAATTGTATGTGTCAGTGTGTCGGTTCATTTGTTTAATTGCTTGTGGCTGCGTGTCTCTTAATTTGTTTAATTACTTGCGCCCGTATTTGTTCGTTTGTTTGAATGTGTGTTTGGGCTTTTGATTGCTTATTATTTGCTTTTCCATGTTTTTTTTCTCTTTATGTTATATATATACACTAAAAAGAAAAACAAACGTGGAAAAGCACACGCACACACACACACACACACACACACACACACACACACACACACACACACACACACACACACACACACACACACACACACATATATATGCGTTTACGTATAACACATGTATATATGTGTATATATATACATGTGTGTGTGTGTGTGTGTGCGCGCGCATTTGTGCGTGTGTGTGTGTGCGCGTT
>NW_020870329.1:152500-157500 GCF_003789085.1 Penaeus vannamei
ATGAGCGTATATACGACACCCTGGTTTACTATAACGATGAGCAGTCAATTCGTAAGGTTATCTCTGCATACGCAACCACGCCAGTTCATGACTCGCCTCTGCAGCAACGCAACCGTCACTCAGCGGAGCAGACCGTTCTCTCACGGCTCATCCCAACGTGATGCAACAGATCTGAAAGTTAGTGGAAGGTAATGATGATTATTATCGTACAGTCCAGCCTGATTAAGGCCCCCTGTATCTTCTCTCATCTCTCTGCCTTCTCATCTCTCTCTCTCTCTCCTTCTTCTCTATCATCTCTCTTCATCGTCTCTCCTCTCTCTTCTCTCTACCCCTCTCAACTCTCATCTCTTCTCTCCTCCTCCTCTCTGTCTCTCTTCTTTCTCCTCTCTCTCTCTCTCTCTGTCTCTCTCTCTCCTCCCTCCCTCCCTCCCCTCCCTCCCTCCCTCCCTCCCTCCCTCCCGCCTCCCATCCCTCCCTCCTCCCTCTCTCCCTCCCTCCTCCCTCTCTCCCTCCCTCTCTCCCTCCCTCCCTCTCTCCCTCCCCTCTTCCCCTTTACCATCCCGCTTCCCTTTCTTAAACCCATCCCTCCATCGTTTATTGTGACGTACTGCCAATGGGCCATATAGTGGATTTTATTGGGTTATTTTTTATTCGTCGACGAATAAAAAGGTCAATAGCGTGATGCCTTTTTCAGGATAGATAGTTTTTACTTTTCCTTTTTCTCTCTATATATTGCCGTATTTCGTGTCTTCAGGATTTTTTTCTCTTCTTTTTAACACTTTGAAAGATACGTTCTTCGAGCATTAATCTCGCCCGAGTACTTGCTGTATATGTGAGTGGCCTGCGTTTATCTCTGCTAAAGGTAAACAAAAAAGGTCCTGTGTTAAGAGCAGTGATATATCACAAGTGATTAATAACAGCAAACCAGTCTGGTCTCTTGCCAGGGTACTCAGCATCCGCCTCCTATATCACTGATGCTCTGCCTTTTAAGGATATGAGATTTTGATGATAAGTTAAGCTTTTAAAAAAGTAGCGTATACATTCCCTGTTTATTATGGTGTGTTGTCCGTGTTAACAAATTGAGCAGTTTATTTAATTTGATTGGGTTGATGTTTTCTGTATATTATTATATTTGTATGTTACATTTGCCTGGGAATGGAATTTTTTTCTTTCCAAATGTCGCGCATGTCGTAATTATCGGGCTTATTTCTTTTTTCAACGTTCCTTTTGATTTTTCCAATGTTCATATCTTTTGTTATGGTCAGTTGTTTGATGGTCTGAAAAAACACAACGAATAGATAGAGATTGTAATAAAGGAAAATGGAGTCAGGATATGAAAATAGTGATAGAGATTGAATAAACAGGGAGTGTTGGAGAGGGAAGAGAAAATAACAGCGGGGAGGTAAGAGGCACGAGGAGTGGGAAAAACAATGGACTGGGAGTTGTGAGTAAGAGGGAGAAGAGAGAGAGAGGGAAGAGGGAGGAAGAGATGAGAGTAAGAGAGAGTGAAAGCAAAAGTAAAATTGAAAATTACGATGGAAGGATGAGGGAATGGATGAAGGCAAGCGAGAGAGAGAGAGAGAGAGAGAGAGAGAGAGAGAGAGAGATGAGAGAGAGAGAGACTGAGAAGAGAGAGAGAGAGAGAGAGAGAGAGAGAGAGAGAGAGATAAGAAATGATGAGAGGGAGAGAGATAGTGTGTGTTGAAGTTAGGTTCAGTGCCAGCCTTTTGATATGTTCATTTAGGCAACGGACCGTTCGCTTCCAGAGGTGCGGATTCCATCCTGCATGTTGTTTTCATCATTTTTGAGCTTCGGTGGGCAAAAAAAGAGTAAATGTAGAAATGAAATAAATGTTGAGCTACACCCATTTTCAGGTGAAGTGGAAGAGAGAGAGAGAGAGAGAGAGAGAGAGAGAGAGAGAGAGAGAGAGAGAGAGAGAGAGAGAGAGGAGAAGAGAGAGAGAAGAGAGGATGAGAGTCAGAGACGAGAGAGAAAGGAGAAGAGGAGAGGGAGAAGGAGAGAAGAAGAAAAAGTAAAAGAAAGAGAGAAGAAAGTCAAAGACAAAAACGAGAGCGAGTGAAACATAGACAGCCTGACACAAACATATAGACCGAATTAAGAAAAAAAAAATAATCCCTCTTTCATCAATAAATCCCACACATTACACTCCATACTCCTTCTCCTCCTCCTCCCCCCTTCCTCCTCTCCTCCTCTTCTCTTCACCGTCTCCTCCTCCTCCTCTCCTCCTCCTCTTTCTGTTCCTCCTCCTCCTCCCTCTCTCCTCTCCTCCTCCTCCTCCCTCCTCCCCCTCCTCTTCCTCCCCTCCTCCCTCCTCTTCCTCCTCCTACCCCCCTCCTCCTCTTCCCCTCCCACCCTCCTCCCCCTCTCCTCCTCCTTCTCCTCCCCCCCCTCCTTCCCCCCTCCTCCACCATCCTCCTCCTCCTCCTCCTCCTCTGGCCAGGCCGCCAAGGAGGAGTGGGAGGCGCTGTAGTACAAGGAAGCACGAAGGGACGAGGGTCAGGAGGATTTGGCAGATTGCTTTCCTCCATAAGGGAAAACTTTGAGCGATGCGCCCCATTCAGTGGCTGGGAATTTATAGTTTTCACCGCTCGTTTTATTGCGCTCTTAACCCGTAAAAGTTTTTCTCTCTTTTTTCCCCCTGTGAGAGGGATGGTGGAATGGAGGGGAAAAAAGAGGGGAGGAGAGGGAGAGAGATGGAGTGAGGGTGAGAGTTAAAGAGAAAAAAGAGCATTAAGGAAGGGGCGATGCTGGAATGAGGTGCTTGCAGTGTTCATGCATAAATGTTTGCGGTTATGTGCGTGTGAATGTAGGCATAAATGCATTGATTTTTTTTTTGCATTTTTTTTTTTAATTCATGTATTAAACCCTGCTTTATATAAATATGTGGGTTGTAGGTGTAGATGTAGGTATATATGTGTGTAAGGATGTATATGCACTATGTTTGTAAGTATGTATGCATAAGTGCATGTATGCCTGTATCCATTTACGTATGTGTATGTATATGTATGATATATGTATGTATATTATGGTATGTATGTATGTATTGTATGTATGTATATATATGTATATATAATATATATATATATATATTATATATATATATATATATATATATATATATTTATGCCTGCAGGTGAGTATATGGATGCATGAAAATACATATGTATGCAAGCATGTGCCTGTGTGTGCTCTGTACTTGATGTAGCTATACGCATTTTGTCCGTTTTCACTTTGGATCAGTCCTGTTGACGTGCCTGACACAGGATACGGCCGTGTGAAGGGAAGGTTAGGAAAAAATAAACAACTTCAAATAAAAAGAGGGAGCGATATGCGATTTGAAGTGGTAACAATATCGCGTCTGAATTTAACTTTTATTTCGTGAAACAGAAAGTAAAAACTAAATTAGGTGATAGATTGATAAGATTTTGGAAAAAAAATAGTATAAACAGATTACTTTCAATGCCAAAAACATTTGCATAGTGCTGTTGGATACTGAATATTTCATGTTAATTTACTGCAAATGAAGACCCTCTGTTATTCAAATCAAGTGCTATGTGATTGATTCATAAGGTTCTAATGACAAATGGTTTCGGGCTGTAATTAGTTTTATGACCTCGGGATCTCGGGGTTGGGACACGGAAAAAATCTCTTTCTCTCTTTCTTGTTTTGTGACTGTCTGTCTGTGTGTTAGTTAGCCTGTGCGTGTCAGTCAGCTCTCTCTCTCTCTCTGCTCTCTCTCTCTCTCTCTCTCCCTTCTCTTCTCTCTCTCTCTCTCTCTCTCTCTCTCTCTCTCTTCTCTCTCTCTCTCTCTCTCTCTCTCTCTCTCTCTCTCTCTCTCTCTCTCTCTCTCTCTCTCTCTCTCTCTCTCTCTCTCTCTCTCTCTCTCTCTCTCTCTCTCTCTCTCTCTCTCTCCCTCCTCTCTCTCTCCTCTCTCTCTCCTCCTCTCTCTCTCCTCTCTCCCTCTCTCCTCTCTCCTCTCCCCTTCCTCTCTCTCTCCCTCCTCCCTCCTCTCTCTCTCTCCTCTCTCCTCTCTCTCTCCCTCCCCCTCCTCTCTCTCTCTCTCCTCTCTCTCCTCTCTCTCTCTCTCTCCCCTCTTCTCTCTCCCACCCCCTCTTCTCTCTCTCCCTCCCCATCCTCTCTTTCTCTCTCCCCCTCCTCTCTTTCTCTCTCCCCATCCTCTCTTTCTCTCTCTCTCTCTCTCTCTCTCTCTCTCTCTCTCTCTCTCTCTCTCTCTCTCTCTCTCTCTCTCTCTCTCTCTCTCTCTCTCTCTCTCTCTCTCTCTCTCTGTCTCACTCTCACTCTCTTCTCCACTTTCTCTCTCTCTCTCTTTTCTCTTTCTGTGTTCATCCCTGAATTCCGTTTTTTCTTTGTCTTTTTCTCTTCCTCTCCCTCTCCCTCCGTCTCCTCCTCCTCCTCCTCCTCCTCCCCTCTCCGCCTCCTCATCTTCCTCCCCGCCTTTCGCTAGTCAGTCGGTGATTAGTATATTTGGCAGATTAGCGAGGGTGTCGCTATCTCATTAATCTGACGTGAAGGTCAAATCTCTCTATTCGCGTTCAGAATGTTATGTGTTTACGTTATGGGTGAGATAAAATTGTGATAAAATGTACCAAAAATAGATATCTAACAACACGTGGTAGTTGCATAGAGTCACTATTAGATTTATTCTAAATTGCTGCTTTTTTTTTTTTTTTTTTGTGCAAAAAGGCAAATCTCTTGTTCAAGCACATGGCCCGTGACGACAAATACACATTTTTGTCACTCTCCCTCGTGTTTGTTTTCATACGTAGCTGCGCCCGGCTGCATCGGAGGTCGAAAATACGTAATTCCATCAAAAACCGAATTAACACGGAAATAATTTATCACATCATACCATAAAGCGTATAAATACATTATATATCACTCGGTCTACAACTCATCCATTAACACGTAATTGGAGCTGACATATTTTCACAGTCCCTTCTGGCACCTCGGCGGCAACG
>NW_020870329.1:167500-180000 GCF_003789085.1 Penaeus vannamei
CCTGCATATCTGCAACATCTGTTTCTCATAAGGTGAAATGCAATGTAAAAGCTCTGATTTCTGTTGTTTTTTTTCACTCAGAGGATTTGTCATTTCTTTTATATGTTCTTGCGTCCATGTGTATTACTAAATTCGTGTATTGTTGAGTGTTTACCAAAAGAAAAAAAAATCATACAAGTAGATAAGCATATACAGCCTAGCTCGTAGCCTTACTAATCCTTTTAGAGCCGTACAGACCAAGCTGTCATTACGCAGAGCTCCTTCTGTGCGCTTAATTCTGAGACATTTTCGCAAAAAGAATGCTCGCATGCACGTGGGTACGCATTTATGAATGCAGGCACACGACTCGCCGTGATGGTAGTTATCCCTACAGACGCTCGGACACGGGGTTATCTCGTGTTTTTATATTTTTAAAAAGCTTTGTGCGTAAGAGATTTTCAAGGCGATGTATTGGTATATTACTGTTGGAGGATTAGTTTCGTTGTTAGCAATTATTAGCATTCACCTCCACTTATGTTTGTTTACTTTTCTCTCTCTCTCTTCTCTCTCTCTCTCTCTCTCTCTCTCTCTCTCTCTCTCTCTCTCTCTCTCTCACACACTCACACACACACACACACCACACACACACACACACACACACACACACACACACACACACACACACACACACACACACACACACAATTACCTACACAAAGGCGGATTACACCCAAGTACAATCCAGATTCAGCGAGCATGCGAGTCCAACCTATCGCTTCGCGGGGCATCACATCCAAGTCATCCTTGATAATCCACGCATCCAACTCCGGAGAATCAGCGCATCCAACCGGCTGATAGTTAAGGGGGTTGGGTGAGCGGGGAGGGGGCTTAGTGGAGGGATGGGCGGGGAGGAAAGGAGGGGGAGTGGAGAGCGAAGGGGAATCGGGAGATGGGGTTTTAGCGGAGGGAAAGGTGAGGGGAGGGGAAGGGGGAGTGGGGAGGAAGGGGAGAGGGGAGGGATGGGAGGAGGGGTTAGCGGAGGGACAGGGTGAACCTTAATTGGGTGAGGGGAGGGGAAATATTTGTCGGAATGGTAGGGGATGGGAAGGGGAATGGCGAGTATGGTGGATGAGATGAATGGGAGGTAGGGGAGAGTGGAGGATTAGGGTGGGGGAGAGGGTGGAGGGAGGACCGACCCCCATTAGGCGGGTTGCCCTCCTTGCTCCGGGCTCTCGCCGCCGCCGCCGCTAATTCCGGGTCACCGCTCTGCCAAATGGGCTGCCGAGCGACCCGCTTTGACCTCGCATAGTTCCGCGAGAATGCCGTTTCTCAGTCGTTCCATTTAAGGGAGGAGGAGGAGGGGAGAGTAGGCGGGGGAGGGGGACAAAGGGAGGGATAAGAGGGAGGGGCCTTTCCTTTGGATTTAGAGGAGGGGCAAGGGAGAAGGGGAAGTGGGAAGGGAGGACGAGTGCTGTTGAGGAGACAAGAGGGGAAGGAGAGGAGGGAGAGGGTTATTATCTTTCGTTCTTTGTATATGGGTAGGCAATGCTTTTGTTATGGTTCATATTATGTTAATAATCATCGTTGTTGTTATTATTGATGTTCTCATTTTCTTCGTTCATTCCACCGTTACCGCTGTTCTGCTAAGGTTGCTACAAATGAAATATCTACAATAACTGCTACAGCGATTACAACTACCACTACTATTACTTCCGCTACTTCTGTGGCTATAGTAATAAATATTGTAAAATGTTCATAGTTTTAGTTATTGTTTTAATTACCGTAGATAAAAAACTAAAAATGCTCGAATATGATATGATATATTACAGGAGAGTATGTAATGAATTTCGATATACAACTGTTTGATTACAGTAAGTTTAGCTAGAATTGTCTGTTGAAATTATTTATCATTTGAAATTTTGTGATATTATAGTCATATTGAAAATGACTTTTATTACTACTCATGCAATTGCGCGTGGAGAGAGAGAGAGAGAGAGAGAGAGAGAGAGAGAGAGAGAGAGAGAGAGAGAGAGAGAGAGAGAGAGAGAGAGAGAGAGAGAGAGAGAGAGAACACACACACACACATAAAGAGAGAGAGAGAGAGAGAGAGATAAATAAGTAGATACATACGTAGATAGACAGATAGATAGATAGACAGACAGACAGATAGATAGATAGATAGACAGACAGATAGATAGATAAAGAGAGAGAGAGAGAGAGAGATCCCCTCGCTTTTTATCTTGTTATGGAAATCACTTGCTCGTGTGATTTACTTATCAATCTATTATAATTGTCCTTTAATCTGGTTTTACATAGATTGCAGTCACCTTTGAAACAGTAAGCGAAACACAGCAGAGTATGACCGTAGAATTTATGAACCGCTGTTCATTTATCTATAATTGTCTTGTTTAATGAATTAATAAGTGCTTATACTCTTTGGATTGATTATACTATGAAGTTATCCATCAGTGCAAGAATAAGCGAACAGTGAAAATAATAATGATGAGAATAATAATAAAAAAAAAACAATTGGAAAAATCAGAATAGAAAGAAATAATGGTTTGCTATATTTTACATGAAACCGGAGACCTCTCAGGGTGAATTATCATTCTTTCGCGGGAAATTGGCGTTTGTTGTTTGTTATTAGTCTTAATTTTCCCGAAGGAGACGTTGAATGCCACGTCTAATGGAGTGGGAGTTCGATGCCCCCCCCACTCTATTCCCCCCCCTTCTCTCCCCCGTAGTCCTTTCCCCCCTCCCCCTCCCCTCCTACGCTTTCGAAGTTAAAAACACAGAAAGACTCTTTGGATAATTGAGGTAATTGTGTGGCCACGAAGCCCTGCTGTTCGGAACCCAAATGATATTGTGTAGGGTTGAAATTAGGTCGTGCGGTATTCTACATGTATTTCAGCGCTGCGATATTCGTTCGGAGCGGCGCCGGCGGGAGGGAAGCGTGGGCGATCGGTGGATTAGCGATAGATTGCAGGTTGCAGAGGAGGTCCGCTGAAAATAGAATGATAATGAGAAGAGGGAAAGAAAACAAAACAATGATATGTAAAAGTTCCCCGACAATTTATGGAAGAATGGAGGTATTAGATGTCCCGCCAGCGTTCTGATCTGCTTTCATTGTATCATTATATTAATTGATAGACAATGCCCTAAAGCTGATGGAACCGACATGTCCCTTTTCAATTCCTCTTTCCGATATACAAAATCCAATCACCAATTAAAATAGATGAATATGCTCAAAATTATTCATACGAAACATGTATCGCCTTCCTATTCGTAGCCACCCGAAACAGCCGCTTCCTGTACAGCGTCCGGCAGCCCCTTGTCTCCGCTTTAAGAACGAAAGTCCATAAATTAAAAGCACAAATCCCCGGCTCGTGGATACCCGGCAGTTTACCTTGCGCGAGCGACGGCGAACCTTTGTCCATCCGCGATATGTCACGGGAACGATCCGCTTCCGGCGACGTTTTAGTTTGGGCAATTCTTATACATTTCCATCCGGGGGAAATAACATTGATCCCCCGTTCCTGGTAATGTTGATTCCCGGTTGCCTTGGGTCTCAATCACGGTGACCTCCTCTTCCTGCTCGTCCTCCTGCTCTTTGCTGTGTTCCCTCCATTTCCCTCCCTCATCCCACTCGCTTCGGCTGTCTTCCTTCTTTTTTTTCTTTTGATTTCTGTAGGTCATTCTTTCGCTTTCGTTTCTTTTTTTTCTTTCTGTCTAACTCTTTCTCTCTCTCTCTCTCTCTCTCTCTCTCTCTCTTCTCTCTCTCTCTCTCTCTCTCTCTCTCTCTCTCTCTCTCTTCTCTCTCTCTCCTCTTCTCTCTTCTCTCCTTTCTCTTTCTCTCTCAATCTCCTCATCTCTCTCTATTTCCCTCATACAATATTCCCGACAAAATGTTCGCATAAACCGGCGCACATGTCACTCAAATTCAGAATCTGTATCAGCATGGAAACTCTGCTTTTCCTCCCGGGGATTCGGCTGGGAGGTAATTAAGACTTTTTTAATTGAATTACTGAGATTGAATTAATCCCATCGAGGTGTACGGGGAGAGCGAGTTAGGGGAAAGTAAAGACCCTTGCCCCTCTTCCCCCCCTTCCTTCTTCTCCTTCTCTAACCCCCTCTCCCCCCAATCCCTATCCCCGTCCCCGCCCTCCCTTCACTTTTTGAACTTTTTGGTCTTCATTTGTGATACGCTTTTTTTGTTTTTATTTAGACTTCGCTGTTTTTTCATCTAACGGTGTGTTCCATCTTCTGGTAGTTTTTGTTCCTGTATTTGTTCAACTTTTTCTTTTTTTCTATTCTCTTCTTCTTCCTCCTCTTCCTCCTTAATCTCTCTCTCTCTCTCTCTCTCTCTCTCTCTCTCTCTCTCGTCTCTCTCTCTCTCTCTCTCTCTCTCTCTCTCTCTCTCTCTCTCTCTCTCATCTCTGATTCATGTCTCCTTCCTCCATCCCTTCATTTCAGTCTCTCCATCTGATTGTGTTTCGCTGACTCCGTTTGTACATCGGTCTCCCGATATACAATATTAATTTACCGTGTATTAAGGTTCTGTTTTTAAGACATTCCCCTTGCTAGGCTTTGTTTCCCAGTACACGATCTGTACGCCACAAATATTACAATATCCGCGGTACCAAAACAGTGATCCTCGCCATTATTACTAGAGCTCTAGCACCAGACAACAACGGAATTAACCATACGAGAGCAGATTCCCCACACAATAACAAGGCTGCTGCATCAAAACAAGTAAATAGCGTCCCTACAACCATAACGACCGCAATCATCACCAACGAGACACCACCACTATTACCACGTCACTACCACTTCTCCCCCACCACAACCGCCGTGATACCAAATAGCAATGATGCCACCGCCTGCACAGCAATAGCGCTTGTAATCGCACAGAGCCCCAGCAGGAGCAGCAGGAACCTACCCGACGGCGGAGAACCTGAACACACCGGCCACACTCATCTTCCTCAGGCCACAGTCACGTTCCGGCGTGCTGAAAGTGCTCCTGTATACTCATGAATATTTTGGCCATTTTTCCCTCGAATATGCGGAAATTTGGAGGTGCTTTGAATGCAAATTTCGGATCAATTGCATCGGGTACTTTAAATGCGTTTTTTTTTTTTTTTTTTTTTATGGCGGGAAGCGCTTTGTAAGGTACGCGATAGTTGGTCTAAGATTGATGGTCATGTGAGATGATCAGGGACACAGTGTTTGTATCTTTTATGCAGAGAATTTGAGCGCCGTGTTTTACGGTCTGGCGATGGGAGGCGAGTAAGAGGCTGGGCGTCGCTCGTGTGCGAATTTCAGGAGCTCGCATCCGTTCTCAGATTTTTCATAATGCAACGTTCGTAATTATTCAGGAACGGTTCAGATAGCGAGTTCGCTTGGCTAATAAAGGTATCTTTGCAAATAAACGTTGTGTGCCTATCTAACTTTAACAATGAGTGGCTGCCCCTTTCCTCGCTCCTGCTGCTCCACCACCTCTCCCACCACGAATCCTCATTCACCTCACCTCCTCACTCCCCCTCCATCCTCCCTCCATCCTTCTCGTCTTTCTGTCCATCTCCTCTGACTATCCAACCCCTACCTTCCCCCCACCCCAACCACCCCTCCCCTCCTCTTTCATCCCTGGGTTCCCCTCTCTCTTCTCCCACCCGTCTCGCTCCCCTCTATTCTTCCCTTACCTACCCCATCGCCCCCCCCTCCCAACACATCCTCCTTCACCTCCCACTCCTACCACCACCAATCCTCCACCCTCCTTCACTTCTAGCCCTCCTCTCCTTCTCCCCCTGTTCCCCACTTCCCCTCTCACCTCCTCTCCTCCTCTCCCCACTTCCCCACTCCCCTCCCCCCTCTTCCTCCAGCCAGCTCCACACCCCCGCTTGGGCGTGAGGGACACAGGTGTCTCCGGAGCTTGTAGTGCCATTGCTACGCGGGTCGATACTCGTTAGTAGTCTCGTTGTGACCCGGAGAACACCACCAGAACGACCAGACGCCGCGACCAGGACGACTACCAGCGCCACCGTTACAACCCGGATCTATGGCATGCGAGGGGATGTCACTCTTTTTATTCTGTATGGGGTGGAATAAAATAGAATTGAAAAAATCATATATATATATATGTAGGTTAGGTAAAGGAATTGATGCTTGTGTATACTGTTGGTTGTGAATTTACTTTTTATTCATCTGCTTATCTAGAAGTCGTTGTATCTGATTATCTGTATGTGTGGATTGCTGATTGGATTGTGCATATATGCTCATATATTTGGGTATTTAGTTAATAAGATTGTAAACATACATTTGTGTGTGTGTGTGATATACAGAGCAAATTCACATTTCAGTATAATTCATGTATTCCCGTAATGTCGAATAAATCAATCGTAATGAATTATGTATCGCATTTGGCCGAAGGTCTTACGGGGATTTATTACAGGATCCATCATCCTCGCGCCCCAAGTCAGGGTTTCAGGGATCCCCAGCATACAAGGGTTTCCGCATCCGCATGTAATCTTTCAACATCGGCCCCACTAAGCCCCGCGTGATGACTGGGCATGAGTCAGCTCGGCCACAATTAGGCACCGCGCGGCTGGAATCATCGCCAGCACTCGGCAGATGCGGCGTAACCAGGCACACGCGCACGCACTCTCGTACTCACAAACAATATGTGTGTGTAGAGGCAGCGTGGGTAATTATACGGATACACAGACATCTACATGCATGAGCATATTGACACGAACGCACGCGGGAATACAGAAACGAACACGCGCTCGCGCTTAGACACACACACACAGCACCCACACCACAGACACACACACACACACACGCACACGCACACGCACACGCACACACACACACCATGAAACAGAATACCTGTGACAGATACCTAGACACACAGCATATAAACAAACCAACAGATATGTAAACAAACAGATATAAACAAGCAAATCGGAAAAAAAGCTAAAAGCAAAAGAAAACATCCCTTGCACGTTTGGTAGCCAGATGAGTCAATGGGCGGAGGGTGTGTGTGTGGGGGGGGGGATGGCCCCAAGAAGAGGGAAAGGAGCTGTCTCAAGTTGTTCTCGGGAGGACACGGAGGCGCTCGCTCGGGGGCGGTTGAGCGTGCTAAAGAACCGTCGATGATGTTCCATACAAGGACCAGGATCATCCCGCCGAAATTTGATTGCTGATATGAGAGAGATCAACGTGTTTGATATCCCCGTAGCTTTCTAGGAAGGAGCCGTTAATGTGATGTATTGTAATTGGATTTGGGGGCGTAATGAGGTTGTTAGAAATGGGTATGGTAATTTTTTTCTGAGGGGGAAGGGGAGTGATGACTTTTTTCGTTTATTGCAAGTCGTAAAAGTCAGGATTTTGATTGATTTGTTTTATTTGCATTTCGTATCAATTAGATATTGTAATAACATAATTTTGGAAGTGGAATAAATAGTTAATAAAATAATAGTCTCGCAAAATTAAGCCGTTAAGCGTTTCGCCTTTCTAATAGAAGAAGAAAAAACTCTTAAGAATTCCTTCCAGATCTTCCAACCATCTCAAACGTATTTCCCCAACAAGAGAAAGAAAAAGATTGAAAAAAAGATAAAGTATCGTTCCACTTACAAAATACAAGGGCACTTATCACGACTACAGATAATAACAGTTCCTTGAGGGAGGGGGAAACCACGCAGATTATCCAGCATCTTGTCCCCCTGAATTCTTCTCCCGAGTCCTTTGTTGCCTTCTATAACAACTTAGGTCCCCTCAATCAATTTTCAGGTCGACTGCGGATCCACCTTATCGCTTCCTCGACCTCGACGTCTCCTCTCGCTTCCCCTGTCAGTCGCCGTCGGTCGGCCTCTTGCGGGGATTCTATTTGCGTGGGAGATGGCTGGCGTTTCTTTGGGTCTTGTTTTCGCGCTGGGTGTTTTTTTTTCGTTTTTTGTCGACTTTTTCTTTTTTTCTGGTTTTGTCATTTTTATTTTTTTATTATTTTTTTTCCTTTTTTCGTTCTCTTTCTCTTTTCCTTTGTTATTTTTTTCTCTTTCTCGTTTTACCCCTTTCTTTTTATTTATTATTTCTCTTTTTCTTTTTCCTCCCTTTTCCTTTTAGTTATTTTTTCTCTGTCTTTTCCCCCGGTCCTTTTATATTTTTTCGGTTTGCTTTTGCTTTTACTTCTATTTTTTTAATTCCCCTTTTTCATTTGTGTCTGAAACGCAATTTTCATGTCATGTGGGTTTATTTTCATATTGGTTACAGTAATTATGTTAGTGAAGTTATAGCTATATTTACTGCTACTATTTACTATACCGCCACAACCTACTACTACTATTGATATATCATCATTTAGTATTCTCTTTCTCATTCATCACCATTAGTCCTATTACTGACATTATTATCATTATCATCACTACTATCTCCACCTCTTTGTCATCACTAACTAATCCAGAGAATACTAAAGAAATACACTTTTCCCCAACTTATTCAATCTAGAACGAACCTTCTGAATATTCTCGAAATAATTCGATTTCCTTCTTCTTCATCTACTTTCATTCTTTCTCATTTGAATCTTCTTCCCTCGACATCCCCCTTTTCCATCGCAGCTTCTCAGCCCTCCAAGAATTCGGCCATTTCCCTGGGCGTAAAACTTGGCGTCGAGCAAACCTGCACCATGTGGCGTTCTTTTGTGAGTTGGGGCGCTGATGCCGTTTCTCCCTCAGATAAACTCGCGTTCCCTTGTTTCCGTGTGCCGGATGTCCTGACCACAGCGGAAGGAGAGAGGAGAGAGAGAGAGGGAGGAGGAGAGGGATGGAGAGGAGAGGGAGGGAGGGGGGAGAGGGAGAGGGATGGAGAGGGAGAGGAGGAGAGGAGAGAGGAGGAGAGGGAGGGAGAGGGAGAGGAGAGGGAGAGGGAGAAGGAGAGAAGGAGAAAGGAGAAGGAGAGGAGAGGGAGAGGGAGAGGAGAGAGGGAGAAGAGAGAAGGAGAGAGAGAGAGGAGAGGAGAGGGAGGGGAGAGGGAGGAGAGAGAGAGGAGAGGAGAGAGAGGGAGAGAGAGAGAGAGAGAGGAAGGAGGGGGAGAGCGATGGAGAGAGGGAGCGGGAGGAGGGACAGAGAGAAGAGGAGAGGGAAGGGAAGGAGAAGAGGAGAGGAGAGAGAGAAGAGAAGAAAAAAGGGGAGCAAAAAATGGGCCGATCCGTTTCTACTAAGAACGAGGAGCACCGATCTGTCGACTCGGCATCCGCAAACGGTAGTGGAGACAGCCGTTCCTCAGTCGCTTGTATGGAACGAAAATCTCTGTCGGAAACTATTTTTTTTCCATTTTTTTCGAGGGAGTGTTCTTCATTCAGTTCTTTTAATCACTTCAGATCTACGGCGTTGCAAAGTCAATCTTTATGTTTATGTGGTTGAGCATTTGTATTGATGTCTCTTTTTCTTTCCTTTCAATCTAGAAAAGGTGGTTTCTACATGACATATACCTGTCTCTTTAACCATTTCCTTTGTCCTGGCGGCCCCAGAGTTTAGCAATATTCAGGTGAATATTACTTATGTTATGATGTCCCCCGCAGAAAGTTACAATTACATTTACTTTAAAGAGATATCAATATGAGAGTAAAATGAATACATTTTGTGATCCTACCCAACACCAACACCATTGCAAATTGAACGACTGTCCTGCACTATGTTGCATCACATCATCATCGTCGGCTTTCGCGCCCTTTGGTGTTGCAACGTCCCGAGCGACTGTCAGCTGGACCCAGAGAGGAACATTATTAATTTAACTTGCCTTCAGTTCAGCACCTATCAAGTCCTCTACCTTGTCGGGATATTGCTTAAAATTCAAATGACTGTGTGTGGCTGGCCGTTCTCTCTGGCCCCTTGGTTGAGAGCGCGGCCATTGTTGATGGAAGCAGTTTGAATTTATTTGGAAAATCACAGACGCCGAGGAAGGATAATAGCACTACATTTTTTCAGCTGTACATCGAAGGGAAATCTGAACGAATTTTAATATGAAATGATACATAAAATTTATTTGTTTTTAGTGATTAACGTTGCGCTAAAAAGAGCGTTCTATTCGCGTTTAAACTCAGCTTGAGACCTACGCAACATCCCACGCATTGTATATATACTTCTTGAGCTTTGATCATTATTCCCATTTCAGCCCCCCTCCCCCCCTTTCATGTGAATCGGATGCATGACTTATTCTATGGTATGAAATCTCTTTCTCTCTCTCATCCTCTTCCTTTTCTCTTCTCTCTCTCGCCTCTCCTGTCTTCCGAAGAGAATTCGGTTAAGGGTTTGCGAGGGTCGTTGTCCCGCAAGGCAGCGGGATTTACTTTGAAAGATAGATGACTGTGGTTGCCGGTGAGGATCTTCTGAAGGAGCAGGAGGCCAGAAAGTGTTGAGGGACGTCGGGGAAGCCAGCGCTCTTGCCCCTTTGCGTTAGTACACACACGTGTACAAGCACGGACGCACGTGCTCGTACACAAACACATGCACATACGCACACACATGTGTACAACGCACACGCACACGCATGCACACGCACACGCACACGCACACGCACACGCACACACACACACACACGCACACACACACACACACACACACACCACACCACACCACACACACACACACACACACACACACACACACACACACACACACACACACACTCACACACACTCACACTCACACTCACACTCTCACTCTCTCTCGCAAACACAGGGCCGCACGCACATACACAAACACATAAACATACACATACAAAGCCTACAGCCTTGCCGCACAGCCATAAGCATACATAATCTCATATACACCTAACCACTCGACTTCATTTGCGCTGCAGATCGTATTCTTGGGATCCTGTTTTCCCTTATTTGTTTGTTCTTGGTAAATATAGAGTTCTTTCTGTATTTTTGTATTCTTTTACGCGTTTCATATTCTTTCTTTTGCGTGTTATTTCTATTTGTTTTATTTTGTTCCGTTGTACTGTCTTCCAGACTGTTCTTTTATACTAGAGTATTTTGTTCCAACATTTCTTCTCGCGTGTACCCTATTCTATAACGTTCTTTCCTGGCGTCAGCGTTCTGTTCTCCGGTGTTTCCTATTTCCGTAGCCAAACGTCCTTTGCAGTAATCTGGTTTATAGGTCAGTTTCTGTTATAATGGCGCGATAGCCTGCATTAACTCTGCTAACGTTGCCGACTCTGAATAAACTCGGCATTAACGGACAGTTTCCCTAACCTTTTTTGGGATGGGGGGTGGGGGTGTTATTTTTTTTCAGGTTCCATTTTTGTTTTTTCATATATATTGTCGCAATCATTATTTTGGAAAGCTCAGTGTGATAGTTTCACAGCAGTCATAGGGACGAGCTTGTGTTTGTTTATTTATATCTTCATATATTATATATATATTATATATATATATATATATATATATATATATAATATATAATATATGTATGTATGTATGTATGTATATGTATATGTATTATATTATATAATATATATATATATATATATATATATATATATATATATATATATATATATATATTTATGTATATATTATGTATATATATATGTATATATATATATATATATATATATATGTATGTGTGTATGTATGTATGTATGTAATATATGTATATATACGTGTGTGTGTGTGTGTGTGTGTATGTATGTATATATATTTATATATAATATATATATATATATATATATATATATATATATAATATAATATAATATATATATAATAAAATATAATTAATATAATATAATATATATATAATATATATAATATAATATAATATAATATAATATAATGATATAATATAATATATATATATATAATATATATAATATATATGCATGCATATCATATAGGTATGTGTTTGTGTGTGTGTGTCCACAACACACACATACATGCATATACCTGTCTGCTGCTTTTCAACTTTCGGGAGATATGAGGTCAGTGGCAACGGCATCAGGGAAAGCAAATACGGTCTTCCATTACGATTCTCTGCCCACCTGCGGTTTTCTTGAGCGTCTGGTCAATTTTCCCATCGAAACTGAAACAAACGATCTCCCGGAAGTCATTTTTATGTTATTGCAACGTGACATCTCTTCCAATATTTTCTCCGACGTCAGAGTTTATTGAGATCAATTTTATTTTCTTCACAAAGAATATTCATGTTTTTCAACGCTGCATTCAGAATGGAACGGATGTCTCCAGTGCTTAATTGACGTCGATTAGCTATGCGACTCGGGTCAGGATAAACTTACCTGTTTTGAAACTGTTTTGACCGTTTGCTTCCATCCACCTCTGCAGTATCATAACATATTTATCACGTTGATCCCCAAACAGGATTTCATTATATCTTGTTTGTCTTATATTGAATCTTTTATTAATTCTGCATAGATTTTCCTTTTCATCTTTTTTTTTCAGTCTGTTCCACTAATACACATTTTTGTGCAAGTGTTTTGGTCAATTCAAAAATGTCTAGGGCATT
>NW_020870329.1:192500-195000 GCF_003789085.1 Penaeus vannamei
TAATATGTTTGATTAGTGATGGTGTTAATGATAGTCATCAGAACGAAGATCAAAGTGAAAGGGGTTAATAATGACAATTTGTGTAAGAAAAACGAAAATCCCAAAAATGTATAAAAGTCTGCATTGTATAACGTTCTTAGAATACATTTTTTTTTGCATATTTTGAGATAATAGCTGAAGCAGATAATTTGTGGTAAATTGAGTTAATTTCTCTAATCCTTATATATTTTGTAAACTGAAGAAGAAAGAAAAATAAGATGAAGAAAAATGTGATAATGTGGAAGTATTAGCTCATTAAAAGTTTCAGCACCTTTTTCCTTCCAAGGGGAAAGGGTGAAAGGGTAAGGCAGGGGGGGGGAGGGGTTGGGGAGGTTTCCATAGAACTATTCCTCTCGCACGAGACCCTGAGGCGAAGGGTCAAAGTTTAGCTCCCCGCCCCCCCCCCTCCCCGAAAAGGAGTTGAAAATGAAATTGTTTTTTTTTCAGTTTTTTTTTCTTTTCTTCTATTATCTTTTCTAATTTCGTGTGGTAAAGGGACAGAAAAATATGTGTAAATATGTTGACTAGTTTCTTGTGGGTTTGCAATCTGAATCTGCAATACCCATGTAAATGTTTTCATGCATTCTAATATTTCGGATAAAAAAAAAGTTTGGGAAAATACATTCATATATAAATAAGTAATGCCTGATTTTTTACACTTCGTGTAATATTTCCCCCTTAAAATATGTTATGTTACTTTTTTTTTATCCAACTTGCAATTGCATCCAAGCCTGTGGCAAAAATATCTGAATTAATAGGAAAAAATGATAACAAATGAGTCTCTTTCGAATTTGATTTTAATTTTCCTGCTGTGTGAGATGTACTTCTTTTTTTCTGTGCATTGTGTAAGAACATACATACATATCTACATGTATACGGTCTGACATATATGCAGACATTCGTACATGCATACATACATACATGGATGCATACATACGTACATACATGTATACACAGATGTGTATGTATGCATGTATATATGTATATGTATATGTATATATGTGTATATGTGTATATGTGTATGTGTATGTGTATGTGTATGTATATATGTATATATGTATATATATATATATATATATATATATATATATATATATATATATATATATATGCGTATGTATATATGTATATGTATATATATTATAAATATGTATAGATAGATAGATAGACAGATAGATATAGATATAGATATACATATACATATATATGTGTATGTATATACATATATATATATATATATATATATATATATATATATATATATATATATATATATATATATATATATATATATATTATATATATGTACATATATTTTTTCATGCGTGTGTGTGTGTATTTGTGTATGTATGTGAATATATGTGAATGTATGTATGCATGCATTCATGTATGTATGTTATGAAGAGAGAATGGAATACGCTGAAAGGAAGCGAAAAAATCAACGTAATAGTAAAAATTACTGTACTTTCCAAGAATTCATAATGATGATATATAGAACTAACACAAATATTTCTATTGGCTCCCGAAATCAACAAATATATACGCTACAAAAAACAGAAAATCAGGGACAAACAACAAAAACCTGCAGGAAAAAAGACGCCCATAAATAAATAAGAAACCCCCGAAGCCGAATTTCCCCGTCCGAAAACGCCACAACGGCACAAAGAGAGGGGGAAAAAGAGGCCTTTATCGGGTACGGTACAATTTCTCCTTGAATTGCTGATCAGTTTGGTTTAATGGAAACCCCGCGGTCGCTTCATGACCATAAATCTCGAGCAGGCGACCGTTTCCCTAAGGGCCCGTGACGTCAGCGCCTCCTGCTCTTGCATCGCCCGCCGGAAATCTCGACTTCCTTGAGGACGGCGGGAGAAAACTTCAAATGTGCGGGGGAGGAGGAGGAGGAGATGGTGGTGGAGGGAGGGAGTAGGGAGGAAAAGAAGGGAGAGGGAGAAGGGAGGGGGAGGGGAGTGGGAGGTGGAAAGAGGTGGAGGGGGGGAAGGGAGAGAGGGGAAAGGGGGAAGAGAAGGGGAGGGGGAGAGAGGGGGAGGGGGAGAGAGGGAGGAGGTAGAGGTGGAGCGGAGGCGGAGGAGGTGGAGGTTGAACTGGAATTGGAAGAAAAGGAAAAAGGAGGAGCGAGATGTATGGAGCAGGGGGTGGGATGTGAATAGCAGGGAAAGTCAGGGGCAAAGGAATGGATGGAATGGAGGGACTGAGAGATGGCAAGAGAGAGATGGAGGAGATGGCAGAGAGATGGCAAGAGAGAGATGGCAAGAGAGAGATGGCAGAGAGAGATGAGAGAGAGAAGAGAGAGAGAGAGAGAGAGAGAGAGAGCAGAGAGATTGGAGAATGAGAGAGATAGTGATATGAAGTAATAATGCGAAAGATGGACAGAATGAGACGAATGTATGAGAGAGAGAAAGGGAAAGAGTGAAGAAAAAAATATATATTGTAATTAAGATCA
>NW_020870329.1:200000-202500 GCF_003789085.1 Penaeus vannamei
ACTCGCAGCGGTGCAGGCTACAACACGCACACATAGAATCTTTTTTATATCGCGTTGGGAATCTGTTGCCAGGACTTGCTGAAGGCGTGTGGATATTTTAGAGAGCATTATAAAATTTTAGTGAAGTTGTGAAGAACTTGGAATTTCTTTGCGGGTCTGCAAACGCATAAGTTACCTTTGGGAGAGATAAGCGGCTTTGAATAAATGCATATATTGCAAATAGGATTTCGGAATGAAATATGATATGAATTTTTGAATTTACCTGCGAGTTGCGAATGTATGTAATTATTGTGTATGGGGGGATGTTTCCGGTAAAAAAGTGGATATTACATTTCATATTTTCGGTTTGGTTGAATGTGTATATTGGCTGGAATGTTTATTGTAAGTATATTTCGAAATAATGAACAGTTTGGGCTTTAGATCGGATATATATATGTATTTAATATGCATGCGTATATGCTTACAGATAGGTTGTGTATGTTTGTATATATATATATTATATATTATATATATATATATATATATATATATATATATATGTATGTATGTATGTATGTATATGTAGAGAGAAGAGAGAGAGAGAGAGAGAGAGAGAGAGAGAGAGAGAGAGAGAGAGAGAGAGAGAGAGAGAGAGAGAGAGAGAGAGAGAGAGAGAGAGAGAGAGAGAGAGAGAGAGAGAGAGAGAGAGAAGAGAAAGAAAGAAAGAGAAAGAGAGAAGAGAGAGAGAGGAGAGAGGAGGGGGGGGGGAGGGAGAGAAGAACGTACGTATGTGTGTGTGTGTTTATGTATGTGCGTGCATGCGTGTGTGCGCACAACACACACGGATAAGTCCGGCGTTCATAGTGCACGCTAAGCATCCGTCGAGCGGCTGGAGACAGGGCAGCGTGCGAGGACCGGCGAGCGAGCGGCGCGTCAGAAAATGGCGTTAATGGCACGGTCCCCTTCCAAGATGACCTTTTGGGGCGGGAGGAATTGAAGTACTCTCGGTCCGTCACGGCAGGGGTTAGGGCACTTCGGAGGGGATTCTGGTGTAATAACTATTGTCCTAAAGTCCCTGTGTGCTTCTACCGTTTCCCCTTCCCCTTCCCCTTCCCCTTCCCCTGACGTGAATTCTCCTTTCACGGGTCTCGCTACTCTCTTGTGTGGGACGAAACTTTTGGTAGATCATTAGAAGTGTTATCTTTTATTTCTCATTTCATGTTTCTTTCTGGCTTTGTCTCGATCTCTGTCTCATTCTATGTCTCTGTCTCTGCCTCTGTCTCTTTGCTCTCTCTCTCTCTCTTGTGCTCTCTCTCTCTCTCTCTCTCTCTCTCTCTCTCTCTCTCTCTCTCTCTCTCTCTCTCTCTCTCTCTCTCTCTCTCTCTCTCTCTCTCTCTCTCTCCTCTCTCCTCTCTCTCCTCTCTCTCTCTCTCTCTCTCTCTCTCTCTCTCTCTCTCTCTCTCTCTCTCTCTTCTCTCTCTCTCTCTCTCTCTCTCTCTCTCTCTCTCTCTCTCTCTTCTCTCTCTCTTCTCTCTCTCTCTCTCTTTCTCTCTCTTTCCTCTCCCCCAGGATAATCTGCTTCCCCTATCACTAGTTCTTTTTAATTACCCCTTCCTCTCTTACCCTAATCTTATCTGCCATTTCTACCCCCACCCCCTATCTGCACGTTATTGTCTACCTCCCCTCTTCCCTTATTGTGCTTCTCTCTTCGTACATCACAATACTGTCTCTCCTTTCTGTACCCCGATAGAATTTTTTATGTCGTATTTTTCTATATTTTTTCTGTGAGGTAGCCTTTTTTCCTACAACTTTCAAAGCTTTACTTTTATACCGTGTTCCTTTTCTTTTCTTTCTTATTTTCTAATTAATTAATTAATCAGTTAATTAATCCGCTCGGTCGACCGACCGACCGACCGACGGGTCGACCGGCCGACTGCCCGTCCATCTGTCTATCCGACTTCTTATTTCTCCTCCTCCTATTTCTCTTCCTTTTCATCATCCTCTCGCCCTCCTACTCCTCCTTCTCCCTCTCTTCCTCTTCTCCTTCTCCTATTCCTCTTTCTCCTTCTCTCCTTCTCCATTTACTCTCCTCCTCTTTCTCCTCTGCTCCTCTTCCTCTTCTCTTTCTCCTACTCTCCTATTTTCTCCTTCTCTCCTCTCTCCTCTTTTTTTTTTTCCTCCTCTCTCCTACATTTCCTCTACCTCCTCCTCTTCCTCTTTTTCTTCTTTCTCCCCCCTCCTCGTACGCCTTATTCCTCTCTCCTCACCTCATACGCCTTATCCTCTCCTCTCCTCTCCTTTTTCTTTCTTCCTCATCCTCCTCCACTTTTCTTTCTCTCTTTTTCTTCCTCCTCCTCTTTTCTTCTCCTCCCCCTCTTCTCTTTCTCCTCTCTTTTTTCTTCCTCCTTCGTCTCCCTCTTTTCTTTCTCCATCTCCGTCGTTCTATTTTCCGAAACATCGCTTAGGATTTTTTCCCCCATATCATTCCTTGGATAACCCCCCCCCCATCTATCCTCCCGCC
>NW_020870329.1:225000-232500 GCF_003789085.1 Penaeus vannamei
AAGCCACTTGTGCATTCCATCTCGTCAGCCATCACTCACTCATAATACGTCACGCCAGACGGTGCCGCTCTCGAGTTAAGTGCCACAATTGCCCTCGTGTATGGCAACAGCAGTTCTGGCTGCGTCACTCACTGCGAGTGCCGGAAGTGCCAGGCTTATCATAACTGGCGCCAGACTAGTGACATACTGCCTGGACACAAGATTGTAAGGGACGCTTGCACACTGTTGATTGTGGGGTGGAGTGCCGGTGCCGTAAACAACACTGGCCTGCGCTGCCTGCACTGAGGATATTGCGGTGAACTAGACATGAGAATGGAGATGAATTCGTGGGTGGAATATTTATGATTATGATACTGGAAATGAGAAGGACGATGAAGATGTTTTGTATGCAAGAATGGCAGAGTATATGCATAGTTATAGTAATCCCTAGAAAACTTGAGCTTGATAACTAAGGAATTTGTTTTGATGGCTGCTATTTAGACAATTATCTGCGAATTATGAACTTCTTATGCCTATTATTATGGTAATTACTATTATTTCCGCTGTTGCTATGATGAATGCTATAATTGATATCGCTAATAAGTATTATTTTAGCTCTGGATTACTCTTGATATGTTGATGTTGTTTCCTGGTATTTATTACTTGTCTTTTTAATAGCAATACATTTCCCTTACGTCGAAAAAAATGAATAGATAGGTAGAAGAAATATACAGTAAACACGAATCAATTTTTGCTTTCAGCGTCGCACGTTTTAAGTTAGACCAAACTTCTCGGGGTTAAACTTTTTTGAGTTTTACATTCGACTTTTAGTTCTTTTTGCAGCTGTAAGAAGTCTCTTTGTGTGATAGATCTTATTGATATCTAGATATGGCCTCCAACCGTATGGCTTTTCGTGTTTTTCGTTTTCCTTTTTTCCACCTTTTCTCATTCTATTTCTACTTTTGCGGGTAAAAAGAAAGGAAAAAAAAATCTGCAGTTCCCCCTAAAAACGATATGTTATTCTCTCTTTTTGCTCCGTGTATGGGATCCTTCAATACTGCTTCTTCGTTATTTTTGCAAAGGGCGGTTGTCATTACTGTTCTTCGTGGACTATGCTTATAAAACGTGCTATAAATCTTCACCAGAATGAGATTTCTCCCTAACTTGGGAAATGATCATTGGTAAAAGTATAGGTTAAAATTTGTCTTGATGGGACTGGGAGGTGAAGGTGAATGCGTGTAAAATGGAAGGGATGGGATAACCCTTGTTGTTTTAGTCAAGAGAAACTCGAAAAAAATATGTTTTCGAACAGTCGAAGTTTGAAGGTTGGATTAAAAGGAAATATGATTTTATTTCATCTCTCTTTATAAAGTATGAAACAATATGAAATATGAATCCCCACGAACTCACTGACATTCAAATCTCTCGTAACGAAATCTACGGAAATTTATAATTCAGTATTTCGTTCATCTTTTTTTTTTTTTACATTTTACGGGATGCGGTTAGAAGAAAGTCGGGGATGTATCCGATTCCACTCGCTTTTCTTTAAAGGCGTAATCCGCGACGATAACCAACCAATTACTTCGTCTGGCAGGTTTATTGGCGTATTTACGGCTCGTGTTTGACGGCGCGGCGCGGGTCGTCACTTTCAACAGACCAGAAGCGCCTGGGGCTCCGGTGTTTTTATATATATTTGTGTGTGTGTTTGTGTGTGCATATATACATATATATATATATATATATATATATTATATACATACATATCTATCTATCTATATATGTACACACACACACACACACACACACACACACACACACACACACACACACACACACACACACACACACACACACACACACACACACACACACACACACACACACACACACATATATGTATACATACATGTTATGTATAAAATACACGCATGCATATAGATATGCTTGTATGCTTATATATACACGCACACATTTTTTTTTTTCAATTCTTTAAGCCTCTTATTTTAAATCCGTTGTTGGACATAGGCCTTTCCCAGACATTTTCCACGTCGTTCTTTAATTTACTTGTATGATATATACATGTATAGATATGCAATAGACATTTCCCCCGACCAGCTTAAGCCCAAGTCTGTCACGCCCATCAAGAAGTGCATTAAATCGTCGGCCGCCCACCCCCCGCCGCCCAGCACCCCTTTCCCCCAACTATCACTAAACGAGCCAACTTGAGAGATGTCCCAAGCAAAGTCCAGGTCCGGATCACGGCTCATCGACTCCTAAGTTGCGCCAAGTTTGATGTCTACATATTAATTAGGCAGGACAACTAGGCGTGGTCTGAGCCCGGGAGGGATGTGGGATTCGGTGCGTGTGAGTGTGTGTGTGTGTGTGTGTGTGTGTGTGTGTGTGTGTGTGTGTGTGTGTGTGTGTGTGTGTGTGTGTGTGTGTGTGTGTGATGCCCTTACCAGGAAAACAAACACATGCCATATATTATATCCACGCCTGCTGTGGATAATGGAATATGTATGTATACCTATGATTGATATCCCTGTCGCATATGAATATGTATTGTGTGTGTGTCGAGTGTGTGTGTGTGTGTGTGTGTGTGTGTGTGTGTGTGTGTGTGTGTGTGTGTGTGTGTGTGTGTGTGTGTGTGTGTGTGTGTGTGTGTGTGTGTGTGCGTGTGTGTGTGTGTGTGTGTGTGTGTGTGTGTGTGTGTGTGTGTGTGTGTGCGCGAAACCATAAATATTGCCCCAAAAATTCTATATGATCTCTTAGGTGAAGAGACAGTTTAAAGAATGCGAAAGGGAATTCATTAAGAACGAAAAAAAAATTAAGTATATGCATCTGCCCAATTTTACAGCTTTTAATCATTTTCCAGAATATTCCGGAAATCGTGTTTAGGCGCTGTAAGATGTAAATATACGCCCTTAAAACTCCTGCCGTTTGAGGGGAGGCAAACTTACAATGGGTCCGACCGCTTCTGCACCCAAGTTCGAAATCCAATAATCAATATGTAGGAAACTTAATACGAGGAGGGACTCCTGTTGCACAGCGACCTCTCCCCACGCCCTCCCCTCCCCTACCTCTCTTAACTCCATCCCCTCCGTCCTCTCCCTCCCCTCTTTCCTCTCCACTCCCTTTCTCCCTCTCGCTCTTCTCCACCCCCTTCCCTTCGCATTCTCCTCCACTCCCCCTCCCTCTCTCCTCCCATCTCTCCCAACGCTTTCTTCTCTACACACTCCCTCTCCACTCTCTTCTCTCATCCCTTCCTCCACTTTCTCTTTCCCTTCTATTCTGTCCTCTCTCCCTTACTTCCTAGTCCCCTCTCCAACCCCATCCCCTCCCCTACTCCCATCTCTTCCTTTTCTGTCTGCATTGGTCTGCTGTGTCCTTTACTCTGCCTTTCCTCCTCCCCTTTCCCAACCTCCACTCCGCCGACCCTCCCCTCCCCTTTCCCCTCTTTCACTTTCCTCTCCTTCCACCTTCCTCCCTCCCCTACCCCTGATCCCTTTCCCCTCTCCCGCCTTCCTTCCCTCCCCTTCCCCGTCCCCCTTTCCCCTCTCCCACCCTCCTCCCCTCCCCCAACATCCTCCTCTTCCGCTCCCCTCGCTTTTTCCCCTCTTCGCTTCTTGGTCGGAAGTCCAAGATTAACTAGATTGACTGCAGAGATCAAAGCTACGTATTGTTATTAAGTCTTTTGGCCTTTGGTGACTTCGGGAAGGAAAGTTGTAGGGGTGCGGGGGACAAGGAAGGGGGGGGGGATATTAAGGCCTACGTTCAGTCAAAGAAAATTCTGGAAAACTGACACGCCACGTATGGTACGCTGTATAAAAAATGATATAAAAATACTAGAAAAAAATCATAAAAAAAAATAATCCGCTCTCGCCGCAAAGGTTTACGGAGAACATTCTTGTCATATAATCGATAGTGTGGTCCACCTCGTCCGCCAAAGAGACTTTTTTTTATTGATAATATCCTTAAGAGGTTGGAAGTTGTCGTTGATGGTGAGCGGTCAGGTTATCGCTCTTGGTTATCCATGCATAGACAGGCTGTTCTTTTTCATTTTTCATGCTCAGAGGTGGCTTGGCCGGGGTCCCTTTTCAGTACGGGAATGAAGGATATATATGTGATATGTGCGTGCGTGTGTATTTATTTACTTATTTATTGATATATATATATATATATATATATATATATATATATATATATATATATAAATTATATATATATAAGAGAAAGAGAGAGAGAGAGAGATGATAAGGATGATTATGATGATTACGATGATAGTATTATTGTTATCGTTTTCGTTATAATTGTTATTATTATTGTTATTGTTACTAATTATCATTATTACTGTAGTTGCTATTATTACTATAATTTAATATCATTTGCTCTTATTTTTATATCTGTTCTCATCTCCTTTTTTTTACCAATACAGATCGTCATTATATACCCTTAATAGTCTTAATCCCTTCTTCTCCCTTATCTCTTTTATATTTGCTTCGTTCACTTTTCCTCATTTTTCCCTTTCCATGATAAAGTTCTCTCTCCGGTAGTTTTATTCCACGAAAAGTTTTTTTTTTCTTCTTTTTTGGATACATTCTCCTGCATTTCACGAGAAATTGAGAGTAGCAGTGGAAGGGCAGAAGATAAAAAGGGGGAATGGGGAAATGTGAGTTAGAAAGGGAAGTAGAAATAAAAAAGGTAAAGGGGAGAATAAAAGAAAGAAAGGAAGAAAAAAGAAGGAGGTTGAGATCTCGAGACGGAGAAAATTGATTGCCTAATGGAAGCTATTGGTGACTGAATGCGGTCGTTAGGATGGTGAAATACTGATTTCTTGAAACTTTCTATAATGCAATTCTTGTTTTGTTGTGTCACTTTTATTTCGTTTTATATTTTATAGTGTCATTCTCATGCCTTGTTCATGCTATCCCTTCGTTCTCCTATTCTCATCATCATCATCATCATCATCATCACCATCATCATCATCATCATCATCATCATCATCATCATCATCATCATCATCATCATCTTTCCTCACACCACTGCCATCACTTCCCTTTCCTCCTCTTCCTTTTCTCTGTCTGCTCCTCTTCCACCTTCTCCTCCTCCCACTCTTCCTCGGCCTCCACTTCCTCTTCAGAAGAGGAGGAACAAGGATAGGGGCTCGAATCCGGATTTGCCACCCATGTCCAGCGTCCAGCCCTTGTCTATGTGACTCTCCCACGCCCTCTCGACGCCTCTAGTCCCCCCATACGCCCATACCCCCCCCCCTACTCACCCTCTCACTTTCTCTAACCTCTTCCCTTCTCCTGGCTTCCGTTACTACCCATTTTTCTCTCCACTCTCTCCTCACTCCTTCTACCTCCCCTCTCCTCTTTTCCCTTCTCTTTCTCTTCCTTTCACATTTCTCCTATCCTTCTTTCTTCTATCTGTTTCCTCGACTCTCTCGTTACTTATCCCTTCCCCTCCTTCACCTATTCCTTTCTGTTCCCATCTCCCCTCTTTCTTCAACCCTTCTTTCCCTCGCGTCACCTCTTCCCCTTCCCACTTAGTCCTTTCCTCTCCTGTCTCCCCTCTTTCTCCCCTTCCCACACCTATTCCTTTCCATTCCCATCTCCCCGTTTTACCTTCAACCGTTCTCCTTCCCCTCTCTCTCCCATTCCCACACCTATTCCTTTCCAGTCCCATCTCCCCTCTTCCTTCACCCCTTCTCCTTCCCTCCTCGCTACACCCTTCCCCTCAGCCCTCGTTCCCCCGCCCCTCCTGATCTTGTTATCGCCACGAACACTCGCTCGGACGTGTGGAAGTGTACTCTCCAGGCGTTAGTTCCGGATGAGGCGTCTAGAGGGCGTGCGATGCCTGTCATTGATAAAGTCTCTTTTTCAGCTGTAGGTGAGGAGCCGTGCGTTTTATTACGGGGCTGGTGTTGTTATTATTACTGGTGTTGTTGTTTTTGACGTTCCTGCTATTTCTGATGCTGTTGTTACTATTGATATTTTTATTATTATTGTTATTGCTGAAGTTGCTGTTGTTCATCATCATCATCATCACTATTACTGTTACTACAATATTATTATTTATTATTGTTATTATTTATTTTAATTATTCAGTGGTGTTTTTAGTTTATTATTGTTTCATTATTATAATGATAATAATGCTAATGATAATAATAATAATTATTATTATTATTTCATTGGTATTTTTAGTTCTATTATTGTTTCATCATTATAATTATGATGATAATTATAATTATCATTACTGTTTCATTATTGTTTTGTTATTTTTAGTATTATTATTATCATTATCACTCATCATTATCATTACTTCAAGCAACACTGTGTGACAGCAACACCAATACTTTCATCATTACAGCTTAATACATTTCTCCGAGCCGTCCTTATCAGCGTAGCTCACCCCGAATGCCTCGCCTCCGAATTCTTGCACGCCAAAGCCGAAGCCATTGGAGAGCATTCGAACACATACCCTATCCCCCTGCCAAAGCCCGGCAGCGGCACCGAAGTCACGTTTTGAATTGTCGAGTAGTTAGCTGTTGTCAGCCGAGCAATATTGACTGGCCACTATTTACGCTCTAGGGGTTGTTTTTCCCCAAACCGCTTTTGTAGGGGAGGGAAAGTCTAGGGGAGAGGTGGAAGGAGGTTGTAGGACTTTTTTCCCTTGCGAATAAAGGGGTTTTCTTGTTTTGTTACAAGTGTTATTACTACTATTACCACCACTCTTACTATCTGTCTCGTCGTGGGATATTTAAGCATAACTGGCAGTTCATTCACGTTTTCCCTTTGGCTTATTACAAATATTTGATATTTACTTATCTAATATTTTAATTTCGACTGTTTAAATTCATGCAGTAAAGAGGCGATGCAAGAACTTTAAACTAGTTTAATATTGTAGTCAAAATGGCAGATAAGTAATTAGAAAATATTTGTAAAATGTTAAAGGGAAAATGGATGACTTACCAATTAGTGTTAAATAACCCGGGAAGGAATAGCTTACTATGACTACTATTACTATACCACTGTTACTATTACTAGAGCTGCTATTGAAAATATTAATGATAGTAGTAATAACGATTATCTATATTATTTGTAGTAAACGTAGTAGTAGTAGTAGTAGTATGAGAAAAATAGACTTCTTTTATCATGATCACCGTAATGATGATAGTGATTACAAAAATGGTCTTTGGTGTTATTGATTATATTGTATCAGTGGGATTGTGAATTTTAGTATTTTCGTTATCATTATTGATATAGATATTATTGATGCTGTTATCGTATTTACTCTTCCTCTTCCTCTCCCTCTCCTCACTATCCCTCTTCCTCTCCTTCTCCCTCTCCCTCTCCTCCTCACTATCCCTCTTCCTCTCCCACTCCCTCTCCTCCAGCTCTTCCTTCCCTCCTTCCTACCCCCCTACTACCCCTCCGGTCCCCTTCTAACGCGAAAGAACATTTTACTGCAATTATTTTTTAAAAGATAAAGGCAGAATGTTCACACGCAGACTTTGAT
>NW_020870329.1:240000-250000 GCF_003789085.1 Penaeus vannamei
CTGATGTTTATGTTAGTTTTTTGTTGAATGTGTATATGTAGCACGTTGTGTTTGTGTTTATGTGTATTTGGGCGAGTGTTGTTTTTCGTCTGGATGGTCGTATATCTTGCACTGAGGTCGTGGTTATATGAAATTTTAATGCTGACGTATGTATGGGGACAAATCGTTTATTTTGTTCTTGGTGGTATTATGCAAGTGGAGGAGTAGTGAGGGGTTTGTTTCTGCCCCTTCTCTCTCTCTCTCTCTCTCCTCTCTCTCTCTCTCTCTCTCTCTCTCTCCTCTCTCTCTCTCTCTCTCTTCTCTCTCTTCTCTCTCTCTCTCTCTCTCTCTCTCTCTCTCTCTCTCTCTCTCTCTCACACATTCTTTTCTTTTCTCGTATTGCTCCAATAAGTCGGAAAGAAAGAAGGAAAGAACATATTTCTTATTTTGTAAGTGAAAGTTGACTGTGATATTCCGGAGATTTTTCAGCAAAGTCAGTTTCGATAACATGATATGTATGGATACATTTGATACCAAAGAGACATCAGCAGATATATTGATAAATATATTATAAATTAGGAGTCCTCATTTGAAGGTTGTATAAGAACAGGCGCTGCATTATCCGTTTACTCTTATTGTTATTTATATTATTTGTATGTATATTTTACTGTTTTTAATAATAAAGTAATCAAGCCCTAGCGATTTTTGTTCACCAATTTGTTTAATCCAGATTTTTTATGACTTGAAGTGACTCTTACTTGGCATAAACTGTCATCATATGATGAGAGGCTTATTTCCCTTTGACTCTCTCTTTACTAATAATCAGACGACCCATTATAACCCCCCCCTCTCCCCCCCGCACACACGCTTGCTCAGCCACCCACAATCCTCCGTTTTAGTGAGCTCTCGCGGTAATTACTATTATCTAAAGGCAACTATCGAATAATCAAGCATTTCTTCCAATAAACCACTCATTTCAGATCTCAGACCTCTAACCGCTCTCCCCCCCTCCTTCCGGACCCAATTCCGTGAAACCCGTATGGAACGCTAATTACCCAATTAAGCTAAGGACTTTTACTTCGGTTGCCTGATCTGGTTAACGCCTTTCCAATTTACGTCTATAATGGAGTTAGTGACCAACACTGAAACTATCTTTTTTTGTATTTTTTTCTGTTTTATGGTGACACATTGGGAACGGAAGTAAGTCCTATTACACTCGACATATTAGCTGCTAATTCTTCCCTTTGTATATATATAGCTTTGTTGTGCAAAGAATGTGTTGCAATCGAATTGAATTTCTATACGTATCAACCCCGCTTCTAGTGTTTGCAATTCACGAAAGATCGGGCAGTTATAATTGAACGAATTTGACATGATGCTGTGGGATTTCAGAGTATATAGAGAAAACGTAATTTAATGCCCTTGATACAAGTTTAATCTCCCTGCTGGTGCAGAAATAACAAAATGATATAAAGAGATTTCTAGATTTTTTGAGTGATCCTTTTCTTGTACCGACACTACGCATACTAATGAATAACCTAATCCTTCTTTCACATCAGAACGTCAAATTCTGAATAAGTGAAATAGAACAATGAAAAAAGAAACATTGAACGACTTGCTAATTCTTTTTAAAAATGTCATCGTACGTGTCACTCGCTTCTCGTATAATTTCTTTTCTTTTTTATCGTTATTAAAATTTATTCTTATCTTTCTCTCTGACGTTCTGATGAAGCACAGTTTCTCGTGATCCTCCCTAATGAATGGTTGCTTGGAGGAAGGATCATGTTACTGTGCTTGTACCGACGTCTTGTCTATCAATGAAAAAAGATAATTCTCTCTTTTTGTATATATACGAATGTGGTTCAAGGAACTCAGATTGGAAAAGATTAAATCATACGACCAGTTCATTGAAAAAACTTGCTGTCATACATCGCTCTCTTTCGCCTCGCTTCATTTCTTTCTTTTTTCACTGTTTCGTTATTCATTTATATATTTCTGTCTGGCATTCTGACGGAACACAGTTTCTCGTGCACACAAGCCTAAGCTCTTGCGTAATCAATGGCAGGACGGCTTGCTTGGAGGACAGAAAACGACACAAGGGAGACATTTCTCAAAGCCGGCTGTACCCTGACATTATCTGGACAAACCTGCGCGGGTCGTGACGTCTGATAAATCGCGGTACATGCGAGCTGCTTCCGGTGATTCATGGTCCATAGATATAATGAAAGGGAATAAGTTCGGGTTTTGAATGTATTGCCTCCTTGCCCGCTCCCTCCTTGCGGTCCGTCCGGCGGGCTGCGTGTGCGTGCGTGCGGGCATAACTCGCCTTATTCAATAATTCAGGCGGAGTTCATTATAGATAAGCGTTTTCCATAATCCTTGACCTTTGGATCTCGAAAAATCGCTGCTCCTCCCGACAGTTTTGATGTACTTTACAGCGCTCTCCGGCGGGGAACGGTCTCGGCTAATGGCGATAATCGCGCGCCCGCCTTCACGCCCATGATCGTGGCGGACGTCGTTAACAGGGGAAAAGTGCAAACGCGAAAATTAAGGCCTTGCTTTAGTGCTTGCGATGTGAGTGTCGCGAGAGCCTGGCGACGCGAGATTTTTTTTTCGTCTTTTGTACAAATAAGCGATGTCTGTGATATAGGCTGAAAAAAGAATTTCGAGAATATATATCCTTACATAGATAGGCGCATACACACACAAAAGCACACACACGTACACGCGCACGCACGCAAGTACACGCGCACGTACATGCACACGCACACACACACAGACTAACCCACACCCACAGCTACACACACACACACACAGATATAGATTCTTATGTTTGTATGTGTGAGTGTGTATATGTGTGTATATGTGTGTGTGTATATGTATGCTTTCATATACCTAGTGTACATATGTTTACAGACACATACTATATACCCATTATTTATAATAGTAATTGCCTTAATCCCGCCCCATCCCTTCGGCGCCGCCTCTGCGCCGGGCAAGAGGCGACCTTAAGAACGAGTGGCGTCTTATGCATGGAGGAGGAAGTCTTGATACATTTTTCGCGTCTTATCCGGACACGAATCCTGAATCATACTTGACATATTTATCCCCCAAAGCTTCACCCTAATATTTCTTCCTGTCTTTCGAACATTAGCGTGACAGAGTTCTTGCCCATGAAAATTTGTCTTGCAGAATTTTTCTTGAAGGAGAGAAAAAGAGGAAAGAAAAAGAAAATGGTGTTCAGATTTAGTGACATGAATGCACAACGGAGAGAGATTTATTTTTTTCTCTTTTATTAATTATGTGGGTATGTATTTATTTTTTAAAGATCTATTGTTTCCATTTTCTTTGTTCTTTTCCTTCATCATCACCTTTTTTGTTTGTTTTTTGGGTATTTATAAATTAATATATTACCCCTAATTTATTTTTGGTTACTACTTTATCTCTCACTTTCTCTATTTCCTTCCCATCCCTTATGCTTTATATGTGTTTCTTATAATTTGATTTGAAAAAATAAATATTTCTCAATACTTCTCTCACCCTTTCCTTTTTTTCTCCTTCTTATGCCTCCTCTTTCATAATTACCTGCCCAGTCTTCCTCCTCCTCTCATTCCCTCCTTTGTTGTTCTTACCTCTCTTCACTCCATCTCTCCCTGCTTTCAACCCAAGTTCCCCTCATAAGCCCTGGGGACATAGCCTTAGGGAGGGAGGGGCGAGGGGAAGAAAGGGACAGAACGGAGGGAGGGAGGGAAGAGAAAAAGAAAGAGGAGAGATAGATGGATTGTTAGATAGATGGAAAGAGAGAGAGAGGGATGGAGGGAAGGAGGGAGAGAGGGAGAAAGGGAAGAAGGGAGGGAGGGAGAGAGAGAGAAAGGGAGGGAGGGAGAAAGGGAGATGGAGAGGGAGAGGGAGCTGGAGAGAGACAGGATAGGATAGAAAGGCAGGTAAACAAATAGACAGAGAGGTAAGAGAGACAGAGACAGGAATAGACACAGAAGCAGACAGAGATCGAAACAGGGAGAAAGAGAAAGAAAAATATAGACAGACAAAAAAGTGAAGAGGGAAAACGAAAAGGAGAGAGAGAGAGAAAGAAAGAGAAGAGGGGGAGAAGGGGAAGGTAGTGGGGGGGATGGGCCCCGGCGCTCCCCTCCTCTAGGTATTGGCCAGAGAGTGTGGGAAGCTGCACACCTGCCGGGCTACACAACAGAGAATAATTACAAGGGACAAGATAAAACTCAGGAAGGGGTGGAATGGGGGGGGAGGCTAGGGGAGGGAGGTGAGGTTTAGGGGAATAAGAGGCGCCGTTTAGGGAAAGGGAAACGAGGTTGTAGGGGAAAAGTTAGAGGTAGCGATAGGTGGTTGGATGGAGGAGTTGGCTTTGATGGATAGCGAGGAGGGGGTTGACGTTGGGGGGAGGGGGTGTTGGTAGGCTGTAGAAAGAGTAATTGCTAAGACGAAGGGAGGAAAAAAGAGGGATGAGGAGTGAGATTGAAAGGGTTAATGGGGAAAGGTGTTTGTCTGTAGCAGAAGGATTAGTCAGGGAGGGAAAGAGTTAAGGGAAGTTAACTGAAAGATTTTTTGTCTTTCCAGAACGTCCAGGGTATCTACAAAAAATAAATAGATAAGAATAGGAAACAAAAATGGTTAGAGAGAGAGAGAGAGAGAGAGAGAGAGAGAGAGAGAGAGAGAGAGAGAGAGAGAGAGAGAGAGAGAGAGAGAGAGAGAGAGAGAGAGAGAGAGAGAGATGTGTTTGTTTGTATGTATGTGTGTGAGAGAGAGAAGGGGGAGCGTTAGAAAAAAAAGAGAAAGAGAGAAAAAATTAGAGGGAAAGTGGGAGAGAGAGCGCGCGCGATTCAGAGAGCAAAGCAAACACGTTGTCAAGTGAGGCATGCAGCATTACTACCAACACTAGATCAGCGGCAGGCCTAGCGGATTACCTCGGGCAACGCAGCGCAAACAAAAGTTTCCATGGCGCATTTAAAAGTTTGTTTATGTTTTGTATCCAAAGGGGATTTGTGTGGGTGCTTTGCTAGTTTATAAATGATACATTTTTTTTCTTTGTTCACCTTTCGTCGGTGGCTATTAGTGGTTGTTATTGTGGCCATGATTTCGGTTATAGTTTTTTTTTTTGGTTGATGTTGTTTATGTTGTTGTTTGTGTTATTTTTACTTTTCATTATTCGTATTCTTATTTTATCTTTTATTTTCTTCTTCATACTGATGGCGATGATAAAAGTTATGGTGATAATAATATGACAATAATGATGATGGTAACAGTAATGATAATAATAGTAAAAATAATAATGATTATAATGTTAATGATGAGAATATAATAATAATAATAATAATAATAATAATAATAATAATAATAATAATAATAATTATAATAATTATAATAAAATAATGATGATAATAGTAGTTATAATGACAATAATGCTGACAGTAATAATAATGATAATAATAACAATGATAATAATAATATTAATAATAATGATAATAATAATAATGATTATAGTGTTGAATAATGGCAATCATGATTATAAAAATTATGATAATGAAGATACAGATAATAATAGAAATGATAATGACAAAAATGACAATACTAATAATGAAGAGAGTAATGATAATGCTGTTGATAATGCTTTTGATAATGGTGATGGTAATCATAATTAGATAATGACAAAGATAAAATAATGATAATAATAATTATGATGATAATAGTAATGATGATGTTTATGTGTTTGTGTAAAATACGTGGATGAAATAGAACATATGAATTAAAGCCATGAACCATAATTTCGAAAGTGGCGGCGAAGCCGGCTTAAATTATATTCAGACTACTCTCTCTTTCTTTCTTTCTTCCTTTTCTCTCTCTCTCTCTCTCTCTCTCTCTCTCTCTCTCTCTCTCTCTCTCTCTCTCTCTCTCTCTCTCTCTCTCTCTCTCTCTCTCTCTCTCTTCTCTCTCTCTCTCTCCTTCTCTTGCGAACTTCAATAATTACCGCAACACGACTTTCTACTCTTGATGTCAAGGGCTTGCGTTGCATCATTTAGCGCGACGCCCTGTTAACAGCCGGCGACAGCGCGGGCGGAGAAAAAACGGGGCGTGAAGGCCGTGTTCACGCTCTATAAAGGTAAATGGTCGGGGGAACACAGGTGGAAGGGCGGGCGTTTTTTGGAAGAAGGAAATTTCATGCATATATAGAGATGTGTGTGTGTGTGTGTGTGTGTGTGTGTGTGTGTGTGTGTGTGTGTGTGTGTGTGTGTGTGTGTGGTGTGTGTGTGTGCATGTATGTATGTATGTATGTATGTATGTATGTATTATGTTTGTATGTATGTATGTATGTATGTATGTGTATGTATGTATGTATGTGTGTATGTATGTATGTATGTATGTACGTATGTACGTATGTATGTGTGTATGTATGTATGTATGTAAGCATATGTGTTTGTATCTCCGTGCGCACGATTGTGTATGTCTGTATGTGTATATGCATCTCTGCTGATAAGGATAGCAAGAATGATAACACTAACAGTGATACTGATAACAGTATCAACACCATCCCGAAATCCTGCCCGAAAGTCGCAAGAAAGGAGGAGAGAGCAAGAAGAAACCAGCAGCGCCTCGCAAGGTCCCCGGGTTCAGAGGCCAACAGAAACAGACGATTCAGCAAATAAAACGCCCCCGGATGCGCCCACTCGAGAAGGTCAGAGGCATACCGGCTGGCAATTAAGAAAGCAAGGAGGCAAGCACCGGGGAAGCAAGGAGGCAGGCAGAATGAGAGCTGTGCTTGGGCGGCCGAGGAGGAAGACGCCAAAGCAAGAAAGATAAATTTCTCGACGAACAGAAATGTGAGAAGACATGCAGGTGGAGAGCTAAATCTTGTTGCGTGTGCAGTTTCGCCTTTGGTCATGTTTTGAATACGAATAAAAAAAGAAAAAATGTTTCTGGACAGTCCTTTTTTGAGAAGGAGGGAGGGGGTGGAGAGACGAGGAGGAGGGGGAGAAGAGAGAGAGAGAGAGAGAGAGAGAGAGAGAGAGAGAGAGAGAGAGAGAGAGAGAGAGAGAGGAGAGAGAGAGAGAGAGAGAGAGAGAGAGGCAGGCAGGCAGGCAGGAAGAGGACGTTCGCTTTACTTTCCTTCCACTGGGGAGAGAATCAGATTTTTTCTCTCTTTGTGCAAATCGAGGATTTTTCCCTCTCCCCTCCACCAAAATGCCTTCAACTTTTACACGTGTTCACATTTCCTCACACCGATTTCGTTTTTTCCCCAAGCCAGATGGGAGGAAGGGTGAAAGGGGGGGTGAGAGGGGGCAAGGGATAAGGGGGGGGGGCGGAGAAGGGAAGGAAAGACTCAAAACTAAAACTAACAAAAAGGATTTACTGGCCAAAGAAAGGGAGAGAAAAAAAACAACACATGTCATCACAGTTCCTTTTGTGAAGTGAAAATCCAGGGGTTAAAAAAGGGGAGGGGCTGGGGGTGCATGTTCACCTTGACCTCATGATCACTCGACATTTCAACATTTCAACGTTCAAGATAATTCAACATTTGCAAGGGCAGAGAGCTATGTCAGTAAAAAAAGAAAAAAAGAATCTGATGAATTTCATTATCGCAAGAGAGTAATGAGCGTATTTTTTTCTTTTTTTTTAGGGTGGGGGGGGATTCACACGAATGGATACAATGTAAAGTTATTTTTTTCTTAATATTTTTCTTTCAGTTTGACATGGCAAGAAAAATATTTCAAGAAAGAAAAGCAACAGCAGTTCACATTATTTGTTCCAAGTAAACGTTAGTTGTTATTGCTATTATTGCAGATTGTCTGCATTATTGTTAGGATATGTCTTTTCGAAATATCAGAATAGCCAATGAAAGTTGATACAAGGACTATGGGAGAGAGGGAGAAGGAAAAGGGAAAGAAGAAGTTATTATACCAAAAGATGCGGGATAACAAGTGAAGCAGGGTTGGATATTCCCGTAGACTTTAGCGGTTTATTTACTTTCTCTCTCAATCTATATCTATCTATGTATCTATATATCTATCTATATGCCTATCCACCTGTCTATCTATATATCATTCCCTCTGTAAGTGTGCATGTATGTATGTGTGTATGAATGTGTGTACGCGCGCGCGCGTGTGTGTGTATGTAAGCCAGATATGGTAATAAACAGCGGGACGATTATGAGGGCACATATGGCGGTCGTAATCACACATTACCGCCGGAAATTGTTATCACGCCATAAAGTATGCTTCCTGAGTCTTTAGAGATGAGACCTACTGCATCGAAATACAATGGTGGATTATCTGTTACGGTTTTGACGGGTGCATCAATCGGAACCCGTGCAATGGGGCTGAGTTGCACGCTTATGGGAAAGTCAGTTGCAAATTATATGCCATTCCATAGGTTTACGAGGTTGCCATACTGTTTTTTTTATTATTATTGTTCTGGTCTTGTTATGGCAGCAATTCTATTTTGGTTTTCGTGTTTTGTTATCTGTTTTTTTTTCTTTGTCTGTATGTCTCTCTCTCTCTCTCTTTTATTCGTCTCACTCTCCCTCTCTCTCTCTGTATATATGTATATATGTGTATTATATATATGTGTGTGTGTGTGTCTTTATCTGTATTTGTATATTTTATATATATTTATATATATAATACATGTGTATATGTATATATTTATATGCATACATGGGTATATGAATAGATAAATGGATAGATATGGCTTTCTGCCTATTCACCCATCAATCTACCCGCGTATCCATTTTTTCTTTCCGTCTTTCACTCTCCCTTTCCTCATTCTTAATTTTTGTCTCATTTCTTCTGCATCTGTTAACTTGCCTCCCTACTTATCTGTTTCCTCTTTTCTCGGAATGTTGAAAGTGTGGGCGGGGGGAAAGCCGCCCACACCCCGTTTCCCTCTGCCCGTCGCCACCCGCCGGTGCCCCCGGGGATTGCCACTCGGATGAACGCAAGCCAGCCTCCGTGATTTATTGTGACAGAGTGACGTAAGACTCATCGGGGACCCATTAGAGGCATTACTGTTGCTAGGCCGCGCTGACGGAAACGAACGGCGGACTAATAAGCACATGTCTTGATTTCTCATTAAGGGAAGGGAAGGGCGAGGTTCGTATTCCCTCGCTGGTTCCGGCGCTCGTCTCCTTCGCTCCCCCTGCGCACCTCGGTTCTGGTCTTGGTCCTATTTCCTAGCTCTTTGTTTTGCTTCTATTCGCTATTTCATCCTCTACTCACTACCGATACCCTTTAAGCCCTGCCGTCTAACCTCTAACCTCTCTATGCGCAACTCGCAAGAGGAACAGTGGCGGCGGCGGCTGTAGCTCTATACTCCTACCACAGCGTGAAGCTCAACCCCAACTCCTTCCCCTCCCCCAACCCCTTCTGTATTCCTTCTCCAAGCCTTACTCTAATCTCAACCCCTACTTCTTCCCATACACCTACCCAAACCGCAACCCTATCCTCAACATTTACCAAAACTCCAGCCCCAGTCACAATCCCTACCTCAACGCCGAATCCCAACCCCAGCTTCTCCTCGAACTCCCTCCCCTACCCCAACCCAACCCCTCCCCTATCCTTCCCCATCCGCATCCCCTACCCCTATCCGTACCCTACCCCTATCCCTACCCTCACTCAAGCATATTCGTCACGGGCATCAATTGCTTTCGCTCGGCGTGGATCCCGGACACTTTCCGCGCGGCGCACCGGTTTCATTATTCTCTCGTCACCCGCAGATGGCCGTGGAGATAGTGTGTTATTGTGTGTGATATTGCTCAGTCGGATTTAATACCCCGACGTTTGAAACCGAAGTGAAGCTGGCGGTCGTCCATGTAGATTAATAACGGGCCAGGTCTGGGCGCGGGAGCGGCCGAGATTTTGTTACAGGTGATTGGAATCGTCCCGCGCTCGGCGTCCGTCTTGCGCTCTTTCGCGGCCTCTCTCGGATGAGGGTGTATGTAGTATATATGTAAGTATTATATGTATATATATATATATATATATATATATATATATAT
>NW_020870329.1:255000-260000 GCF_003789085.1 Penaeus vannamei
TATGGTTATTGTTATTATTATTATTATTATTATTATTATTATTGTTATTATTATTATTATTATTATTATTATTATTATTATTATTATTATTATTATTATTATTAATATTATTAATATTATTATTATTATTATTATTAATATTATAATTATTATCATCAATGACATTAATAACAAAGACTGCCAGAAGATGAATATGATAATTTGTTTTGCTATTTATACATCTACTTTAATAATTACGCTTATTTTTTCCATCTTACTCTCTTAGATAACTGATAACAAATATATGAAATAAAAAATAAAATCTTGCGTGGAAATACATAGATGGATAAATTGACAGTAGACAAATCTTCGAAATATATATGGAAGTTGGATGTCAAGCGAGCAGGATGTCAGGATTTGGGGAATATTTACGGCGGGAAAAAGGAAAAAAGGGGTTCGGGATGCGAAACTGTGTGTGTGTGTGTGTGTGTGTGTGTGTGTGTGGTGTGTTGTGTGTGTGTGTGTGTCTATCTACCTATTTATTTATATATCTATATATCTGTCTACACATACACATACACATACATACATATATATTGCATGTGAGGTTCGTGTATGTGTCTACCTCCGCGCGGGTGTGTGCGTGCGTTCCAGAGGACCCGAGTACGTCATAAACCAGGATTCCAGGAGAAGGCTTAAGGGGTTGTCATGTGAACGGTAGGGGGAAACAGGGAATGGGACAGCACAGGGAGTGGGGAGCGAATGCGAGGGGAAGGAAGAGCCGAGGGATTGCGGGGTGGAGGCGGGGGAGGGGTTAGGGGAGGGGAAGGGTGGAGGGATAGGCACATCCTCGAGGGGGATGTCTTGAGAGAAAGTCCGGAGGAGACGCATCTTGGGCGAGTGTGACTGGGCTTCCTAATGTATGGTTTCCGTGCCGTTCCTCTTGTTTCCTTCCTGTAAATGTCTGCGTGTTTTTCGTGGCTGTAAGCGAGTGGGAGGCGACCGCGGGGAGGGAGTGGAAGAGGGTGAGAATGAGAGGGGAGAGGGGAAGGGAGGAGAGAGGGGGGTGGAGGGTAAGAAGGGAGACGGGGAGGGGAAGGAAGGAGAGAGGGGGTAGAGGGTAAGAAGTAGGGAGACGGGGAAGGGAGGAGAGAGAGGGATGGAGGGTAAGAAGGGGGGAGACGGGGAGAGGGGTAAAGGGGAAGGGAGGAGAGAGGAGGTGGAGGGTAGAAGGGGGAGACGGGGAGAGGGGAAAGGCGAAGGTAGGGAGAGGGAGGGTAAGAAGGGGGAGACGGGGAGAGGGGTAAAGGGGAAGGGAGGAGAGAGGGGGGGGTGAAGGATCAGAAGGGGAGAGGGGGGAATGGAGAAATTAATATAGGAGGGCGAGAGAAGGGGGGGATGGAGGATAAGAGGGGAGGAGGGGAAGGAGGAAGGTAGATGATGGGGACAGTAAAGGACTAGGGGAGAGGGAGAGAGGAAGAGGGGGGAGGTATAGAGGATTAGCGGGGAGAAAGAGAAAGGTGGATAGGAGCGAGGTAAGACGGTGATTTGGAAAGGAGGCACGGAGAAGATGAAAGGGAAGAAAGGGAGGGGAGGGCAAGGAAGAACAGAGAAAAGAAAGGAGAGATGGTGAATAGAAGGTGAGAGAGGGGAAGGAGTGGGAGAAAGGTAGCGAGGAGAGAAAGGATAAAAGAGGGCGAAGCGAGGAGAGGAGAAAAGAGAACCAGGAGAGAAGGTGAGAAGGGGGGAGGGGAGAGGGGAAAAGAGGAAGGGTGAAGGGACTGACTTATAGCATTGGTATCTTTATTGTTTACGACGATGTTATTTATGTGAAGGGCTTGAGTGGGGGTGAAGGATATGGGAACAACAAAAATGATAAAAGAGGAAATAAAAGAAGAAAAGGGGGAAATATGAGACAAAAAAAGAAAAATAATAAGTCCTCTTTTTGACATTTTTTTTTTCGAAATAGGCTTCACTGACAGGATGTATCGTAAAACGGATTATGCATATATTGTAAAAAGCGTTTGGAGGCAAAGATGATAAGGATAGTCATGGCTTCGACTTAGACTTTCATTATGAAAGATGAGACACACGGCATATTTTCTAGACGGAAATATTAAACTTTATGCATACATGCATAAGAGGGAGAGAGAGAGAGAGCAGAGACAGAGAGACAGAAGAGAGAGAGAGAGAGAGAGAGAGAGAGCAGAGACAGAGACAGAGACAGAGACAAAGAGAGACAGACAAAGACAGACAAAGAGACAGACAGACAGAGAGACAGACAGACAGGACAGAGACAGAGACAGATAGACAGACAGATAAAAAGACAAACACATAGAGACAGGAAAGAGCGTCAGAAATCGACAAATAAGCCGCGGCAGACAGAAAACAGGCGGATGAAAGCAGAGGCGGGCAAAGACACACAAAGGCCGCATAAAAGCCCATTATCCCCCAATAAAAGCAAGTTAAAATCTTCACCTCCGAGGCCGAAAGCGCTCGTGACGTTGAGTAATTACCTTCGCTCACAAATGGCCATATCTGGTACAGGTGGCCGCAGTTTATCTCATTAATGGATGGCCACTGTGCAAACACCAATTATATCGAGTATTGGACATTTAAACCTCATAAATCTATTTCCTTATTTACATTCCTAATAATGATTAAAAGTGATTGATTCGTTTGTAATTTTCATCACGATTGGGACGAGGCACCCTGAAGAGAGGAGTCTAATATTTAGGAAATATAAACACTTACATTTATTAAAGGTGAATGCTAATATTTTTTTCGGTTCAAAATCAGACTAATCTTTAAACATACTGCCTAGTTTTTTTTTCTTTCCTCTTTATGTATATATATATAAGTTTGAAATAGAAAATGAAGGGGAGGAAGAAGTCCATTTTGCCCACAAGCTTGTATATATATGTATTCTTTTGAAGTATGGACGGCAAGGCACTAATTAAAAGGGATCTTACGGGCGAGCTACTTCAAGCGAAAGTGAGCCCCTTCGACCATTATGGGAAAGGCTATTATCTCATCGGATTGTTCTCCACGTAAAAAAGGAAGGCTCTAAGATTCTACGGAAGACACCGGTTCTATTTGTGTCTGCTCTTTCTCTGTTCTTCTTAACTTCCCCTTTCCTCCTGAGCCTTTCTCTTCCTCGCTTTTAACATGTCCTTTCTTAATTCCCACCTCTCCTTTCATCACTTTTTTTTCTCTCCAGTTCTCTTCCTTATCAGATTTATCGTTTCTCAAGATCTCGGCGTTCCATTCTCATACACCTTAGGAGTGGAATTGTTTTTACTATAGAGTTTTACAAGTGATTGCTAAAATAGTTCTATTGAGAGGGAGAAAGATAGAGAGAGAGAGAGAAAGAGAAAGAGAAAGAGAAAGAGAGAGAAAAGAGAAAGAGAAAGAGAGAAAGAGAAAGAGAAAGAGAAAGAGAGAAAGAGAAAGAGAAAAGAGAAGAAAGAGAGAGAGAGAGAGAGAGAGAGAGAGAGAGAGAGAGAGAGAGAGAGAGAGAGAGAGAGAGAGAGAGAGAGAGAGCACACGCACACACACGCACACACACACCACACACACACACACACACACACACACACACACACACACACACACACAGAGCAGAGAGAGAGAGAGAGAGAGAGAGAGAGAGAGAGAGAGAGAGAGAGAGAGAGAGAGAGAGAGAGAGAGAGAGAGAGAGAGATAGGTAGGTGGGTATACTGACAATAAAGAGAAAGAGCTTTTAACAGAGGAAGAGGGAAAGACAAAGAAAGATAGATAAACAGATATACTTGTTGAAATGAAAGTCTCGTCATTTTTTCTCCCTTTCTTTTTCATCCTTCCTTTTTACCGTTTTAGATGAACTGCATTATAATAAAAACTCCTTTTCTTTTCTTTTCAGGTAAGTACGCCGTTACAAAGGACACCGAAGTACGATGCAGTAAGTTAGCTTATTTCATATGCATAGAAGAAGGCAGAGGGAATTGTGATAATAAAACAAGAGAAGAGAAAAATCCGATTAGGGACACAGACAAAGAATGTAACGAATAAGACCGTAATACGCATAGAGTGAGAGTGAGGGTGAGGGTGAGGGTGAGGGTGAGGGTGAGGGTGGGTGAGGGTGAGGAGGGTGAGGGTGAGAGGGGTGAGGGTGAGTGAGGAGTGAGAGTGAGAGTGAGAGTGAGAGTGAGAGTGAGGTGAGAGTGAGAGTGAGAGTGAGTGAGAGTGAGAGGTGAGGAGAGTGAGAGTGAGAGTGAGAGAGAGAGAGAGAGAGAGAGAGAGAGAGAGGAGAGAGAGAGAGAGAGAGAGAGAGAGAGAGAGAGAAGAGCAAAAGCGAAAACGAGAGCGAGAGAGCGAGAGTGAGAAAGAAAGAGCGCGACAGATCTAGAGCACGAGCTGAGGAGGGAAGGGGGAGGGGGGGAGGAGAGCGGTGGAAAGGTGAGAGAAAGAGAGAAGGAGGTTCCGTAAGGTTGTAAGAGGCGGAGGAAGGAACATGAGAGCCGCGCCTACCTTGTCTTAATGCGCCAGCCTCAGGGCCTCCTCTTGCTTAGTATTGATATTATGTAGGAACTCACAAGACGCTGTTGGGAAAGAGGGTAGGTGAGAGAGAGAGAGAAGAGAGAGAGAGAGAGAGAAGAGAGAGAGAGAGAGAGAGAGAGAGAGAGAGAGAGAGAGAGAGAGAGAGAGAGAGAGAGGAGACAAGGAAAGGGAGCAAAGGAAATAAGGAGACAGAAAGAGTGGGTGAAAGAGATGATGAAAAGGTGGTAGAAGGAAAGATGTGTAACTGAATGATTAGAAGAAAAGATGAATAAGCCCATACAAAGATAGATAAAGCCACGTATGCAGGTGCAGTAATAGATAGCAAGAACACTCGCTATTGGTAATATATCCTGTTTTTTTGTAGTTTTTTTTCGTCTTCCTGCATATTTTTTCTAGAGATTTAGTTCCAGATATTGGACTACAAATTGTAATGGACGTATGATTATTTCAGTAAATAAAGTCGATGAGGGTATACAAGCGAA
>NW_020870329.1:270000-285000 GCF_003789085.1 Penaeus vannamei
CGTTCATTAATTCACGTGAGGCGTTGTTCTCGCGGGGCAAGAATGGCGCTTGCTTCGTTAATCATTGCAAAATACGGTAACAACTTGGAGAGAACTCGTGAATCATTTTAGTGAAGGTGGTTTTGAAATGTTATCATCACGAGAGGTGAAGTCTATTCTCTCTCTCTCTCTCTCTCTCTCTCTTCTCTCTCCTCTCTCTCTCTCTCTCTCTCTCTCTCTCTCTCTCTCTCTCTCTCTCTCTCTCTCTCTCTCTCTCTCTCTCTCTCTCTCTCTCTCTCTCTCTCTCTCTCTCTCTCTCTCTCTCAGGACATTGACATAAATCACATAATCATATACTGATTTGCAACTTCAGTAATAAGTTTCACTGATTGTATAATTAAATCATATGGATGGTAACAAAACAGACCACTGCAGCAAAATTGAATCAGGGTACCCATAAAAGTTGTTATAGAAAATGGCTTGCGTCTGCGAGGGTAGACTGTTTTATTGTCCATTGTCAACCCGCCAGCTACAGCGATGAACATTAATTTCTGATATGAAAATTACTCTTTCCTAAACACTTACAATTTAACATTTGTATTTCCGTCGCAACGTTGTGTAATTTTACGTGAATTCGTTCGTTCTCGTCGGTATCACCAGAATGAGAATGAATGTCGCTATTCTGGTTGGCGGGCGTGTTTACCTCCAGTTTACATTATTTATAATCAGTTGAAAGAATATTTTTTTAGCCCTTGGTATGTTGTCTTTGTTGAGAAATTAGACATGCTCGCACAATTTCTGTAATGAGGAGATGAAAGCATAATTTCCTGAAAAAGGCTTCCTTTTAAGGTAGGCAACTTGAAGTGCTTCCCACAAACATTTTACCATAGTTAAATATCAGTACACTGAAATGTATGTAATTTGATGGCATGTTAGGTAGGACTTCATGTGTGATGTTTAAAGGAAGCATTATTATTATTATTATTATTATTATTATTATTATTATTATTATTATTATTATATATATATATATATATATATATATATATATATATTATTATTATTATATGTACGAATATTATTTTTTTCTTTTAAATATGGAACAGAAAATATTTTGACTGAAAAAAAAAATAGATACAGACGTAGCAGAAATACAAAGGCACTAATACTCTGACAAAACTCATCCTTCAGCGTGTATGCCTACATTACAGAGCAACTCAGAAAGGGAATAAGTAAGCAAGGCATATTTAGCGGGCATGTAATTAGCGCAAACGCCTTACAACTGCTGGCTGAGATTTAGCATCATAACGGGACAGCTGGAACGTTACAATTCGTGGTCGTGAACTAAAACTCTCTGAGAAGGTGGTGTTTGTATGCGAAGACGTGAGAGGGGGGGATGAGGGAAGGAGAGAAAAGGAAAGGAATAGGGAGTGAAACCAATAGAGAGAGAGGAAGAGAGAAAGGAAGGGAAAAGGAAATGAAAAGGGAAAGGGAGAGAAGAGGGGAGGGTCCATGAAATTCAGTTGGCAAGATCATAATGGAGAGGAGTTGTTTAATAGTTCTATTAACTGAGTCACTAAAATAGTCCTTGTATACCTACGAGAAACGGAGTAATCCAGACCTTACAAGATTAAAAAATTATACAAAGTTAGAAGGGTTGCCACCGTTTCATCCGGCAAGGTGTTAGGGGCATGAATGAACAGCCAGCCTTAACGACGGGCATATCCATTTTATCCCACCGTGTTACCACTCCAGAAGGGACCATCTGAGCACGCGATCGCTATCCATATGCAATGTTATCATTTATTACTTCATAAAGTGCCGTCCTCAGCGCCGGTCGGTTAGCCAGCAGCGCGGACGTAGACCTTTGTTCCGCCCGGCCGCGGTGCAGAAGGAGCGACGCCGAGAGTTCATTTACAGCTGCTCGAACGGCACGGAGCGAGGAAAGATCCTTGTCTGAGGGAACGGAGGAGCAGTTGGGGATCCGAACACGGGACTAAGAATTCTCATTCGGGCGCTCGAACGGCTCTGCCATACTAGGCTGTAAAGGCGAGTAATAAACTTATCTCACGGGCGGGGATGACATTCTCCGGTATACGTACGAGTGTCCTGGCGTTCGGATGGGCGGTTATTTTACGCGCGTGAGTACTTGTGCACGGAAGTATGTGTGTATGGGAGGGGAAGGTGACGTTGTGTGTGTGTGTGTGTGTGAGTGAGAGAGAGAGAGAGAGAGAGAGAGAGAGAGAGAGAGAGAGAGAGAGAGAGAGAGAGAGAGAGAGAGAGAGAGAGAGAGAGAGAGAGAGAGAGAGAGAGAGAGAGAGAGAGAGAGAGAGAGAGAGAGAGAGAGAGAGAGAGAGAGAGAGAGAGAGAGTGAGTGAGAGTGAGTTGTGGTATTGTGTGTGTATGTTTGCGATTATTCATATGTTTGTTAGTGTTCATCAATTCTTACGTTGTGTGTGTGTGTGTGTGTGTGTGTGTGTATCTGTCTGTATGTATGAGTGGGAGCATGGTGTGTACGTTTTCGTCTCAACACGTGGCTGTATTTATTTTCCAATACTTCATCTTTATTAGATTTCCCATTCCCCTTCCCGCCCGGGCCGTATTCCTTTTAATCCTCCCTCCCCCATTCTTTCTCATCCTCCTTCCTGATCAGTTCCTCTCCCTTCAACTTTATATCACATTCCTCGGCGCCGATACTTCTCCCCGACTAAAATATTATTATTTTTTCCCCTCGAAATTCCCCCCGCCGAAAAGAGGAGCAAAGCGAGACGAAAATCTATTATCCATCCACCGCGCTGATCGATCTGCTTCGTCCAGACGACCGGGTTTTAGTAGCTACATTTCTCCCCTCTCTATTTCCTTTTTTTTTTTGTGATGGAGTTGTCAAGGCGAAAATACGGGCTACCGAGAGGGTACTTTCGCCGGTATGCAGTTCCGTAGAGAGGTTCCATGACCGGCCAGTGTTGTGTGATTTGTGGCTATTTGTTTTATCAGTTTTTTTCTTCTCTCTCTCTCGCTCACTGAGAATTCTTGTTTGGCATTTCGTGAATAATTCGGACCGAGCCGTTTTACCATGACTCTTACTGGTTTAGTCATGAGCTCTTTGTTTACCTTAGTTAGCGCGTCCATGGTTATTGATTTTAATTCGCTGTATAAACACACTATTCACGTCCGCATGAAAATTCCAAATGCATTCAAGCAAGCTACTGCAGTCGATGTTGGTCTTGGGTATATTGACTGCAGAATATAGACTAAGTCGCCGTTTGATAAAGTTGATAGACGGATAGGAAAAAAGAGAACCTCAGGTGAGATTATGCGTGAAAATATCAGCCTTTTGATGCAGCCATCCCGCGTCAAACTTAATCCTAGCGACCGGAGAGTAAATGCAATCTAAGACCTTATGAATAGCTTCTAACCCACTTTCACGCCAACAGTTATCCCGCAAATCGCATCGAATCCTCCGACAATGACGATCCCAATCCTCTTTCGCCTGTTCCTTCTAAGCTGGCGGGAGAAATATGCGAGAGAGGCTTCAGTTATGGTTCTTATGGAAGCAGCGTTTAAAGCTCTGCTTAACCTACGTCCTAAAGGGAGAAAATGCCTCGCATTAGAACTGTCAGAGGTTAATCTAGTGACTTGAAAATTATGAACTAGTGATATTCTGGTTAGCTGAGATACATTTTATTTTGGGGGATGGGGGTGGGGGCTGGATGACCAATCTTAGACTCCAGTTATGGTCTCTTCTGACCTACATTACGAGCTATAAATGAGGAAAATGTATTCGTCGAGTTGAATAAAAGAAATGCGAGCCGAGGAAAAGACGGCTTGGGCTCGTCGACAAGTTCACTCTTATAGCACTCTATTGTACGCACTACGCGGCAATATACCGTGAAAATAAACTGTCTAAACGATGAAAAGGGTTGGTAAATAATCCTTCGTGGACTGAGAAAATAAACCGTGTGTTACGTGGACATAAGAGCTGTTATCGACAACCCTTTGCTTTCCCTAAATCTAAAAGCAACAAGAATGCAATGTAAGGAGGGAGAGAAAGCGCGGTTGTCCGTGGGCCTGGGAGAACCATCCTGCAAATATAACTAGAGGGAAGGAGCCCCTGACAAGAGGGAAGAATCGGGGAACTTTAGATCCGAGAGTATGAAAGGAGCGGGGGAGGCGTGGGTGGTGCGGCCGGGTAAGAAAAGCGGTTCTTGTACTAGGCGAGGGAGCGAGGGAGGTGGTGTGGCCTGGTAAGGAAAACGGTTCTTGTACGAGTCTGGGGAGCGAGCTGGTGTGGCCGGTTAAGAAAAGCCGTTTTCTTACAAGGCAGACGAGCGAGGGTGGCGTTGGTTGTGTGACCGGGTATAAAAGGCGGTTCGTGTACAAGGCGAGGGAGCGAGGAGGGTGTGCGTAGTGTTGCCGAGTAGGAAAGGCCGTTCCTGTACAGGGCTGGGGATGGAGAGAGGCGGTGTGGCCGGGAAAGAAAAGCGGTTCTTGTTCAAGGGAGAGGCGAGGGAGCAGAAGAGCAAGGACGTGATCGGTTCTTTTGAGAAAACATCCGAGCCAAGTATTCGCTATACGAAGGAGGGTGACCTACTTTGCATAGCTTAGGCATCGGGCCGGGATCCTTCAGAGCCAAAGCCAGTCTTTGTGACGGTTACATCATGAATAGTTTTACTTAACAAAAGTTTGCATAATGAATGATTTACCTTCGATGATTTTTAAACGCAAGACAGGGACGCACTGTCTAAGAGGCTGTGATATTACTTATTGTTTTCTGATGAAAAATATATATCATAGATGTTCCTCTATCGATATTGATAAGCAATATAACTAATCCTATGTCACTTTGTCATCGGCTACTATTACAGTGTTTTCTCAAAATTAATTCTTATCGGCTTTTAGTGAACTTTGACTAAAAGAGAATATCAACGAAATTCGAGTAAATTAGACAATTTCCACTCGTTGAAGTGAACGGACAGTTAACTACTAAGAGCTAGAAGTTTGAAGTTACAGGATTAGTTTATATATATATATATATATATATATATATATATATATATATATATATATATATATATATATATATATATATATTTATATATTTATATATTTATATATTTATATATTTATATATTTATATATTTATATATATATATATATATATATATATATATATATATATATATATTATATGTGGTGTGTGTGTGTGTGTGTGTGTGTGTGTGTGTGTGTGTGTGTGTGTGTGTGTGTGTGTGTGTGTGTGTGTGTGAGTGTGTGTGTGTATGTATATATGTATATATGTATATATATGTGTGTGTGTGTGTATATATATATATATATATATATATATATATATATATACATATATACACATACATATGTATGTATGCATGTGTATGTATATGTATATGTACGTGTGTGTGTGTACGTTTGTATGTGTGTGTACGTGTGTATGTGTATGTGTAAAGTATATGTGTACAAATGTATGTGTACGTTTACATGTACATGTACATGTACGTGTGTATGTGTATGTATATGTATATGTATGTGCATGTACATGTGCATGTGCATGTGCATGTGCATGTTCATGTATATGTGTATGTATATGTGTATGTATATGTATATATGTATATGTATATATATATATATATATATATATATATATATATATATATATATATATATATATATATATATATATATGTATTTATTTATTTATATAAGTATGTGTATTTTAATGCACTGGGATTAGACAGGTCTTTTTATGCAGCCCATTTCTTAACATGAATCAAAATAGCGAAAAAATGATGCGCCAAGACTCACGATAAACGGAAGTCTTCATCATAAATTACGCCAACGGTTTTGCGCTCGGCCTCCGCTGAGCCCTTCGTAGATTAAGAACGTTATGAATTGCCCTCTCGCCCGCGCCCGAAGATTACGAATGTCGGGCGGTATGCAGATGTTGAAAGCTTAATTGCCATGGTTTGCGTTCGTTGTATTCGCGGTTGATAAAATGAAGAGGGAGGGGGGTGGGGAAGAGCGAAAATGAGGAAAAGAGATAGGTGAATAGAAATTCGAGGAAAAGAATAATGGTAAAAATGATGTTTTATAAGAAGAATTGGTTCCTTGTATTTATATGGAGGAAAAAATTATGGAGGAATTAAGGATAGAAATGTAAGTGCCAATTATCTTATAAATAAAAGTAGAGGAGAACGATTTAACGCATTGACAAACGCAATTGAATATAATACAGTACAACCTTTTTGAAAACATAAACCCCTTAAGCTTCTAATAAAAAATAGCACGCAAGCAAAAGGTCAGGGTATGGCATGCACTGCAGGAAAAGCGGCATGCATACGCGATGCTTGTGTGTAAAACCATTCGCCACAAGAGCCGGGGAAGAAACACAACTTTAATACCATCTCACATGTATGACGGACAAAAAAATGTCTAAGTCACAATAAGCCACTTCACTCGAGATTTAAATTTTTATCAAAATGTTTCAAAGGCTGCACAGAAAGGCAGTTTAACCTTGGTAATTCAAACACGAACTCCAGGAGCACCACGCGAAGGTCAAACCGGCGACCTAATGGGTAGTCGATACTCTTAGGCCTATGACACCCACGTGACCACGCCGAGGGGGAGGTTTCCGCATCAGCGAAGTGGGTCTGGCCATTAGAATAGGGAGGTTTGCTCGCACGTGGTTTTTACTTGGCTGGTAAACACGGCCTCATTCTTATGCTTTAATGAGCACTTTTACCCTGCCTGGTTTTCCATTTTTTAAAGCTCATTTAGTTTCCTTTTACTTTGTACTTCGTCAGCTCTAAAGTCTCGGGAGGAAAAGCCAGGCCTTCAGAGGACGTGGGCCTAAACACGGAAGCTGCCTCGGGTGTGTCGATCTCGAGCAATGGACAGGCAAACAGCCGAAGCCATGACGTCTGGAGTATATTCAGGACGGAAACAGTAAGGCGGAAAACATCTCGGCATCCTCAGCGAATGCGAACTAATTGACCCAGAGAAAACAGAGGATTTTCAACTCTAAACACGAGCGCGAGGCTGTCTCTGTATGTTCTGCTGCTTGGTGCTAAACACACACCTTTCACAGCTCCTTCGTTAGACAAAATGAAAAGGTGAACGTCTGCCTGGGTGCTAAAGGGGCTCATGTTTCGGGTTTAAACACACACGCGGTTCCTGGATCGAAGTATCAGGCCACGTTTGACTCCACTTCCAAAAGGGGAAAAGGCGAATGTGTGGATGTTTTCTGCCTCTTCGTTTTGGTTGGATTCCGAGGTCACTTTGCTGGTTTAAAGGTGATTATTAATATTTTTAAAATATTCTAGTTATAACAAGAAATTGCAATATACTTAGCAAATGACCTTGTAGTTCAACGACAATCACACAGCTGATCTATTTACAGTATTTTCTAAAGTCTTTTCACATTTGCACGTCCTCTCAAGCCTTCGTATTGCAATACATACAAACGTCACTCACGCGAGAAACGCTACACAGGCATAGACCGTTGTAGACTTGAAGAGCAGCAGGTAGCAAGCTAACCTCCGTTTGTTTACCTGTGTTGAATGGTGAGCGAGCATCCAACGTTTTCAAAAAGCATATCCCGCTGATGTACTCAGTTCTCGATGGCTGTTCGGAGGCTCTTGGCGTTAATACAGGAATTTTTGAGAAGCGTCGGGGCAATATAATGGTTTTGCTCTTCGCATTTGCTGTCCCTAAAATTAAGCGACAAATCATTCAGATTTTTTTTCAGATTGCTTCACAACAATAAAAACAAAAGTTACTTTTTCAGTGTATGAGTTTACAGAGTTAACTGATAGTGTTAGTTGACAGTATAAAACGACCTTCTTGTAGCATTCTCCGTTGTCAAGTCTAACTTGGAAAACACAAACAGACCATATAGAGTAAAATAGAGTTCATAATCCGAAGCACAGCGCTCGAAGTTGTTTCACACGGAGATTTTTTGACAGATGGGTCCATTCTCCTCGACATTAAGTGAAGTAAAATTTCTCTCCTGCCTTCTTCGCTTTGTGTTCCGGGATGGGAAATAAGAGCACATTTGTTATTCCGCCGTTGTTACCTGTCAGCCCTAATGTCTGTACATCTCCCAGAATTCGGGGTGTTTATCAGTGTAGAAATCTGACGCCATTTTTATTTTTATTTTGAATGACTGCTTTTTTTTTATAGATGGGACAATGTTTTTTTATCGAAACTGTAGTTTTCCATTGTGTGTCCCGTTTTGGAAATGATTCTTTATTGTATTTACAAACATAGTGTTGGCTTTTAAATAAAATTTTATTTTTGGTCAAAATACACGAAACATTCTAAATGACCTTCCGTTAACCCAGAAATGGTTGGATTTTTTCTCTCTCTCTTTTCTTTTTCTTCTTTTCCACTTACCGAGTCATAAATCGTCAGCTGATGCTCTCTGTGGGGCTGCCTTTTACAATGTGCAGTAATGTCGGACCGCGGAAACGACTGCGTAGATGTTTTCGTCGGAGGGAAATTTGTTAACGTTCACAGGGGAAGGGAAGAGGGAAAATCGTAGAAAACGCGGAAGAAGGAGGAGTCGAAGGGCAAACTGATTAATGTGCTTTTCCTGCTTCACTTCGTCCGTTTTCCCGACGAGGAATGTTGTTTGCAGAGCGTCTGGACTCGAGGAGGTTTCCAGATTTCCGCGGCGTTTAGTTCGTCTTCGTTATTTTGGAGTGTCTGTTTGCACCTTGAGATGTTTTAGATGGTAATAACATTTATTTCCCAGAAAGTACTTCTGCTTTGTAAATTACCTTTCTAAAGTATGATACGCCTATATGTATGTGTATGTGTGTGTGTGTGTGTGTGTGTGTGTGTGTGTTGTGTGTGTGTGTGTGTGTGTGTGTGTGTGTGTGTGTGTGTGTGTGTGTGTGTGTGTGTGTGTGTGTGTGGTGTGTGTGTGTGTGTGTTGGTGTGTGTGTGTGTACGCCTATAGAAATCCGCGATATTACCATACGTACATTTATCCCAAAGATACCATCTATAGGTTGATATGATGACACTGATAATAGTAGCCGTTACTTTATTCTCGCAGTGGTTAGAGAGCAGCTCCGTCTTCCAGTACACAATGATCATAAATTGTTAGTGGGGAGAGGTTTGGGTAAATTTACATGTTAATATCAAATTCCAGGGAAAAACATATTTTAGTTTGTGTCTCATACAAAAGATATTTGCATATAAATGTATATTTTCTGTATAATGAAGTATTGGATGTAGATGCGCCCATTTCTGTGGATCTATGAATTTAGGGAAGACGTTAGCGGTCTGAAAATGTACTTAAAGACGTGTGTTACTGGTGCATATTTTTAGATAAGCATCACCATTAATGATATAGTCGCAAAGCAAATAAAGTTGATATTTACAGATAGCCAATATATAATTTCATGATTAAGTGTACGAGCATTCTTATTTATGCTCAAATGCAGCCAGGAAAAAATGCATTTGTATCATACCAAATGCAATTCTAACTTTCTCAAAATTAAGTTTAAGTGTTAAGCGCGGAAATTGAAGTTTGGAGTTTTTAGAAGAAATAGTGTACTGGCAGTTTTGGGGCTGGCTCTTATGAAAGAGACATTTTTTCTTTGTCTCCGGTTTCTTGTTGCTGGCTTTCTTTTTCTTCTTCTTACTGTTATTATTTTTCATCGCTGACCTTCTAGTTGCTTTTATCATGTCTTGTAATGAGTTACTATCATGAAAGGTAAGAGAAAGAGAAGGAGAGGGAGTGTGTGTGTGTAAGAGACAAAGATAATAGTAGAGATAGGGGAAAGTTAGGGCGAGAGAGAGAAGGGTGGGGGCGAGAGAGAGAGGGAGAAAGAGAGAAAGAGAGAGAGAGAGAGGGAGAAAGAGAGAGAGAGAGAGAGAGTGAGAGTGAAAGGGGGAGAAAGCAATCTAAAAGTCTGCAACAGGAATGGCATTCACAGCATGAAAAGGAGCGGTACTCTTAGTTGCAACTCTCCCGCTGAACACATACTCAGCTTCCTCTCAGCTGTTCCATGACACTTAATACACAAGAAGGGATTTCAGCGTCGCAAAAGTAGGTCTCATGAAGTGCAGAATTATCATCCTCCATTTATCTCTTTATAAAATTGGCATCTCTTGGTAAAGCCGTGGATATACCCCGACGCACAAAATTGCTTGCCACTACCTTTATACCGGAGGATCCCCGGAGCTTCTATACGATGCCATATATTGCGAGAGCATCCTCCTGTGGTGAATTTTCCATGGAAAGATTTTACTTTGCATATCCTGCTGCTTTTATTGCGTTATTGCAGAGGAAGTTGATAGTTCCGGTGTAAAATGATATTATGGTCCATTTTATGCGACCTCTTGCGGAATTTTTGCATCGTCAAGGCATATTTCGTAATAATCGTATTAGTAAATATTCATAAATGACTATTCGTGCGAATTCTTGGGAATTTCCTATTCTGTTCATGCTTAACTTAACAGTAGATCTTTCCAGCCAACTGTAACGATTGCTCTTTGGGGTTTAGATTTAGGATGCGCAAGGAAAGTCTTACCTCATGCTGAAAATGCGGTTGATTTTCTCTTACTCTGATAGTTATTTTCTGTTTGTCTATCTGTCTATCTATCTATCTATTTGTTTATCTGTCTGTTTTCTCTCTATCTCTCTATCTCTCTCTTCTCTCTTCCTCATCTACTATCTCTCTTTCTCTCTCTTCTATATATCTATAATCTTTACTCCTTACACTATAAAACACATACACACACACACACACATACACAAAACACACACACACACACAACACACACACAGCACATACACACACACACACCACACACACACACACCTACACACTCACGTACTTCATCTCTCTCTCATCTTTCTCTTTCCCTGCGTGTGAACGTCCGGCCGCTGGAACAAATGGGCCGGACAAGAAGGATGGGAAATGCGTGAGATGTATTTTTTCCCTTTCTTTCGAGGAGTTTTACCTTGGGCCGGAATGCAAAGGATATTATTTATTTAGTCATTTTACTGTATGAATATATATATATAGTTATTTATTAATTGTATATAGTATTTTAGTTTTAGTATGTGTGTGTGTGGTGTGTGTGTGTGGTGTGTGTTGGTTGTTGTGTGATGTGTATAGATTGTGTGTGGTGATTATTATAGTTTATGTTAGTTTTATATTTGTTGTGTGTGGTGTGTGTGTGTGTAGTGTGTATGTATGCATGTTATGGTATGTATATTGGTGTGTATTTGTATAAGCATGTAGTAGATAAATTTATATAATATATATATATTTATACATACATAGCAATATATTATAATAGTATATGATATTGATATATAATATATAGATATAATATAATATATATATATATATATAATATATATAATAGAATGAGAGCAAGAGGAGAGAGAGAGAGAGAGAGAGAGAGTAGAGAGAGAGGTAGAAGAGAGAGAGAAGAGTAGATGGTTGAGAGAGAGAGAAGGAAAGAGAGAGAGAGAGAGAGAGAGAGAGAGAGAGAGAGAGAGAGAGAGAGAAGAGGAGAAGAAGAGAGAGAAGAGAGAGAGAGAGAGAAAGAAGAAAGAAGCAGAGGAGGGAGAGAAGAGAGGGAGAGAAGAGTGAGAAGGAGTAAGAGAAGAGAGGGAGGAAGGAAAAAGAGGAAGAGGAAAAGGAGGAAGGGAAGGGGGAGAGGAAGCGGAAGCGGAAGAGGGAGCGAAATGGCTAAAGCAACGGTCTTTATACAAGGATCATAAGACCCAATAGAAGGCAAACACGGACTTTACGGGCAGTCAGGCGTATTTACACTGTCGATGCCATTTTGCATTTTCCAAGCGATACACAGCCATGAATATACGATATTCATCTAAATATACCGCTGTGTGCACGTTTTATTTCCAGAAAGAACAAATAGAAATAAAATACGGAAGAAGGAAGGGAAATTCAGGCATACGTGTTTGTTATGTTTTTGAGGATTAGTATGCATATTTAAAGGTGGATATATAGGTAATAAGACTGAAAGATAAACAAACAGATATATTATGCAAATATAACGGCAGGAAACGGCAGAGCTGCCGTCATCTCGAAAGCTTTCTGAACCCCAGGTTGAAAAATTTACTCATAAAGAGTGGGTACATATGCCGGTCGATTGAATTTTCCAGTCGATAATAAAAAAAGGACTGCATTCCTTTCCCTCTAATTTTCAGGACATTGTCTTTTATTTAGGGTCATTAACTACCGCCTCAGTCATCATTCGTCTTTGATAGCAATTGCACTTAACAGATTGTTATTTATCCGCTAGTGGCAATGTATGTGCATTAATGATTCAAGATAATGTCTTAGATCTCTACGGTTATTGTCGGGATATATATTGCTTTTATATAGTTACCGCTTCGACATACCTTCGTTTTCTATGAATGTTGCCCGCAAACCAATTTCTTTGTTCAATACGTCAGACCCGACTTATTCTCTCTTCTTTGTTTTTCAAGCTATTATTTGGAAAGAGAAGCTGAATAGAAGCTGAATATTTTTTCTCATATAAGTTTACTTCGCCAGCTTATGGTTTTCATCATACAGATTTGCCGAAGTTTCTTCAACGCAAATGCGTCATCAAAACGGAGTTTCCGAACTTTGTACCATCTTGTAAGTCCTTTTGCTTCAAATTTCCTTGCCTTGTCTTTGAGTACAACTTTCTTCTTATTTTCATTTGGTTTTGTTCATGTTATTTTGAGTCTGCCTGTCCATTTCCCTCAATCTTCCTCTCTCTTTCTCTCTCTCCACCTCCCCCTACCCCTTCCCAATCGCTTCCCCCCTCCCTCGTCCTCCCTTCTCTCTCTCCTCTCTCTCTCTCTCTCTCTCTCTCTCTCTCGTCTCCTCTCTCTCTCTCGCTCTCTCTCTCTCTCTCTCTCTCTCTCTCTAATCTCTCCCTCTATATTATATATATATTATATATATATATATATATTATATATATATATATATATATTAATATATATATATATATATATCCTGCTACTGAGGAAATTATGCTATCTATCAAGATACATAGTTTTATCAACAATTATTAATCTTTTTTATCAAGTTCAATGTTGATGAATTACATTATGATAATAGTTTTTATTAAATTCCACCAAGATTTACTCGCGTTAAAGAAGTGGAGTGAGAAGAAAAAGCTTTGTAAGATCGAGTTCCACCATCAAGGAAACGGCGGCCATATCCAAGCCTCTTGCGTGGATCTCCTGCAGCAGGAATTTCCCAGCGGTTATGATGGTCCCCCGCCCGAACTCCTCCATCCTGACACTTTATTCCTACTTTATTTATTCTTTTTAGGCTCCTTTCCCTTTCCCCGCCTTTCGTGTTATTCGTTCTTCTTGTTTCTTGTTGAATGTATGTGTGTTATAAATATATTTTTTCTCTCACTCGGGTCCTCTGATTTTTTTTTTTTTATGCTTGAGTTGATAATTTAAAATATTTTTCATCTTTGGTTCTCTCTCTCCTCGTCTCTTATGCTCATCTATTTCTCTTATCTCTTCTCTCTCTCTCTCTCTCTCTCTCTCTATCCATTTCATCTCTCCTCTCTTCATACTCTCTCGTCTCCCTCCCTCCTCCGCTCCCTCCCTCCCTCCCTCACCTCCCTTCTCTCTCCCTCCCTCGTCTCCTCCCTTACCCTCCCTCCCTCCCTCTCTCTCCTCATCTCCCTCCTCACTCTATACCTCTCCTACCTCTCTCTCTAATCTCTCTCATCACCTCCCTTATACTCCACGCCCTGTCGTCTGGTGTGGTCTTTCTCTCGTGCTGTTGTGTTCGCTTGCTCTCGTGTGTGTTCTCTCTGCTCGTCTTTCTAGCCGCTGTGCTCCGTCCCATCCGCTCCGTTTGCTCCCCGTGCTCCCCCCGCTTCCCCCCCCGCCCCCGTCCCCCGCTCGCCCCCTCCCGCTCCCGTTCGCTCGTGCTCCCCCTCCCGCCCGTCCGCTCCCCCCCCCGTCCCCCCCGCTCCCTCCCGTCTCCCCCCCGCTCCCCCGTCCTCGTCGTGCTCCCCCGCTCCGCCCTCCCCCCCGCCTGCTCCCGCTCCGCTCGGCCCACCGCACCCCCCACCCCCCTCCCCCCCACCCCCACTCCCCCTACCCTCCGTTCACCCTCCCCACCCCCCCCCCCCCCCCCCCCCCCCCCTCCCCCTCCCCCCCCCGCCCCCCCCCACCCCACCCACCCCCCCCCCCTCCCCCCCGCCCCCCCCCCACACCCGCCCACCCCCCCCCACGCCACCTCACCCTGCTCTCACCCCCCCCCCCCCCCTCTCCCCCCCCCCCGCCCCCCCTCCTCCCCCGCCTCTCCCTCCCCCCCCCCCCCCCCCCCCCCCCCCCCCCCCCTCCCTCCCTCCTCGCTCTCCTCGCCTCCCTCTCTCGTCTCTCTCTCTCTTCCCTCTGCGTCGGCTCTTTCTCATCTTCTCTGTCTCTCTCGTCCTCTCTCTCTTTTCTTTCTTTGCTCTCTGTATGCCCTCCCTCACACTACGCCTCCCTCCGACCTCCCTACGACGACAGACAAAAGTTCCCTCTCTCTCTCTTTTCCTCTCTCTCTCTCTCTTCCCTCTCTCACTTGCTCTCTCTCTCCCTCTCCCGCCTCCCTCCCCCCTTGCTCTCTCTCATATCCTCCTCCCTCTCTCTTTCTCGTCATCAGTCGCATTAACTTTATCTCGATTTTCTCCAATTGTGTGATAACCCTAAAATCAATCGACTTTATAGGGTCCTTCTTTTGATGTCGCTCATTCTCCTCAGTACGGTTTACTTAAAACCTCTCACGGGTTCTCCCAGGCATTCCCGAACCCTCAGAACCCCTCTTCATTATACACTTGACCTTGTTGACTGTAGGCCTAGATGATTTGATGTCTTCTTCTCGTTTCCTGCCTCTCTCTCTCCCCTCTCTCTCTACTTTCGAAATTCTAGGGAGCCACGCACAGGCCTACTCCAAGAGAGGGGGTTCGTGTAGAGCGGGATTTGTGGTTTCGGTTATTCCCTCTTTA
>NW_020870329.1:322500-325000 GCF_003789085.1 Penaeus vannamei
AATCTAATTAGCTCCCTATGATGAGCGTAATATCAGTAACAGTAAACGTTCACTTTATTCACGATGGCTCGATCTGCTTTGTTGACGAAACGATTTACTTATTTAGGCGAACCCCTCCTCTCTCTCTCTCTCTCTTCTTTCTTCTCTCTCTCTCTTTCCTCTCTCTTCTCTCGTCATCTCATCTCTCTTCTCTCCTCCCATCTCTCTCTCTCTCATGGCTTCTCGTTTCTCTTCTCTCTCTCTCTTCTCTCTGTGTGTGTTACCCAACCGAGATGTGGTGTGTGTCCCTTTATCCATCCTCTGTGTCGTGTGTAGTTGTGTGTGTGTGTGTAATTATTGTTTGCGTGTGAACTGTACCGTTGTGTTTAATATATATAATATTATATATAATATATAGTATACTATGATTATATTATTATATGTATATATATAGTATATATTATATATATATGTTATTGTATGTATGTATTTAATTATTGTATATTATTTATTATATATATGCAAAAAAAAAATATATGGTTTATATGTGGTTATATAATATATATACTATACTACTAAATCTTATATATACTTATATTATATATTATTATATTTATGTATATTGTATAGTATGTTATGTATGTTATATTTAATTAATTTTATAGAGCTCCATTATACACAAAATATATTATTTTATATTACCATATGATATTTATAAAGTATGTTGTTGTGTTGTATGTGTGGATTTGTTTTTGTTGTAGTTGTGTGGGTTAATAAATAAAATTATTTTTTTTTTTTTTTTTGGTTGTGTGTGTGTGTGTGTGCTGTGTGTGTGTGTGCTGTTAAATGTTAGTGTATAAATTAAACATAAATATATATATTATATATATTAAAGATTATATATTATATGTATGTATGTATATTCTATATTATATACGTATATATATGATCGCTGTTGGTGGCATGTATGATATATGTATATGTACTACATATGCAATCTTAATTGTATATATTTGTGATATAGATATATACATATAATATTACATTTTGTATTATATATGTTTATATTATTATAGGTTATATATAGTACCTATTATATACATATATATATTTATATATTATCATATTATAACTACTATATGTATATAAATGTATGCTAATTATATGTCATCGTAATTATATTGTGTTATATATGTATATGTTAGTAAGGTGTAGAAGGTTACATCTTTATTTAAAATTATAGTCATATTATCTACTTATATATATAATAATAATACACTTATTAACATCTATAATGATTAATATAAGGTATATATGGGTATTAGTACTATTATACCCCACACCGTTGCCACTATACACTAAAACCGTGAACTATATATACATTACATAATAAAAGATTAATAATATAAATAACTTAATATATTATATATGATATATGTACTCTTTATGCTTATAATGTACTATTACGTTCTTTATGTATATGCATTTGATATATATACTATACTTATATATATATATATTATATATATACTAGTTATATTTTTTATATATTATATTATATATGACTTTTATCTCTATGTGATATTGGGATCTCCTCATATTTTTCATCGTATAGCATATTGCATATGCATATGTTTATATTGTATATGTATATGTATATGTATCCTCGCAGTATGCATATGCAGTATGCATTATGTATATGCATTAGTGCATATACATATATATATATATATATAAATATATATATAGGTAATATATAGGTTATACGCCACACTATATGTTAACAATAACATTACAGTATATGAATTATATATATATATATAATTATATATATAATAATTATATACATATATATATAAAACAGTATGTATATTTTCAATTAATTATCTCAATATTTAGTATGAGTGAATAATATTTATATTTATTTATATAATATATAATTATATATACCTAATATGATATAATTATGTATATATATATATATATAGATATAATATATGAGATATAAATTTGAATTATACATATATACATCAATACTTATATATATATATATACGTATATATATTATATATATATATATAATATATATACTATGTGTGTGTGCTCTGATGTGTGTGTGTGGTGTGTGTGTGTGGTGTGTGTGTGTGTTGTGTGTGCTGTGTCTGTGTGTGTGTGTGTGTGTGTGTGTGTTATCTTTATCTGGCAATATATATATAATATATATATATATATATATTTATATATATATATATATTTATTTTATTTATATATATGCAGAGAGAGAGAGAGACGACGAGTGAGACGAGAGAGAGAGAGAGAGAGAGAGAGAGAGGAGAGAGAGAGAGAGAGAGAGAGAGAAGAGAGAGAGAGAGAGAGAGAGAGAGAAGAAGAGATGTTGATGTTGATGTTTGATGTTGATGTTTGATGTAGATGTGTGTTGCTATATGTATGTATATATATAGATAGATACATACATAGATCCATATATGTATATATATTCATTGTATGTATATATATATAT
>NW_020870329.1:337500-342500 GCF_003789085.1 Penaeus vannamei
GGAAAAATAAGGTGGAAAGGGGGTAAGAAAGGAGAGAGGTGGAGAGGGGATGAAAGGAGAAAGGTGATGGGGAGAAATAGGGGAGAAAGGAGAAAGGGAACAAAAGAGAGATAGAGATGGGGAGGAATAGGATGAGATGGAGAGGGAGAAGAAACGAGAGTTTGAGAGGGGGAAGATAGGAGAGAGATAGAAGAGAGGGCGGGAAGAGAGAGATAGAGAGAGGGAAGAAAAAGAGAGATACGAAGAGGAGGAAGAAGATTGGTACAGAGACAAACCAATTTAGTGTAAACATAAATGGATATGTATATACATTCATATATATATATATATATATATATATATATATATATGTGTGTGTGTGTGTGTGTGTGTGTGTGTGTGTGTGTGTGTGTGTGTGTGTGTGTGTGTGTGTGTGTGTGTGTGTGTGTCTGTGTGTATGTGTGTATGTATAAAGATACATGCACACACACACACACACACACACACACACACACAACACACACACACACACACACAACACACACACACACACACACACACACACACACACATACACACACATACACACACACACACACACACACACACACACACACACACACACACACACACACACACACACACACACACACACACACACACACAACATACATATATATATATATATATAGATATAGAGAGAGAGAGAGAGAGAGAGAGAGAGAGAGAGAGAGAGAGAGAGAGAGAGAGAGAAGAAGAAAGAAAGAAAGAAAGAAAGAAAGAAGGGGAGGATAGGATAAGTTCCTCTGAAATTTCCACATAATTTAGATTCGCTGCCACGTCTCCCCCAGATACGCGCATTTCCCTGGCAAAGTAACACATCATTTTTGCACGTACACTGACCTCTCGCCTTCGCCTTTTCTCCCCGGAGTTATAAAGAAGTAAATATTCTGCCACAGATTATAATCAAGACCTCCTGAATGGTCGCAAGTCGGACCGGGAGTGCCTCTTCGAATGATGGGCGTGCCTGTGTTCCGAACTGAAAGCTGACAGACGGTAGCTTTATATCAGATCTCGGGACTCCAGATAACGTCTTCGCCGCAAGGTCGGGAACAATGGCTGCATCCTTGGCGTAGGGCACGTTGCAGGCGGGGACGGCCGGTCTCGGGAGGGAGCGTAGGCCTACTGCAAATGATTTCCGAGGATTGTTTTCGTAATGAATTGGTCCTTTGTTAATTGTTTTTTTTAATCTATTCATTTACTCATTCACTATCTGTTTTATTTGTTTTTTGTTTTTCTACTGATATATGTTCATATTTGTCAATGACTCGCCTTTGTTTTAAGGGAATTCAAAGAGCCTTAGCTTTATCACGTAGCCTCCTAAGCAGCATGGACAGGTTGGTCAGGTGGCCGGATTCCTTCAAGGATCCTGTCAAGTTCCCTTTGTGGTGGACGGGAGACGCTAGACACATGCAAGGCGGAATCCTTCTATCTGAACGTCTGTGGCTCCAGACCAAGATTTATGACGACAAATGAATTTAGAAACTATTTATATTTATAGAATAAATACTTACTGGTATACGCATTCACAGCACACTTGCACAGACACACACACATATGTGTGTTTGTAACCCTGTGCATAGTAGGTACATATGCGCATGGAAACAGCGTGTCAGATAAATAGAATAGATTACCAGCAGCAACTATGTCGCGTATAATGCGACGTAATTTCGTTTTGCTAATTCCCAGAAATAATGGCCGTCTTGGATTAAAGTGTTAACTCTCTGATGGACGACAGAAGACTAGGGGTTTGGAATTACAAGCTTTAAGAGATGTAGCAAGAACACCGGGAAAAATGTACGCCTGTAAAGAGGGAAGTGGCGAGGGGGAAGATGAAGAGGCCGAGGAAGAGTGTGAGAGAGTGAGATAGGAAAGTAAAGACAGACAGATTCATACATATACATTCTGGTAGAAAGATTGACAGAAATAAACGAGTGGGCGAGGGACGTCAAGAAATTATATATATAATAATCCTTGGGAAGACAAATAAACGTATAATAAACCAGCAAAAGAGAGAGACAGTGGAGAAGAGCCAGAGTTATGAGTAATCAACATTAGACATTGGCCAAGCGTATATCTTAACCTACATGGTGGGAGTTTGAGAGGCAGCAGAGAAGAAAGAAATGGGAGAGAGAGAGAGAGAGAGAGAGAGAGAGAGAGAGAGAGAGAGAGAGAGAGAGAGAGAGAGAGAGAGAGAGAGAGAGAGAGAGAGAGAGAGAGAGAGAGAAGAAGAGAGCGAGCGAGCGAGCGGCGGAGAAGGAGGACAAGAGAGACCTGGTGGACCAAGAAGAAAAAGAAGGAAGGGAAGACAACCAAAGTCAGAAATAGGTTTGAGTAAATTTCCAAACGACTTTGGACTTACATATGCGAACTGTGGATATATTCGAGAGAGCAAGTCCGGTACACACAGTCCCATCGTGCCATGGAACCTTTCCTAACACTTGGACAGTTTAGATATGACAGGTTTGTTGCCAGCTCTGCATTATACATGGAGCAGAATGTATGTATTCAGGGCAGCGAGCCGGTTATAATAGCGCTGTCAAATGCATTACAGTCAAAATGGCTATCCAAGTGGCGAGAAAGCGCCGATTGTGAATACATCATTGAATACATATTTCCCAAAGTGTCGAAAATATGATAAATTTTTGTGACAAGCCTTTTTTCGCACAGCGGGAGTGTGATCCATTTCTGACTTCCGAAACGACATGATGTATTGGGGGTGAGAGAGTTAATAGTTTGCGTATGAATTTAAATGGACGAGTGTTTGTTTATACGTGGGCGAGAGTGTCTACTGTAGGTGTGAGTTGAAATGTCTGTGTGTGTTACTAGTCCTCAGTTCATACAGGCATGGAGGATACAGTCGATTCGGCTACCATGAAAATGAGATGAACATGCCCAAGTGAGCACACACGTGTACCGAGTCCACATTCCTATATGGAGGTTGTCTCTGTGGAAGCCTCACACCGTCTCGCCCATTGATCCTTTGAGGGTTATAGTCTACTCGCACTATACTCTTGCTAAAGTTGTATTCTGCTTCGTCTGCTGGTATTCAGACGCTGCTGTCTCTCCCTGGACTCTTTTACAAAACCTGGACGGTGTTTTTTACCTTTTTTGTGAATGCGTATAAGGGCATGGCTATGGTGATAGGCCTTTATTGCGGGGCCACGGTTGATGTTGCAGCTGTTTTGCATCGCGTTAATAGGTGGCGAGTTATAATAAGTTGGGAATTAACTGGAACGAAGTTACTGCAAAATAAACGGTCTCTTTCGTTGTGATGCTGTACTTGAAGCATTGATATGACATAGCATCTCGAGCTTGCTTGCGAAATACCACATGAAATAACCTAAATCGTTTATACCTCTTGAATGCCAGATATTGTTTTATTAAAAGCACGACGACTGCAAACATTTATGGAACCATTCCTTCCCGCGTACACGCTTTCGACGTTACGCAAGACGCAAAGAAAAATCTCAACAGTGTAAAGAATTCGAAGACATTGGGTACATGCGTGCCGATACAGGCTTCGTTGTGAAACAGAGAAATGAAAAAGGATATATATATTGGACACAAGTGACAGATTTCAAATAATCGACGAGGATTGGCGACGAGTGGGGAAAAAAATATGACTTCTTGAGTGGTTAGAAATGTTTTTTTTGCTGGAGGGGGGTCTAGGAAAATTAGACTTTAAAATCACAACAACACACACACACACACACACACACACACACACACACACACACACACACACACACACACACACACACACACACACACACACACACACACACACACACACACACACACACACACACACACAACACACACACACACACAACACACACACACACACACACACACACACACACACACATTTGACGTGATGTACAGTTTGACAGGTTTATCAATGAATTACCTTGCTTGATAAAGCCATCCTTTGTCTGTGTAATCGTGTTTCTTCCTATCTATTTCTTTCTGTATACATGTGAGTGTGTGTGTGTGTGTGTGTGTGTGTGTGTGTGTGTGTGTGTGTGTGTGTGTGTGTGTGTGTGTGTGTGTGTGTGTGTGGTGTGTGTGTGTGTGTGTGCATGTGTGTGTCTGTGTATGTGTGTGTGTGTGTATTTGTGTGTGTGAATGTGTTTATTTATTATTTTTTTCTTTCTTTCTCCTTTCCTTCCCCCGTTTCCTCCTTCGCCTTCGCCCCGCGTCGAGTACGGAGCCGCAGAGTCCGGGGTTTTGTGGGCCGCCGACCCCCTCTCTTCCCGAGTGTGATGTGTTGTTACGAGGCGGTCGATGGTTGTGGAGATGGTAATGACCTTCTGGATAATAACGTTCATCGTCTGGATAAATGTGACGCGAATCTTTCTCAGATTGTTTGCAATATATATGATAATGCGGGCAGCGGCGGCGATAACAAAGACAGGGGTTAGCGTGACAAACACATTAGAGCGGAGACATCGGGGACCGCGGTGGATTCTGTAGTGATTTTCTGTTCCTTGGGAGAAAATCGGAAGAATCAAGATGAAAAACATAACAAAAAAAAGGGGATAGAACAAGAACAAAGTGCAAGGGGGAAAATGAGGAAGATAATTCGCGGCCCCAATCAGGAAATTGATCTCAGAAGACGATGGCACAAAACTCGGCTCATAACGAGGGCAATGTTGATGGGCGCGAAGTCATCTTGCTCACCTGAGAGCCTCATTACCCCGAGAGATTAGCGCATCCAAAAAATCATATTTTGCAACCTCTTGGAGGCTTCCGCGAGCCCGAAATATGATGGCATAAACTAAAGTCGTTAGAATTTTTTTCTTATTCTGAAATGTCGAGATGCTGACAAATTGAAGGGATTTATTAATGGTGCCGTCGAGGGCGGGATGGCAGCAGGCTGGGTTACAAATTGCCCTTTATTTTAAGGTCATGGCTAGATGCATACATGAATATACACGCACATACACGCACACACA
>NW_020870329.1:347500-352500 GCF_003789085.1 Penaeus vannamei
TTCTTTGACTAAGCCATTAGAAATATTCAGCGAGGCCAAGTTCAGATGAAAGAAACGGATAAAAAGGAAACGGGAAAGTGGCTCTTCGCTGACCCGGATATACGCACACCGATTTTATTACAGCTGATACGTTACTGATAATTTCCGAGTCGGGGAGGGGGGGGTGATATGGAGTTCTTAGTCGGTATTTATAGGCGATGGAAGGTATATTAAAAATAGAGAGTCACTAAAAAAAGAAAAAAAAAAAAATAAATAAATAAAAAGAGGAAGATAAATGTCACGTGCGCATCAGGGTAGATATCGTCGCGGACCAAAGGGAGGGAGAGATAATGGAGGAATTAGATTAAGGGATCAAAAAGAAACTCTTATAAGTGAGTCATGATCGGGTTAAAGGATCGGGTCAGTGTGAAGGGCCGGCTAATGGCTCCAGTAAATCTCGGATGGATGCTTTGTCAGTGCGAATGACGGGAGGCTGGGAAGATGCTGCCCGTTGACAGAGGAATTCTACATATGGGAGAGAGATGTGCTGTGTGTATATACTCGTGTGTGTGTATGTATATGTATATATATGTGTGTGTATGATGTGTGTGTATCTTTCTATCTATCTATTCTATCTATCTATCTATCTATATATATATATATATATATATAATATCTTATATATATAATAAATAATATATTATATATATATATATATATATATATAATATATAGTATATATGTGTGTGTGTGTGTGTGTGTGTTGTGTGTATGTGTGTGTGTGTGTGTGTGTGTGTGTGTGTGTGGTGTGTGTGTGTGTATCTTTCTATTATCTATCTATCTATTTATATATATATATATATATATATATATATATATATATATATATGTGTGTGGTGTGTGTGTGTGTGTGTGTGTGTGTGTGTGTGTGTGTGTGTGTGTGTGTTGTGTGTGTGTATCTTTCTATCTATCTATCTTTCTATATATGTGTGTGTGTGTGTGTGTGTGTGTGTGTGTGTGTGTGTGTGTGTGTGTGTGCGGGCGATTATGAGCATGATACACATAAACAATATTCGGTAAACACAGCCTATGTTAGCACGTATATCTTACCTATCTGCCTTCCTTGTCAGGGTCTAGAGGTCTGATACCATTCTCTCTCTCTCTCGTTCCCTCTCTTTCTCTCCCCTCCCTCCCTCCCTCTCTATCTATCTATCTCCCTCCCTCTCCCTGTCTCCCTCCTTCCTCCTCTCTCCCTCCTCCCTTTCCCCTCTCTCCCTCTCTGTCTTTCTTTCTCTCTTCCTTTCTATATCTCACTCATTCCCCCTTTCATCCATATATCCATTCATTTATCTCCCCAGCTCATGTCCTCCCATGCCTTCTTAACAAGGTACACAGCCACGACTGCTTGTTAGCCTAGCAGGTAAACATACGCCTTGAGCCTACACAACAGTGGCTGCGAGACGCTATTTGCTCACGGGGGGAGCGGCCTCGGCACAGACTTAATTGTTCTGTAAACAGTCGGTAGGCCTGTGAGGTATTCTGGCGAAACAAGTGTTCTCTCGGCCCTTTGGTTAATCATTTCGTGCTGCGGATTTAGGGGGGATTTTGTGAGCTCGGACTTTAAAGGGTCGGTCTTCATGGGCTTTATGGAGGTAGACTGCATTCGAGGTCTTTGTCTCAGTACATTTTTGAATTATTCTGTTTGTGTGTGTGTTTTTTTTTTTTTTTTTCCAACCTTTGGTGGATTATAGACGTTCGGTTGTCCTGGCGAGCGAGTCTTCAGTTTGGTTATGACTGTCGGGAAGGTGATGTACAAGCGGTAGTATACACCTTACATCTATGCTCCTTGTATAGTAACCTCCCCTCCCCGCTTTTCACAGCGGGGAAATCACCCAGGATTCCCCTCTTCCCCTCCTCCCAGGCCGTCCACCCCGCTCCCTTCCTTCGTCCTCGCCCCCCATCGTTATAATTAGCTTTATGAGCCATACTCTATCTCAGAGTATCAGTGTCCGGGCCCTGAACTGGGATGGGTCGCGTCTCATATCTCAGTTTATTTATATTCACAGCTCCTGCGTCGTAAAATGTCACATCAAAGAGATTGATGCCCGTCAAAGATTGTAAATTGATGGGAAAGAATGAGTTTAGCTGGTTGGTCGAGTCGGGAGGTTATAACTTCTATCTTCAGCCGATGTAATGGCTGCTGTGTTTTGGAGGCTTCCGAAATAAAGATGTTGTAAAGGCCATAACTCCTTTGAGTCTTGGATAAGTTTGGGCCTTATCGAGCCATCTCCCGAAGCCGAGCTGATCGCGTCTCGTCAGATCATCTTCCCTTCTGTAAACGCCTTGTTAACGACTCCCAGTTTGCACCTCCTGTTCTTCTCTAGCTTGTAACTAACGAGTAATATAAAATGATTGGATGGCGACGGGCACCTGTCCTTATCTTTCTTATCGGCCGATGGACTCCGCTCTCACACTCATGATCGCTCCTGTACAGTCCGATAAACAAGCAACCTTTTTTCTTAGAATGCTGGCGAAGGGATGGAATAAAATTACTATTTCACTTTATGGCGTAAGCATTAAACCGAAATTATGTGCGATGATCACGGGCACTGTCATTTGATGAGGCAAACGATAACAATAACAATTTCAATTTTATTAAAACCCTTGTATTCTGATCAAGCCATTCTTTAACGCCCTCAGCGATTGCATATGCTATACAGAATAATATAAAACTGCGTCGTGTTACCACTCCTTATTTTTCCTTATTTTTGTTGTTGCTTTACTCTTGTCATTATTACCATTACTTTTGTTACAATTATTAATACCATTATTAATATTAGTAGTAGCAGCAGCTATTGCAGTAGTGGTAACAGCACTGTAACATTGTTATGATTTTTTATCATCAATAGTTTACGCTATCATATCATCATTATCATCACCATCATCATCATCATCATCATCATCATCATCATCATCATCATCATCATCATTATCATCATCACTACCATAACCATCATTACTGTTATTTTTTATTATTATTATCATCACTGTGTATACACATGTATCATGTATAGCACACCTTTTTCTCTTTCACTTTAATGGTAATTTTTCACAGCTCGAATTTGCATTCCGTGAGATATCCATTAATTATTTTCTTTCTATATCAAAGACGCCCTGAGAAATCTTATTTTTTCAGAATCACTAAGACGAAAAGATAAAATTCCAGAGAGATCGCCTCTCCCTCGTCCACTCTACATCAGTTTTCACTTTGATATTTTAATATTATCATAAATCAGGTGCCAATTAAACCTAAATATAAATCCGAGGGCGCTGCAGCACGAGAGCAGGTCTTAGGAAATTTACAAAGAGATGTACAGCCGTCAGAACACGCACTTAAGCTCATTCCAGAATGACTTTAACTCGATTTTAGCGGAGATACATAATAAAACGGGACCTCCGAAAACTCTCATAAAACCTGCATTACCGATTGTAAAAATATCCAGATTTCGCCCAGCAGACCTCAATCCAGGTGTTCGCATGCGGTAGCTGTGGGGTATCTTCACAGGAGAACCGTGCGGATTTAAGGACTACTAAAACCTGTCTCACAGTGGCATGGGACCAACCCCTGGCTCCGGCGACATTCTGCCAGGTCTTATTTTTATCTCCACTTTACCTATAATCAAAGAATTTTATATCATCTTAAATCAAGCGAATCGAAACATTATTTGTGGCACTAACTGATAAGGAACAGGTTAATTATCATTGGAGGTGGGTACAGGTACAAATTTTATGTATCAACAGGTCCATGTTGCAGGGCCGATCTGAACACTCTCGCTCGTTTCAACACGGCTCCAGGCCCTCTATCGGCGCGCCGCGTAACTTTATGTACATATAAAGATAAAGGCATAATTCATGTAAGTAAATCCACAGGCTTCAAACTGGTGGTGGGAAGTGGCCAACTAGTTTTGAGGGCGATTAGAGATAGACATTTTTTCCCGCGATTTTTTTTTTTTTTTTTTTTATTCTTCCCCGTTTTCTTTTTTGTGGGAGGTTTTCTTTTAGGTGTTCCCCGAGTGCGAACGGGATTAATTAGATAAAGATAATTGGCGCCGGGATCACTAGATGAGCAAGGATATCCGGCTGGGTGTGTTCTGCTATCGCCCTGAGAGTATCATTAGCACGTCTTCTTGTGTATCGAAATTTGTACTACGAAAAAAAGAGAATGGAAAATAGATTTTTAAAACTGATTCTCCTACCCGATGGATTCTAAAGGAGTTTTAATGAATAATTATGTGTTGTAAAAAGAATGAATGACTCTTGGTCCAGTTTAGAATTGCGTTTGTTATTATCTCGCTGTTTACTTCGCCGCCAGTCTTCTGATATTATTATTATTATTATTCTGCATAGTCTTTCGCATTAATTTTCTTTGAATTTTTGAGTACGGTTATTTGTCATCATCATTATCACTGTTATTATCTTTGATATATGTATTGTTTTTATTTTGTATCATTATTATTGTTATTATTATTTTTGTTGTTATTGTTGCTGTTGTTGTTTTGTTATTGATGTTAATACTTTTGTTATTATTATTATCATTATTATTGTTGTTGTTGTTGTTGGTATAATAATAATAATGGTAATAATGATGACAATAACAATTATGATTATGATGATAATTATTATTACTATCATCATCGTCACCACATCGTCATTGTCATTGTCATTGTCATCATCATCATCATCATCATCATCATCATCATCATCGTCGTCGTCGTCACCATTATTGCCAATGTTTTTGCTATTTTTCATTGATATTTTTTATGTATGCTTCTCCTGCTTCTGCTATTGCTACTACTACTATTATTACTGCTATTAGTACCATTATCATCATTATCGGTATCATTATTATTATTACTAGTTGATAAAATGCTATTATCACTGAATCTCTCTCTCTCTCTCTCTCTCTCTCTCTCTCTCTCTCTCTCTCTCTCTCTCTCTCTCTCTCTCTCTCTCTCTCTCTC
>NW_020870329.1:360000-362500 GCF_003789085.1 Penaeus vannamei
CAAAAGTGAGAAGAGGAGAGAGGATATGAGAGAGGTCGCAAAAGAGAGGAAACAAGAGAGGTGAAAAAAGAGGAGAGGAAAGAGATGCCAAAGAGGAGAGAGGAGAGAGCGTGGGCGAATCGCCTCTCTTATTGCGCCTCTGATCCATATTCAATAAATGCATCTTCAATAAACCCAGTAGGGTGTGGCTGCTCATTTAGCGTGAGATTATCTGTCAAGTGAGTCCATGCAGGAATATTGAATTAGCTTCAGATTTAAGAATATCAATTACAATTTCCTTGTGTGAATCAAAAATAGATTGTTGTATGCTTCGAGCATCTGCTGTTTTTAGGGTTGATATAAGAAGTATCATGTATTTAACGCTTTTCATTTTTTTCGATTTAACAACTGTTCTCTAATCAATAATATTAGGAGAGACTATTATATTTTTTTCGGTATTTTCGTCATGATGAAGACAGGCAGAACCACGTTCCATGATCGTCGACTTTTTAAGAAGAGGCAATTTTAATGATCCTACTTTTGGAACTGCTGATGACGATGAACTTGTGATACAATTATAATTTCATGAAGTCGTTAAGTTAAGACACTTGCTGAAATTTTATGAAGTATCCAGGCCGATTCAGCATATCTTTAGCTATACATTCTCTCTCTCTCTCTCTCTCTCTCTCTCTCTCTCTCTCTCTCTCTCTCTCTCTCTCTCTCTCTCTCTCTCTCTCTCTCTCTCTCTATATATATATATATATATATATATATATATATATATATATATATATATATATATATAATAATATATATATATATATATACATTACACACACACACACACACACACACACACACACACACACACACACACACACACACACCACACATATATATATATATATATATATATATATATATATATATATATATATATACATATATATATGTATATATATATATATATATATATATATATATATATATATATATATATATATATATATATATATATATAAATATATATATATATATATATATATATATATATATATATGAATCTCTCTCTCTCTCTCTCTCTCTCTCTCTCTCTGTCTTTCTGTGTGAGTTTGTGTGTGTGTGTGTTGCGTGTGTGCTCCGTCTGTGGGTGTACATATATTAGAAGTGTTTTTGTGCGTCTAGTAAAAGGAGGAACAGACAGTCGGACAAAGACAAATTAATTGGGAAAATGTATTTTCCTTGAGAAGAAAGGAGCCAAGTCCCAAAAGGAATTTTTTGCCTAACCTTTTAAACAATTAGGTCGAGACAAAAACCGATACAGTAGGTCTGTTTGTGAAGAATGAAAAAAAGGGAAGAAAGACAGACGGAGAAGGAGAGGGAGATAAAAAAAAGGAAAATAGAAACAAAAACCACTCGTCGAGAACTCATAAATGTTAGAGTAAGGGAAGGGTTCAGGAAACTATAGTCCCTATTGCCCATCAGTGGCCAACTTTTCTCCTTAGATTGTGGGGAGTGTGAGTCGGCTCGTTGGCTCCTTGGTTGAAACATCTCGAAGCCTCGAAGAAGACGAAAGAAATAATAAAAGGGCGAGTAATGGAGACACATTGGTGGTTCTGTCCACTTCTTCTTCGTCCCCCTCTCTCTCTCTCTCTCTCTCTCTCTCTCTCTCTCTCTCTCTCTCTCTCTCTCTCTCTCTCTCTCTCTCTCTCTCTCTCTCTCTCTCTCTCTCTCTCTCTCTTGTTCAAGTGACGTCATACGCACCGTTTGGAAGACTATTGTTCCACACATTATTCCAAACGCTGCGTATTATGTCAGGTGTTTGATGATAAATTGTGCATGAAGCTGACTCAGACCGAGTATGGAAGATATTCATAAGCCATCGCATTAACGCTTTAAGTGTTGCCTTGCGAACGTTTGTCTAAAATTATCGCTTCTCGCCCTCGGTAATTAACATATTAATGACGTATCCAGCGTTATGTTCACGGTATATCATTAATGAAGAAACAACGGTGAAGTGTACAGAGTTCTATATAAAGAAAAGAGAGAAGAGAAGGAGAGAGAGAGAGAGAGAGAGAGAGAGAGAGAGAGAGAGAGAGAGAGAGAGAGAGAGAGAGAGAGAGAGAGAGAGAGAGAGAGAGAGAGAGAGGAGGGGAAGAGGGGAAGAGAGGGAAAGGGGGGAGGAGGAAGTGAGAGAGAGCGAGAACCGAACAAACAAGCGCTCTTACATCGAAGAATAGAGAAAGTGACAGACAGACAGATAAACAGAGAGCCGGCGAGAGAAACAGAGCGAGGCTGCAGGCAGACAAGTTTAACATGCGACTCTGGATGAAAGGGGAACTATGCACGTGAAATTGGCTCTGGCATCAACGCCGTGTGCAGCCTCCCTCGAAACTCTCAAGACTGACTTCTATGAAACGCTTGACGCCACTTGCACGGCCGGGAGTTGCTACAGATAACACGCAGGATTAAGAGGTCTGTCCACCTCCGCTGAGACTCAAGGGGACGAACACGGTGGCAG
>NW_020870329.1:380000-382500 GCF_003789085.1 Penaeus vannamei
AGATAATTTGATAATAGTGGAAGTCAAGAGCGAGCGGCGCCCCATGACACAACGCGGTTATCAGTGGTTATCTGCCTATTTTTACGACCGTCGTAGTGATGGCGACGGCGAGAGTAATCATAGAGGAGAGGGCGATTCTGGAGATACAGAAATGGTACTTGTTGGCTAGGGAAATTCCAGAGATAATGGAGATAATGCCGAGAAATACGGTTGTCAAATTGAGCTTTGCCGTGAACTATTCGGCGAATGTGATTACGGTTTGCGAGATGAGGGCGACGAGAGCAGAGGCTGAGGATGCTTGGCGCTAATGACGGGGATGCTGAGGCGGAAGAGGTCGACCTCGAGGCAGGGAGGAAATGACACGGAGGAAGGAAAAGGAGGGTAAATAGTCGCAGGGAAAAAAGTCATCGATGACAGTGACAAAATTGGGGGATGAAATTGATGGAATGAAGTGATGAATAATAGAAATGCCTATATAATTCTATACTTTCTATATTTCTTTCTTACTCTTGGATGTTCCTTCTCTGCAGTTAACCCCATTTCTCCCAGACCCAAACATCCTCTCAGCGAAACTCCAGACTCCCAACACCAACCCCCTCTCTCCCATCTCTTAAAAAAAATGTGAAAGGCAAAAAAAAAAATAATAAATAATAATAATAATAAATAAAGGATAATAATAAAAAAACGAAACAAAACAAAAAAGAAAATGGCAGGCACTCGCAAGCACATTATGACCTGCCTCTTCACAGTGTCTCAGCAAATTTAGTACAGGCTCGGTCCCCCTGGCAGTCGGAGTTGTTACGACCGCTTTTACGACTAGTATCGAGACCCCTTGAGATCCGGCCATTTTATGCTCGGGGCTGCTCGGCTCAAGGGGGCTGCGGTGTGAACCATCAATCTGTTGATCCATTTGACTGCAAGATTTTTGCCCTCGATTGTCATTGGATAGGTGTAGATATGTATGTATGTGTATGTGTATATATGTATACACACACGCACGCACGCACACACCACACACACACACACACACACACACACACACACACACACACACACACACACACACACACACACACACACACACACACACACACACACACACACACATCTGTTCGAATATATGTAGGTAATATATATATGTATGTGTGTGTATGTACACCGAACATTAGATTTTTTTGTTATTCATATATTCATTTTCTCATATTCTTTGAGGGGCTTGAAAATGCTCAAGATGGCAGAGGTCGTTAATCATATCGCAAGTCAAAACGAAAGAAAGTCAACATCCATGATTTTAACTTCTAGAATTCATGTTTAAAGCTCATGATTATTTTACCTGTAAGATCATTTCAGGTTTGTGGCTTTCTTTCTTCTGTTCTTCTTGCATATTTATTCTTATATATTATATATATATATATATATATATATATATATATATATATATATATATATATATATACATACATACATACATACATATATGTATATGTATGTATGTATATGTATGTGTATGTGTGTATGTGTGTGTGTGTGTGTGTGTGTGTGTGTGTGTGTGTGTGTGTGTGTGTGTGTGTGTGTGTGTGTGTGTGTGTGTGTGTGTGTGTGTGTGTGATAGACATATATATATCATATATGTATATTTATCTGATATACTGTATATACATGTGCATATAGATAGATAGATGAATGATGAATGGATAGATGGGTACATACACATACATACATACATACATACATACATACATACATATATGTATTATATATATATATATATATATATATATATATATATATATATATATATATATATATTTCATTTATTTTAGTTTTTATTTATTTATTTTTTATTATTATTATTGTTATTTTATTTATTTTTTTACTAAAAAGGGTTGACTGTTCTTCGCAAAATATTGACACACTGACTGACTCCCATATGACAGATGCTGTAATAATCTATTAAAAATACGAACCTCTTCAGCCGATTTAAGACATAAAGCGAAATGCTACTTAATTAGAGGATCCGAGGCCCACCTTTCAGCAACGTAATTACCTTCACTGAATCTTTGCGTTGAAACACTGTTGAAAAGCGTCATTAAAGTGCAAGGAAAGGGAGGGCGAGAAGTGTGGGGGTGGGTGGGGGGGTGGGGTGGTAGCTGTGGGGGAAGGGAGAGGGGGTGAAGACTAACATTTGAAGGCAGAGGTGGAGGGTGAGGAGGCAGAAAGAAACTGAGGAAGGGTCGAAGAAAAGAAGGGAAGGAGAAGGAAAGAAAGAGAGCGAGAGTAAGAGAGAGAGAGAGAGAGAGAAGAGGTAGACGGATTAGAAAGGGTGAAGGAAAGAAAAAAAGAGCTAAGATAAAAAAGATCAGCGAGATACCAATCACGTTGTTTGTTTTATCCCTCCCCCCCTTCTCTCTCTCTCTCTCTCTCTCTCTCTCTCTCTCTCTCTCTCTCTCTCTCTCTCTCTCTCTCTCTCTCTCTCTCTCTCTCTCTCTCTTCTCCTCTC
>NW_020870329.1:387500-392500 GCF_003789085.1 Penaeus vannamei
CTTCTCCTTTCTTCTTTCTCTTTCTCCTCTTCTTCATCTTCATATCTGCCTCATCCTCTATTTCTCCTTACTCTCTTCTTCCTCCCTTTCTTCTCTCCTTGATTCTTCCTTCTCTCCTTCTCTCCTTTCTTCCTCCCCTCCCTTCTCACCTTTCTTCCCTTCCCTTCCTTGCCTCTGCTTCTCCTTTTTCTTCCTCCTCCGCCACCCATTCCGTGTACTCGCTCTGTATCCTTCTCTCTGATGTCGCTCTCCACAGGGTTTTAGAGCCGCAAACAGCCACCCTCTCTTCTTCCGGCTTTCCTACTCCTCCTCCGTTTCCTTTTCCTCCTATTTTCCCTTTTCTACTCTTCTTACTCTTCTTCCTCCATTTCTTGCTTTTCTTGCCTTTCTCTTCGTCCTTCACCTCTTTCTTCCTTTTCCTTTCTCCTCTCCTTGCCCTCTTCCTCCTTCCTCCTCCTGCTGCTGCTGCTCTCCTCCTCCTCTCCTCCTCTCCTCCTCCTCCTCCTCCTCCTCTCCTCCTCTCCTCTCCTCCTCCTCCCTCCTCCCTCTACTTCGCTCCTCCCCCTCCTTCCTCCGCTCACACCCCCCCCGCGCTCCTCCTCATCCTCCCCCGCCCCTCCCTCCCCCCTGCTCTTGAAGAACGTTAAAACAAAAGAAACGCCGTGTTCCTATTGCTCCCAGATATTGAGCCATGAACGAAACGCAGCGAATAGGACGAAAATTCACGTCAGCGATGCACGTGTATATTTTGCATGTGCATGGCCGGATATCGTTTTAATTGTGGGATTATTTAGTTCGCATTTTTTTTCTCATTTCATTTCTTTTTTATTATTTGGCTTCGTGTTCCTCCTGCTTCTATTCTGGGGGAATGAATGGGCGCGGGCGTTATTTATCCTGCACGAGATGTCCAGGTATCCAAAATTCATCACCTCTGACACACACTGATGGCTCTCGTCCCCCCCTTCATTGCTACCTCTTCCCCCCCTCTCTCCTCCTCCTCCAACACGCCCCACATCGCTCCCCCCCCCCCCCTTTCTTCTCCTCCCCCCCTCCTCCAACTCCTACTCTTCCTCCTCCACTACCCTTTCCTACCTACCGGCCGACTCAACCTCTTTCTCTCTCCTCCTACCTCACTTTCTCCCCCCCCCCGCTCTTACCCCTCTACTCCCGCTCTCTTCTCCCTCCTCCTTTCCCTTCCCCTTCCCTTCCCCTCCCCCTCCGCTCGCTGAGTCTACATAACGCACGCCATTAGATTCAGAATTGCAGCTTATGCAAATCCATATTATTTAAGGCTGCGGGACCATCATAAATGCACGGTCGTAAGCAAAAGAATTTTGGAAAGGGAGAGGGAGGGAGGGGGAGGGTACGTCGAGATGAAGGGGGGGAGGGAAAGGAGGGACTGATTTGTTTATAAAATACAACCCCCCTCATCCACCTTCCTCCCTCCTCCCCTCGAAAATAAAAGAGTTGTGTTCTGTATTGATTTTGTAGACTCATTTGCCCCAATGCGCTTATGAAGTGTCTTGGATGCATATCTTTTCGTGAACCGACGGGCGAGTCTCGTTGGAAGGATGGTGAAGATGGTGATGAGGAGGATGGTGAAGGATGATGGTAGAAACTCGGTCGTTGAAGGTGATGATGGGTGTGGTGATGACGTAGGGGAGTGATAATAGTGAAGGGTGAATATTAGAGTGAGGTGAGGGTTTAGAATGTCTTGCAAATACTGATAATTATAATATGACGGTGACGGGGTGTTGATAGTGACTCCGATGATGGTCATGAGGATTATATGACAGAGAGGAAAGGTGTTGCAGCAATAGCGTTGCAACTGTGGAAAGTATAATGACAGTGATAGCGAGGCAAATACTAAATGCGATTGCAATAGGAGGATAATGCATAAAGAAGCCTAATTATCTCCGTAATAAATGCAATAATGAGCTCTTACGTATATCTGTGATCACCCATTGAAAGAATCATCCACATTTACAGTAGATGAAAACAGGATAGCAGATTAGGAAAGCTCCCATTTCCTATGTCAAATACCAGTTTTCGTTTAAAACCTATTTTCCTTTCGCAATACCACCGCAAAAAGCCACCGTATGGAAACAACTCTAAGACTCTATTACTATTCATATTATAAATTTCATCAAGAATGTCACCCACCAAATGAAACTGCGACGCCCCCCTTTGACTCTGCTCCGTGACGTCACATCCGGTTGGGGAGTGTGTGGGTGTGCGTCAACTCGAAAGCAGTCTGGCCCGAACTCATCACAGAAAACGGAGCGGACCGCGGAAGGCCTAGGAATTTAGGGAGGACGGTTATGGCCCGAGGGGAGAATAGGCCTAGCTTTAAGATTTGGAACTTGAAGGAGATGGCGTGGGTTGCAGTTCGGTGTTGCACATGTGGGTGGTATCGGGATAGGATAAGGGGTTTTAATATAAATATATTATTGTTTTTATTATTTTATTATTATTATTATTATTATTATTATTATTATTATTATTATTATTATTATAAAGTTATTATTATTATTATTATATATTATTTATTATTATTATTATTAATTATTATTATTATTATTATTTTATTATTATTATTATTATTATTATTATTATTGTATTATTATTATTATTATTATATTATTATTATTATTGTTATTATTAATTATTATTAATTATTTTCTTTATTCATTATTGTATTGCTATTTATTATTATTATTATTAATATTAATATTATTATAATTTATTATTAGTTATTATTATTAAATTATTATCATTACTATCACTATTATTCATTATCACTATTATCAATAATATTATTACCATTATAATAATTATTATTATTATTATCATCATTATCATCATCATCGCCCTCACCATCTTTAATACTGTTATTATTGTCATGATTATTTTCCTTAGTATCATCATCGTTATAAATAATATTGGTAGTAGTGTTGCTATTATTATTATCATTAGGAATGGTATTGTTATTATTATTACTGTTATTATTATTATTACTACTACTATTATTATTATTATCATTTCCATTTTCATCAGCCATTTCTATTATTACTATTGTTACTACTAATGCTTCTTCTGATACAATGCTGCTGCCGCGACTGGCACTCTATTATTATTGCTACCATTGCTCTTATTATGATTTTTATCACTGTTGTTAATGTTCCTGTTTTTCGCATTTCCTAATTATTTATAGCCCTCATTATCACTGATATTTTTAGTATTATTTATATGCCTGACATTATTATAGATACTATTCATGGTGTTATTTTTTGCTGTAAAATAATCACCGTTCTTCACACATCAAGAAAAATATGTAATACGCTTATTAATAAGTTGCTCCAGGAACTTCTCCCAACAGGAACTTTCTGGAAATCTCGCTTTTGTGTTTTACCAAGAAATTCTGTCGCTGATACTCAATTGTTAAAACTGTAGAGGTAAATAATAGATATATTTATAACGACGGTGATGTGTCCCATGGAGGTTGTAATAAGGGCATTATTATTGTTATATTGTTACACCAAGAGACTAAAATCCATGATTTTTCACAGGGATAAACAATAATAATGTTTTCTCTTCTCTTTCCAGGTACGTTGCCTATTCTCACTACCCAGATATTATGGTGTTTTATAGTAAGTAAACACACCTCGCCCACTTCAAAGGCTATTCATCACCTGTATGATGGTATTCATCACAGCTGCTGTTCTGCAAAATCGTGTACAAAATAGCATAATTTCTCTAACCGAAGGCATACATCATACCTAAACGAAAACGGTGTTTTTTTACGCTCTCTAAATGCCTTGATCTTCTTAGTGGTTATTTAGCTTTGCGGTTGTGGTCTTATGGTAAGCAAAGGCACTGACTGTATACACCGCAAACCGCATTGGAAGATTGACAACAGACTACCCAATGATTTCTAATTGTTATTACCATCGTTATTATCGTTTTTTATTATTCTCATTATTTGTTGTTATTGTTATTATTGTTGTTCTTAGTAATCTCATCATTATTGTTTTTATTTGTATTTTTGGTATTATTATTACTATTTTTGTACTATTAGTGTTATTATTATTATTATTACTACTGCTACTATTAGTAATGTTTTTATTATCATTATTATTATTATCATTACTATTGCTATTATTATTTTTACTATTATTTATTTTTCATTAGCATCATCATTATTATTGTTATTATTATTATTATTATTATTATTATTATTATTATTATTATCATTGCTATCATTTTAATTATTATTATTGTTGTTGTTATTATTATTATTATTAGTAGTAGTAGTAGTAGTATAATTTATAATAATAATATTATTATCATTACCGATATTATTGTTATCATTATTGTTATTATTATAATTTTTATTATCATCAGTTTGTTCTTGTTATCGTTGTTTAGATATATTTAAAGTAAAACTTCGATATTGCAACTATGTAAAATAAGTATTTTGATAGTACAAGTAAAAAAGTGGAGAAATAAAACTTAAATCTCGAAAAGGCAAGTCTTCGCTGATCTGATACATTCTCGTTGCAGATATACATGACTGATGAGGAAAATCCCCGCGCTCTGCATACAAAACCGATTCGCAGGTTGATAACGACTTTGCAGTAATTCGTTTCAGCTTAAAAAATCCGAAAATAATTCACCAGGCGGATATTTTTTTTTTTTTCTTGGTGATGTAGACGGAGGTTGCTTGTTTTCGTCACGCTGTTTATGCGGTATCGACAATTAATTAAGGTTTGTTAATGACGGTCGAAATCTCGGTGATTTGTGTATTTTCCAGATTCGGGTTAAACTTCTGCTGCAACTTTTTACGATCGCATAAATTTTGCGAGTGTCAGACCTCATTACAATGTGAAACTTCATCAAGACTCGCATTTTGCATTAAAATAAGTTCCGCTTTTCGCCAGACTAAGAGTACGACAAAACCCGACGCGTAGAAACTTCACCTTTTCTTCAGAAGGATGAGG
>NW_020870329.1:397500-407500 GCF_003789085.1 Penaeus vannamei
TCCTCATTACTTCTTTTCTTAGTTAGCGGTTGCCGTTCTTGCAGACCGTTTCCTGAAGACTTAAACAGTAATCGAATGAAGCCAATTACTTGCTACCTTCCTGCCTTAAATTTCCCGAGCACCAAGGTAAACTGACTTGGAGGGGGAAGGAGGAAGGGGCTAGCCGACAGGGCGACAGGGCACGGCGGAGACGGTATTAGGGCAGTTAGTGAGGCAGAGTGGCAGGAAATCGCTACAGAGCGACAGGGCACCGTGGAGGCAGGGTATTAGGGCAGTTAGGGTGGTAGTGTGGCAGGGAATTTTTACAGCAGGGCGAATGACTGCAGGTGCCAGGGTGGCAGGACAGCAAGACGTCAGGCAAGAGGGCACGGGCATGACGGCAGGGCACCAGAGCGGCAGGGCAGCATGGCGACAGGGCGGCGACGCATCCGCAATCGGCAGGTGACATTTATTGTGGGTGAAGAGCAGAGGGGAGCGCCGGTCAGGTTACTCCAAGGTGTCGCTTCGGACTTCGGAGGTGCGATGTTACTAGACACTTTTTTCCTTCTTCATCTTCTTTCGCTCTCCCAGTGGCTCGGGCCGGGTGATTAGTAAATACCGAAGGTGGAACGTGCATTTTTACGTGGAAGTGGCTTTTGAAAACCTGTCTCTCTCTCTCCTTTTTTTCCCCGAAATGCGTCGGCGGGTCGTTGGCGCGTGTAATTGGATAGATTAATTGTTGATGCGGATTGACACTTTCGAAACAAATTTTATATTCCAGGTTCTGACGGAGTTCTTGGCCAGATTTTTCAGTCTGCTGTCACCGAGTGCTGCGAATGTGATCATTATCTTAATTTTCTCGCAGCTCCCCCCCCCCAAAAAAAAAAAAAATAAATAATATGGTAATGACTTTTCTTCGCATATTTCAAAACAACATTTTATCTTTTTATCTTATTTTTTTTCCTCGACAATTTTTCTCAGATTTTCATTATCGCCATGATCATTTTACTGATGTTGACGCCATGTGGTGCTAACATCGTCATTGTGATTATTATCACTGTCAAAACTTATTACCAACTATCATGATTGCTACTGCAGTCTCAAAGAACTACTGCTTTTTGTTATTGAAATGATAATCATATTAAAACCGTTACGACTGTTATCATGATATTAGCAACGTTTGTTTTGTGCATTTTCTTCCACTGCCCCTTTTTCTTTGTCCTTCGTCGACGCCCGAGTGGAGGAACAACTGCCCCTCCCACCTGCAAGCCTAACTCCTACCCCTCCTCTCCCATTGCTAGTCAACATCAACCATTCCACCTCCCTTGCCCTCCCCTCCCTTCCCTTCCTACTAGTTAACGTTTACCTCTCCCATCTTCTCTATCTTACCCTCCTCTCCTCTCCTCTCCTCCACTACTAGTCAGCATCACATTCTCCCACCTTCCCTCTACCTCCTCCACCTCCACCTCCACCTCCTCTCCCTCCCCCTACCCTTCCCACTCCTCCTCCTCTTCTTCTTCTTCTTTTTCTTTTTCTTCCTCCTCCTCCTCCTCTTCCTTCCCCTCCTCATCCTCTTCCTTCTCCTCCTCTCCTCTCCTTCCTTCCTCCTCCTCCTCCTCCCTCCTAGCCTCTCCAAGCTCCTCCTCCTCGCCCTTCGGCCCCCTTCCCACTTGCCTCCTTCTTCAGCGTTATCAGCGAGGTGTCACGTTACCCCAAGACTGTGATGGTGTCGATGCGGAGGCCGGCACGCCTCACCTTGCTGTTACTTGAGACCTATTTTACCACCTCGTCCCTGATTTTTATTTTTTATTTTGTTTTTGCTTTTTTTTTTTTTTTTTTTTTGAACTGTCTGGACTTGTTGATGTCTGCGGTTGTGGTGTAGATGCTGTTCGAGCGATTATTAAGATTTGATGATAAAGGTTAAGATGATTGGAATGATGATAATAATAATGATAATAGTAATAATGATAAAAGAAATAATGATAATAATGATAATAATAATAATAATAATAATAATAATAATAATAATAATAATAATAATAATGACAATCGTATTAATAATAATGATAATAATGATAAAAGTAATATGATGATGGTAATGACAATGGAAATGATGATGATTGTAATGATGATGATGTAATGATAATAATGATAATGATGATAATGATATTGATAACAATATTGATAGTGATGATAATGATCAATTTAATGATTATAATAGCAATGAAAATAATAATGATAACAATAATGATCAAAAGGATCATAATGATGATAATAGTGATAATAATATGATAATGATAATGGTGATAGTAATGATAATAGTCATAATGATGTTAATAATGATAGCAATAGTAATTGTAATGATAATGATAAAGCTAATATTGATAATAGTATTAATGATTAATAATAATGATAATGATAATAGCAATAATGATATTAATACTACTACTAATGAAATGATAATGCAGATTAGAGCAATGATGATAACGTTATATATCTTATTGCTATTATTAATATGTTTACTGTATTGTGATGTCTATCTAGTTTATTTTCCAAAACTTTTCTCCACGTCAAGGCTAAGTCACCATTTATTAAAAAGTATTTTAACGCTGTTTCACATTAGTAAAGGAAACACGGTAGGTTTCCTCGTGACAGGAAATAGCAGCAATTTGGCGATTTATTTAGGCAGTTAGTTGAGCGCTTTGGGTAGTTATGAAAGGTCTTAAGTGTCAAAGCCGGTGTAAGTTGCCCCATAAATGAGCCTTAGATGAGTATTTAACTTGGGTTTCCTGTTTCCGACACAATCTGGAAACCCTTAGGACTGCTTGGGTGTATATATCTGAGCTGTTAGAGAGAGAGAGAGAGAGAGAGAGAGAGAGAGAGAGAGAGAGAGAGAGAGAGAGAGAGAGAGAGAGAGAGAGAGAGAGAGAGAGGAGTTAGTTAGTGTGTGGGCTAGGGGAACACTAAGAAAATGAATATATTTTCTTCTTTCTTTCTTTATCTTCGTCTGTTTTGTAACGGAGAAAATAGTGAGTTCATATCTACATTTGTTTCTGCGTGTAAATATCCGTCTGTATGTTTACCTGCTTATTCATTTGTATTTCTCTCTCCCACTTTTAAGGGAGATGGCGAGCAACCAAACAAGGGGGTAGGCCTATAATCAGAAATATGACACAATTTTATTTTATCATGTTATAGTCTACCCATTCCTCTGTCGAAAAACTTGCTTTGGTGGGAAAAGGTCATTAAACTAATACTTGTGAACTTAACGGACAACGAAAATGGAGAAAAAATATTAAGAAAGAGAGGTAAAAAAAGAAAGAAAGGAAATTTTTGAGAATCAGAGAATACATAGTTAACCGTAGACACGTAAAAAGGAAACAGGCCAGCATTCCTGATAAATGAAAGGAGAAAAAGAGAGCAACGCACAAAGGGAAGAGAGAGAAAAAGAGGTGGAGGAGAATAAAGCTGAAAATAATACTCCGGAGAATTTATGATTCCTTCGAGAACTGACGCGTAATAGTCATGTTGATGGCATTAAACACCACCGTAAGTTAACACTGAAGTAAGGATGTCGGGGTCTCACACGCGAGTATTTAAATGGGTAATAAATGTATCTTTACATGCGGATATCAAAACGCATTTAATGGTCGGCGTCATCGGGCGGGATGTGGTTATTCTCCTCTTTATCGAACCCTTTTTTCCTATGGAATTCTTTGCCCCCCTCCCTCTCCCCTTCTCCTCCTCTCCATTTCTCTTACGACCTTATTTCCCTACTCTCTCTGTACCTATATACTATATATATATATATATATATATATATATATATATATATATATATATATATATATATATATATATACATATATATAGTATATATATATATATATATATATATATACTATATAATACATATACATACATACATACATAGCATACATACATACATACATACATACATATACATATAATATATAGATAGATAGATAGATATATATATATATACATATATCACATATGTGTGTGTGTGTGTGTGTGTGTGTGTGTGTGTGTGTGTGGTGTGTGTGTGTGTGTGTGTGTGTGTGTGTGTGTGTGTGTGTGTGTGTGTGTGTGTGTGTGTGTGTGTGTCTGTATCTGTGTCTGTGTATATGTGTATATATACATATATATATATATATGTATGTACGCACATATATATATTATATATATATAATATATATATATATATATATATATATATATATATATATATATATATATATATATATATATATATATATATATATATATATATATATGTGTATATAAATATGTATATACGTACATAGATATATATCTGATTTTTTGTCTTGAAAATTCGGGCGACACGTTCTGCTCGGGAAATTCCTACCCGAGCGTGGAAGAGAAACTCCCTGTTTAACCGAATAAATATTAATGGCGCTGCGACGTGGCCGTGTCTCTGCGATTGAAACCTAATTAAGCGTTGGTCATCTCGGACGCATACACATAAATCAAAAGGAGAATCCGCCAGATCCCGCGATTACACCAAGCTTAATTAAACTTGTAAGAGGATTGTAATCAAACGCGACGCTTTTCCACCGTTAAAATTCGAGTGTAGATTGTTCCGCTTCGGGATGATGGATTAAGGTAGATGCATTATACAATTATCCGAAGTTATCCTTGGGTAAGTCCGTGCCAGAGGTGCCTAATAATCTCTCGCGGAGCCATTCGTGTCCGTATTTTTTTCTCTTTGTTTGTACGTTATAATTTTCTCTTTTTTTCTTTGTTGATTTATTCCATAAAGTCATATCTGATTTTTTTTTTTTTTTTTTTTTTTAGGTAGATTTCTTTTTATTTGTTATTTGATTTTGTATAAGCGCATATCATTGTGATTATTTTTTGTGTTAATTATTCGCATATGATTTAGCATTCGTCTAATGTCATCTTCCCGGATATTAATCCCTACGTTTTATTTTCTTTCCTCGAGCCGCCGCAGCGCCACTCTAGCGAACTCACCTCGCTTTCCGCCTCCCGCCCATTCAATTACCGAGACCCAACCCCTTCCAGCGGGCGAGGGTTCTGATCTATCTCCAGAGCATTTATGGATTCCAGTATTCCAGATTCCAGCCCATCCCGCCCACCTACCATAGACTGCCCTCCCCCCCTCCCCCCCCCTCTCTCTCTCTCTCCTTCCCCCTTCCTCCCCCTCAGTTCGTCTCCATTACCAAGAGTCAGTTTCCACCTCCCCCCCTCCCCCTCCCCGCCCCCCTTCTCCTCGGAACAGCCCGGGTAAGTCCAATTACATAAGGAGCGATCACTTCTGCACGTCGTCGCTCAATCAGTGCCTAAAACGTCGCACTAAGTAGACCGAGATAGATCAAAGACCGCCACTGGGTTGTAAAGGGGCACTCTCCTATTAGGCGACGCAGAGTGTCCTCGCATAGATATTACTGTACACGCCCGAACCGTACCGTTCATTGTGAGTATCGTATCACCCCAGTAGTTCTCGGGGGCCGCGATACGGATACATGTCGCCAGCAGGCTTCAGGCGGTAGGATATCAGTAGCACTCCTTTCTCGCCCGGTCATATGGCCACGACCGTAGGAAACCGCACTCGCCTGTTCTAGAGTATTACTCCCGTCGCTCTCTCTCTCTCCTTTCCCCCTGTCCTCCCCTCAAGTTCGTCTCATTACCAGCGTCCGTTTCACTGCCCCCCCTCCGCTCCGCCCCCGCTTCTCTCGAAACAGCCCGGGTAAAACGTCCAAATTACATAAACGGAAAGGCCGATCAAACTTCTGCCGTCGTCGCTCAAAACTCAGTGCCCTACAACGTCGCACTAAGTAGACCGAGATAAGATAAAGGACCGCCACTGGGTTGTAAAGGGGCGGGGGTAGGAGAAAGGAAAAAGGGGGTGGGGGTAGGGGGGGGGAAAGGGGCGGAGGAAAGGGGTAAAAGAGCGTAGCCAGTGAGACGAGAGGATGGCGTGTAAGGTGGTATGTGGTATGGAATCCACTGGTTTAGCGTGGGTATGAGGGAGTACCGTTAGTTGGAGCCTATTCGACACGTAGGCGGAAATCAATAGCACAGCTTTGGCTGTACCGGAAGAGCCATACCATGAGTAGGGGTTGTGGAGCCGTCAGAGTCGAGCCTCGTTCTCTAGAGAAGGCCGGCGTTCGAATGAGCGATGTCGGGATTCTGCACGGCGCGTCTCGGGATAGACCCCTCTCCTGCCTGGAGCTCAACCGCCTGTAGGCTTCTCGGTGAGCGAGGGCTACGTCAGGGTTCTAGGTCCGCCGGGCTAAATCGACGATCTGGAATATGGTGGAATCAGGGCAGGATAGAGAGAGGAGCTGCGACTGGAGGTCCGCGAGAGAGGGAAGAGAGTCAGAGGAATGAGGCGTCAAGGGAGATAGAGGGCGATAAGAGCGGTCAGAGTGACAACTAGAAGCGGATAGGGTAAGAAGGGGCACGGAGCGGAGCGATAGCGATCGAGCACACCACGGACGCGCGTACCTAGATGCGAGGACGGCATCACGTAGCCCAGGTATGAATTGGTCATGCTCACAGCGCTGTCGACAGGCGAGTGGCACGCGAGGACAATGCCGACAACGGCGCATGCGTGAGGCGACGAGCCAATGGCGCTAGCCATGTGTTCCGGAAACACACGCAGAACTACGTGGACGTTTGATGAGCGTGAAAAGTGCAAGAATTAAAGACGCGATGCGATTCTGAAATAGGGAGACTACTGGTCAGCGTCGTCCAGGAGCATCGTCGCTGCTGCGGCTAACTGCGATCTTGCATAACGCCTGTCGTCTTCGCACCGCTCGCATTGAGGCATGCTCGCCGCCCCTTCCTAGTGCTGATAGATTACCAACTGAGAATAGAGAGTAGACCATAGCATAGGACGGTGACAGTGACCCGACGCAACACGATGTATCGACTCGCCAGCGGAATCGTAGACCACACTACTGACCGCTTCAATAGCCGAGGCCTTTTCGTTCTGGCAGGAGTGCTGTGCATGATCCCCATACTCAGCCTTGGTGACAGAGGAGGATTAGGACAACCCGTAGCATGTTCACCACTGCTGCTTGACCACCGCGCTCCTATGGCACTGGTCGGTGCAATAAGGAGTGCCAGTCGGTCTGTGTGTAAAAGATACGTGGTGTAGGCTGAGTAGATCTCCATCCCGGCGGGCTATCGTGCAGGGTCGGCCGGTCAGAAGGGTAAAGCCTCGTGCCGGAACGTGATTTCACGATATTGTCCGCCGGTCAATATTGTAGGAGAGTACTCATCAAGACACGGCGACGTGAATACATCAGAGGACGAATGGTATGGAGAGGGCGTACGAGGCGTGGAATGTAGGTGAAGGCTGTAGCCCTACGAGCCGCCGCAGCGCCACTCTAGCGAACTCACCTCGCTTTCCGCCTCCCGCCCATTCAATTACCGAGACCCAACCCCTTCCAGCGGGCGAGGGTTCTGATCTATCTCCAGAGCATTTATGGATTCCAGTATTCCAGATTCCAGCCCATCCCGCCACCTACCATAGACTGCCCTCCCCTCCCCCTCCCCCCCCTCTCTCTCTCTCTCTTCCCCCTTCCTCCCCCTCCAGTTCGTCTCCATTACCAAGAGTCAGTTTCCACCTCCCCCGTCCCCCTCCCCCCCCCTTCTCTCGACAGCCCGGGTAAGTCCAATTACATAAGGAGGATCACTTCTGCACGTCGTCGCTCAATCAGTGCCTAAACGTCGCACTAAGTAGACCGAGATAGATCAAAGACCGCCACTGGGTTGTAAAGGGGCGGGGGTAGGAGAAAGGGAAAAGGGTTGGGGAAGGAAAGGGGGGAGAAAGGGTAAGGGGGGGGAGCAGGAGGAGGAAGGAAAGAGGGTAGGGATAGTGGGGGAAAAGGGGGAAAGGGGAGGGGGGAAAGGGGGAAAAAGGGGGAAGGGGGAGGAGAGAGGGAAAAGGGAGAGGGAGGAGGAGAGAGGAGTTTACTTCGTTCAGTTTTCCAGTCTAAAGTGCATCGCCCGAGATGAATGCGACGAGAAGATTCATTTGAGGGATTTGGCTTCCTGTGGCTCCTTCTGACGGGGTTTCTGGAGATTCGAGCGAGATGTGGGCGTGGCTCTTCCTCTTTCCTGCTTTTTGGCGTCGCTCATTCGGAAGGTTTTCTTGCTTATTTTCAGTCACCTACGCATTTCTTGAAGATATCAGTTGTTTATATTCTTGATGTAGATATGATCAGACGGACTATAACTAATGTAAGTTCATATAGGCCTATCCACTGTGGGTATCAGTTCATATATTGGTGATATTAATAAGAAAACAGTTGTAGTATAAGATTAAGGTGGAAATTTATCTCCATTCCAAACAACGACAGATATGTAGAATAATTCTAAATACCACTTAAACACAAAAATAAATCACACAGACACAACAACAAATACCTATAGTACCACTCATGCCCCCCAATATTCGTTCCAAATTACAAAAAGAAAAAAAAATCATAATACCAGAAAAAGATACATCTTCCCCCCATGATACCGCCGCCGCGAACCGACCCAAATCTCCCCCAGTCAAAAATTTGCTAAGAAAGACGGGCGCGTGTTGACTTAGTTGGCGTGCTGACGGAATCAGGCGTTGGGGTTTGTCTGGTCAGAACTGCTCAGCAAATATTGGTAATCTCTTTGCGACTCTCAGTTTGGTCAGGAGTGGGGATTAATGGTCTAAATCCGACTCATTTTCGCTCCGTCATCCGGGCCTCCTCCTCCCCGCCCGCCTCCTCGCTCGTGTGTGTGTGTGTTCGATTGCGTCGGTGGATTTTCGCGGCTTTTGGGGGGGGATGTTTGTGTTCGGATGCATTGGTTGTCGTGATGTTAGGGGAAAAGTGTATTGCATTGGTGTTACTGTGCTGTTATTTATATTATGTGAGTTTATTTCGTATTATTAAGTCCGTAGTTGTAAGGGTTATACTACTGGCAGTATGGGGACTAACATTATGGTAATAGTAAGATCCTAGTAATATTAACATTGATTAGAATATATATTAATGATAATGAGATTCATGATGGCAGTGATAATGGTAATATTGATTGTGAGAATGATGATGCAAATAAAAAAAATGTAATTGAATAATAACACGTTAATGATTATATCATGATAACTATTATGGCAATGGCAGATCGTGACATTGGTCATAGTGATGATAGTAATAACGATAATGGTAATAATGATGGTTAAGAATTCCTGTTAGTATTATAACTATAGGGATAATAAGTGACGATGGTGATAATGACGAAAATAAAGTCATTATTATCACAATCGTTTTCGTTTTATAGATACATCGTTCTTGCTATCATTAGGATGATTATGAAGTGATGATTTTTTTTCTAGTATAAGAAGGATAATTGAGATGGTGGTAAGGATTATGAAAAAGGATAATATTCATGCTGTCTTTAATCATAGAAATGTTAGATTACCAGTCCTATTACAATTGTTATATCATTGGTTATTGTTGTTATCATCGTTATTATTATTATTGAAATTATTATTATTACTCTTATCATTATAATTGTTATTATTATTGTTACTATTATCATTATTATTGTTTTTCTTTAAAATTATTAGTATTATTATCAATATTATTATTATTATTATTATTATTATTATTGTTCTTGTTCTTGTTATAATAATGATTATTATTATTTTGATGTTACTATCATTATTTTTATTGTCATTACTATTATTATTATTATTATCATTATTATTGATTTTAATCATCATCGTTTTCATCATTATGACCAATATCACTATTATCATTAATATGATCATAAGACCTGGTTCTACTACCACTTGTTATTCATTTACATCTGCTCCTGTTAATACTTGTGTTTCCACACTGAATTTATTATTTTTCTCACTCTCTTATTAGGATCGTTATCTTAAGTATTTTTCTCAGTATGGACATCTTCACTGGCTCACTCTTCACTGTAATTTTTTATACCTTTTCCCATTTCTTTATTTCTC
>NW_020870329.1:465000-467500 GCF_003789085.1 Penaeus vannamei
TCTGTCTATCTATCTAAATGTCTGAAAACCTGTCTATTCATCTGTTTATCTGTCTATTTATACCTACATGCAATGCAATACGATACATACAATACATACATATATACATACATACACATGTATATACATATGTGTATGTAATTGATTGTTTGTACTTGTGTGTGAGTGTCCGTTTACGTGTGTCTGTGTGTGTGCTTGTTTTTTAAGAGTGCATTCGTATGTTTTCCTTTCTTTTTATTCCTTTTTACATATTGATAAAACACTGATTATTCCGCGTATATCCCAGAGTTTAAAACCAGACGTTACACCCACACGGCCTTCTAAAAATACCTACAATAGAATAATGACTTTATGCCGCCAACGCTGTTCATTAGGGATTCATAACTGTTGAAAAAAATCGAAGCCCGGCAATCCAGAAATCATTTCCTCAAGTCTTATAACACGAGGATGCCGGGAATTACTGTTAAATAAGATAAGTGTTTTAGCGTCTCTGCCATTCTTATCATTATCTTCCTATCCCGCCATATAAATCGACGAGGCTGCCCAATAAATTGATATAAAATTTGTGATACATACCTCCAGGCCACAGCTGACTACCATAAAGCTATCAAATCTTGCAGTGCGAATTAGGAATTGGTTCATTACAACATAGAATCATGAACCGAGACGATTTTCTTCTTTTTTTCCCCCTTTTCCTTTATTTACAATTATAATTAATATTTTTTTCATCAAGAGAGTTAATTGAGTGTAGTTCCTTAGATGCCTTACGAAACAATAGTCAGTAAATTTGAACTGAGTTATGTATATATACATTTTTTCTGTTAGGCTGATGAAGATCTGTTATTATACGTGATCTCATAGTTGGGGTTGTTTGGATGTGCGTTTGCATGAAAATATACAACGCCAAATATCCGGTTCTAGTGTTTTGTGAAAAAAATATTGTTTTCTTGAATAGATTTTGGTTCACTTTTGATGGAAATTGTTGCTGATTTGGAAATGCTATTGCTATTATTGTCATTTTTGTTGTCATCATTATCATAATTTCCACTAATAGGATTATAATTATTATTCCATTATTATCATGTTGTGTATTAGTGTAATTATATCATCATTTCTGATATAATTATCATGGTCATATATTTTAATATCATTGTTAACATTCTATTCATTACCACTATTATACATTGGTTATTATCAGCAACCATAATTATCGTCATTATTCTTATTATATGATAATATTAATAATAATGATAATGATAATAATAGCAATAATAATAATAATAATAATAATGATAATATAATAATATAATAATAATAAATAATAATAATAATAATAATAATAATATAATAATGATAATGATATAATGATAATGCAATGTCATATTGGTAGTGGTGATTATATTGATAAAAATAATTATGATAAGGATAATAATTATAAATGTAACAGTGGGAATGATAATAGTAATAATATATCATCATTATTTTTATCGCTTGTTTTTAAAATCTAACTAAAGCACAGAATTGCAGCTTTGTGTGCACGTACGTGCATGCATGCATGCATGTGCATGTGTGTTCGTGTGTACACGGGTAATACGTCACTTTCATTATCTTCTGACCTGCCCAGCGTCGGGTGAACAAATGTGTCACTAAGATTAATTGCTTATCTTGGCAGACTTAGAAGGGGTAAATAAGAAAAAATGCAAACTATAAGCTGGAAACTAAATGAATTCACTGTCCATGTGACTGGCCATCGATCTGGTGTCAGCTTTAATTATTGGCAAGATGGTTGGCCCCGAACACGGGCACCGGCCGGCACCTGCGGGGCCCCGCGCCGAGGGACCAGCTCGGAACGCGGTGCGCTGCCCAGACTTCCTGGTTTCCTTCGACTTTGCTTCTGTTTTTCACATCAAGAGAGATGTCTTTCTGAAGCCTGAAGTGATAAACCAGCTATGTAACTGTAGAGCCACACACGTGCGCGCAAACAGACATACGCACACACAAACACGCACGCAACCCTCCCCCAATATATATATATATATATATATATATATATATATATATATATATATATATATATATATATATATATATATATATATATATATATATATACATATATGCATGGTGTGTGTGTGTGTGTGTGTGTGTGTGTGTGTGTGTGTGTGTGTGTGTGTGTGTGTGTGTGTGTGTGTGTGTGTGTGTGTGTGTGTGTGTGTGTGTGTGTGCAAATGTATATATATTTGTGTGTGTGTATAAATATAATTTGAGAAATGTCGTAAGAAGATGAACCAGTTTCTTCTAGGGCTCAGCAAGCGCTCTGAATACCTTCCCTTAGAAGCCTGCTCTCGCAAGCAGAGCAGCCATCACTCCCTCCCTCTGTTCAGTTGCATAATGCATGATGCCGACGCGACATCATTTTCTCTCAAGCATCCCGTGTCCAATAGCGCACACGCCCATGACCAAAGCTTGAGAATTGCGATAAATTTGTGACCAGGTTCGA
>NW_020870329.1:477500-480000 GCF_003789085.1 Penaeus vannamei
AAAATAGATGTAACTGTATATATGAGACAATCGAAGGTAATAGTGAAGAAAAAAATACAACTAAGAACTGCAGCGCTAACGAAAATTTGACAGAAAAAAGATATCGAGGAAATTGAATGAAAAAAAAAAACTATCGTCTCAGATATTGGTTGCACGACGTGAATGTACAGGCAGGATTATTGCAACATGAGCCGGGCGGTTGCAACTTGAATAGTGAAGGTCGTGTGAGATATGGAATAGGAAATTGGGTCTGTTATTCTTCAGACCCAATTTGAATCTACTTATTTCTTATTATTATGTTTGTTGATTATATAAATACTAATCGTGGGAGTTATAGTATTGGAAGAAAAAAAAAATATGTCGATGGTAATGATATTAATAATGGTGATGATGATGATGGTTATGATTGTTATTATCATTATGACTATCATCATCATCATATTTTTTTATTGTTGTTATTATTGTTATTATTATTATTATTGGTGTTATTTCTATTATTAGTGTTGTGGTTGTTATTAGCATTATCATTTTTGATGTCATTATCATTATTATTTTTTTTGATGATGATTTTTATGATAATGATCATTATTATTATTTTTATTGTCGTTGTTATTGTTGTTGGTGTTGTTATTATAATCATTATTATGATTATTATTATGATTATGATTATTATTATTATTTTATTATTATCATTATTATTATCAATAGTATCATTATGATTATTATTATTATTATCATTGTCATCATGCTCATCATTGTTTTGATTATCATCATTATTGTTGTTGTTGTTGTTGTTGCTGTTATTAGTATTGTTATTTCCATCGTTATTATTATTTTCATTATTATTAGCAGTAGTGTTCCTGTTATTTAATTAATTATCATTTATATATTATTATTATTATTATTATAATAATTATTATTATTGGTATTATTATTTACATTGTCATTTTTATTATTGTTATTATTACTTTTGACTTATTGTCATTATCATTATTAATGTTATATTTTTTCTTGTATTTGCTATTTTTATTGTTGTTATTGTTATTTATTATTCTTATTCTTGATACCATTGTTATCATTACTATATTGATCATCATGATTATTAATGTTATCATAATGATAATTATCAAAATGATAATAAATCATTATCACCATAGTTATCATCATAATTATTAATATTATTATTGTAATAGTTATTATCCATAATGTTATTAGTATTCCATTATTGTTGCTATAGCATTATTGTTGCTGATAAGTAAAAATAGTCAGTACAGTGTATATTTTTTATTGCATTTTGTAATATACAATGCGAGTCGTTTTCTTCCGGATAGATTTCTGAATCTGAGTCTCTGAAATGTCGTTTTCCTGAACGTTTCCTCGCTCCTGGAGACAGCAAGGAAAGTGGTCATGACATGCTGATCCCAGAATAACGTTGGATTTTCTCGTGATCCTGGAAAGAAAATTGCCCATTTTAGATTTGGAAGTGTTTTATGCAAAGGGGCCTGTTTTTTCTTTCTTTCTTCCTTTATTTGATTTTGTTTTTGTTGTCGGTTTCGTTTTGAAGGGGTGGTATTGATTTCGTTGGTGTTATGGATGAATGATTATGTGTTGTGTATGTGTGCTGTTTTGTTGTAGGCTGATTTATTTATGATTATGTGGTGTGTGTGTGTGTGGGGGGGGTGCTGATATTACATGTTGATACAATTATATTTTGATTTTTGTTTCCAATCTCCATTTGTATATAATTTTACAAGAATCTGGTTGGAAAACCCCATTGAGCAAGCTATTTCAAGATCTGAAGTCTGAAACTTCAAGTTTAAAGCCAGGCTGTTCGACTTCACTTGAAGATTTTCAAAAGGAGATTCAAAAATTAAGACAGCGTTTGAATGTTTTTAATCCAATAATTTTGACTTTTACCTTCTCTCTCCACCCCCCCCCCCTTTCTCTCTCTCTCTCTCTCTCGCTCTCTCTCACTCCCTCTCCTTCTTTCTCTCTTTACCTCCCTCCTCCCTTCTCTCCCTTCGAACTAGAAGAGAACTTTGTTAATACAGGACAATAGACTTTTTTATCTTTGTTCATTCTTTATAGGCTACTTAAGGTAATTGGTATAAATGCTGTACTTAGGCCTTAATGTGCAATAAAGTCCTGAAGTTTATGGTATGTATCTTGACATATTCTCTGCGCTGATGCATTTTGCCTTTTCCTCGCGGCCTGCCTCTGTATTTTCTTTTTGCCTCTCTCTCCCTCCCTCTCTCTTTCTTTCTTTCTCCTTCCCTTCTCTCTCTCATTCATTCATTCACTCACTTTCTTCCCCCCTCTATTTCTTTCTCTAAATATTTGTCTGTCTATCTATCTATCTACATTTGAATGTATACACGCTATATATGTATATACTTAAATTTTTTCTCATAATTTTCGTGCTCATCCATGCTTACCTTATATTTACCTTCAGCTTCTTTGCATGTTGATTAGGATTTTTCTAACCGCCCATAATCATGAG
>NW_020870329.1:485000-487500 GCF_003789085.1 Penaeus vannamei
CTTCGATCTCCTACGTCACCCGTCAACTACACCCGTCAGTGGATCCGCCTCACCCGTCAGTGTTCTTTCTGGCGTGCTTCCTCCCCGTCCTTCTTTTTTATATTATTTTTTTCTTTTATCTCTTTTTTTTTCTTCTTCTTTCTGTTCATTTTTATTTCCCATGCATGTGTTTTCCACTTTCCTTGCTCCCCCCTCTTCCTTTTCTCCCCCCTCCCTATTTTTTTTTACCTTCATCTGTCCATTATTCCCCTCTTATTAACCCCCCCCCCCCCTGTATCAACCTAGCAAGTTCTCGCTACATTCAGGTGCCATAATTCTTGATCATTGTTGTTATTACTGCTACGATTATCTTTCATTTGTTATTATTGTTTTGCATTCCGATTACTTTTTTTTCTCTCACTACTTTCTTTTATTTGTAATTTGTTTATTTTGCCATATTCTTTCTCACCCTCTGTCTTTTTGTTTTGAATGATCTGGAAAAAATATTACATCTCGACTTAATGCGGCTTCATCACTTCTTTTTACCTTAGTTTATGAGTTTTATAATCGCAAGGTCAACCTCCAAACTCCAAATAAACTTAGAGTCATTGTAAATTTCAGCTAATCACGACGAGGATCAACACCTGAAAATGAGATATTTCTTTTATGATCTCTTGAGTGATGCAGTTGTTTGAAAGAAGTGTACTTTCGTATTAATAGCATATAATTCGGTTGTATTTCTGCTGTTGTCTAGGTATGGATTCACCTCCAAGTACAATCTCCAGTTAGATATTTACATGTCATTTTTCCTGAGATTTCGAAAGACGAAATAAAGTTATGCTCAATATCTGCGAATAATATGGTAATATATCCATGTTTGATTCAGAACGGCATGTCACGTTGACACAGACACGAGACATTTCATGCATTTCATTTGTTTTCCTGACAACCTCTTGATTATCCTCTTCCTCCCCTCTCTTTCCCGGTGATCCCTGCCTGTCACCCGCCCCTTCACCCACGCCCTCTCATCCAACACCTCCATCAACCACCACTGGCTGACGGGCTCATCTCTCCGTCCGCCATTTCTTGCGCTCACCCGCCAATACCGCCGTCACCCCAACCGGCCATCCTTCATCATTTAAACCGAACTTTCGCCACTCCCATTAACTCCCATCACCTTCCTGTCTGGAAACCGCCTTCAGGATGCTGCGCTTGCTTTTGGGCCGCCGCTCTGTCAACTTCTGGGCGAGCGGACGGGCGCCGGGCTCGAAGGAGGAGTCTCGCCAGCCGGTCGTGTTCTCTGTCTTTGGGCGTTCTTCGGGGGATGGGACTTTATCTTTCAGGGGTCGTTTTTGTCTCTGTTGCTTGTTCTCTCTCTCTCTCTCTCTCTCTCTCTCTCTCTCTCTCTCTCTCTCTCTCTCTCTCTCTCTCTCTCTCTCTCTCTCTCTCTCTCTCTCTCTCTCTCTCTCTCTCTCTCTCTCGGGTCTTTCTTTCTCTTCTCTATCATTTCATTCTCTCTCTCCTCCCTCCCTCCCTCTCTCTTTCTCGTTTTTTCTTTCTCTTATCTTATTTCATCCTCTCTCTCTCTCTCTCTCTCTGACTTTCTCTCCTTCTCTCCCCCTTCCCCTCTCGTTATCCCTCTTCTCCCTCTTTCTGTCTGTCTCCCGGCCGCCCTGTCTGACGAGGTGCGTCACCTGTCGAAAACTCGCTTTAGCAATTCATCCGCGTCGAAATTCTCATGCACACCCAACGTAACTCATCCGTCAACATTGTGAGTCGTTTACACCTACTCGTCAACGCTGACTTTTATAGATTTCCATTAGCATTCTTCTGACACTTATTTTGACTGCATCAAGTGGCGTGGGTCCCTGTCTTGACCCCTCTCGCCTTGTGTGTCTAACGTCCTTATCGTCACGCCATCATAATGCCCAACGTATTTACAAATAAGAAATGGTTGTAATATATAAAAGATATTGATGGATTGTTGATATAGCCAATGATAAAATCTTTGTGTATGTAGTTTAATGTAGATAAATAAGCATGTGTACACACTCACAAAGAGTGTGTGTGTGTGAGAGAGAGAGAGAGAGAGATGTGTATCCACGGCACACACACACACACACACACACACACACACACACACACACACACACACACACACACACACACACACACACACACACACACACACACACACACACAATTATATATATATATATATATATATATATATATATATATATAACATAAACAAACACACACGCAAACAAACATATACGCACTTTATGTCGCACAACACAATTAAAATCTTAGAGTAACTTCTCTGTCGGTTATCTTCATTGGAAATGTTCGCAAATTGTTCGAGCGTTTGTACGACAGTTTCCTCTCTGCTGCGCCACAAATATGACATCAGAGTAATTTCGTTAACTTCTCGCAAGTATTGCATTAACTCTCATCTCACACTATAATTAAACACTAAAGCCGTCCCTTAAAGCCCTCTTTAATGCAACTCCTATCTCGT
>NW_020870329.1:492500-495000 GCF_003789085.1 Penaeus vannamei
TCACATAAAATACCTCCCCGTCTTCAGACATCATGAGGTTTCGAATCATCTCTCTCTCTTTCTGTCTATCTATTTATCTATCTATCGATCGATCGATCTTTCTCTATTTATCTCTCTACATATACTAACACATATCCTTTTATCCATTCATTTATCTATCTATCTATCGATTGATCGATCCTTATTTGTGTGTATGAGAGAGAGAGAGGGAGAGAGAGAGAGATCCAGCTTTCTCGCCTTTTCTGCACCTGTAAATCCAAACCCTTACTCCCCGAACAAATCCTTCAATCCCTTCCCTCCAGCCCTTCCGTCATTCCTTTCCGCGGCGCGAGAGGGACGAAGACAAGCGCTCGCACCTCCTATCCTCCCCTATCCTCTCTCCTTCTCTCCGTGGCGATGGTGTGACTGCCTAATTAAACATTCTCGCCCACACGTCCGTCCAACAAGTGATTTTTGACGCCGTGAGTTGTGTTTAGGTACTTAACCGCTCACTGGTCCTCTCAGGGGGTTCATGGGGCCTCGGTGCCGCCTGGAATGTCGGGGATTAGTTGCTGTCTGGAGGGCGTGTGAAGCCTCGCCTCGCTGGGGAAGCCCTTTGTGGCATCGGTTTCATTTCTTTTTCTCTTTTTCCCTTTTTTTCGGGGGGGGGGGGGGGGATTTCGTTCTGCTTTGCTCTGTTTTGTGAGGGGTGAATGGGTAAAGAAATAGAAAGGTAGGCAAGTAACTACACACACACATACTTGTTTATTTACATACACATAGTGAGTGAGTGTGTGTGAGAGAGGGAGGGTGAGGGAGATTGCGGTACTGTCATTTGGCAAAGTTTTTGTCTCACGGGTCATGACACTGTAAACTTCTTGCATGAATCGTAGCACGCGGCTTGCCCACAACTAGTTGCCTTCACGATTGCCATTAACACAAGTTCGCTCATTGGGCAACGAGACTAACAAGACGGCTTAAGTACCTGACGAAGGAGCGTGTCTTGCTTATGTGTTTCTCTTACACTGTTTCTCTCCTGGCGGTCGTCTTATTAAGCGTCCCAGACATTGTATCTTCCTTCTCTAAATTTCGTCCGAGGAATGGAGAGTCGCGGTCCAGATGGATTCCCGTTTTCTTTAACGAACTGGCGGGAGGTGTCAGATAAATCGTTGCCTTCGTCTATGTAAACGTCTCCCTCCCCCTTGTCCTGCAAGCTTCGTCTTCCTCGGCCCTTCTTGATTTATTTGTCATTCCTTCTCCACCCGATCGACTGTTTGTCAGACTTGTTGTAGCGCTAATTGTTGCCGCAGTTCCTTGTTTTGGCCGTAGAGAGCCCGACCTGCACATCCTCCCCCGCCGGGCGTATCCTCCTAGTAGGTGTCTCAATCATAAACTCCCAGGCTTGTAATCTCCGCACCACCAGCACCGGCAGGCATCACCATGACCTGCCCTCCGAACCACCCACCACCACCCACTGCCACCATCACCCCTACCATATTACCTCCCTGGCACCCCCTACTACCATACTTCTGGCACCCCTACCACCACCACCATACCCTCTATCCCCCTACCACCGCCACCCTCCATCGACCCCCACCACCGCCACCCTCCGCCGCACTTCGTCTTCCCGCCGCGGGTCGTCCATCACGCGCGCGACTCGTCTGGTGCTGACGCCGTACATGTGAAGCTGACGGGTTTTACCGGCCCTTCGCCGCGGTGGCCACGTCGGCGAGCCACCACGAGCCCCGCGCGCCTCGGCTCATCATTGTTTTGTCGGGCTGCAAGTGGGATTTACATCACTTTTACTGGGAGTCGTGTCTCTTATTTCTCCTGACTTATTGCCTTGGGATCGCCGCCGGGGTTTCCGTGACAAAGGGGTATATAGGCAGGGGGACATTTGGGACACGTGGAAAAAAGATATACGTAGATATATGCAGAATAAGATGTGTGCGTAAATAACGAAAATGAGGAAGGTACAGTAAAAAGCAAAGAAAAACAGTAAGGAGGAGAAATAAACAAAAAAATGATAAATCTGATCAGCTTGATATTTCGGATGATTAATTTGTGTACATATACGTTATTGCCAGACTACCATAAGCCATGCCATTATGCAGGGATTGATAAGTAGGGGCATTAAAGTGCGTAAGGGGTATTCAAAACAAAACGCCAAGGTACGTACGAACAACGTGTACAAATTGGAATGACAGGCTCGTGCAATTCTTCATCCGGATAAGGCGACCACGTTACGGATAATAAGGTAACACAATAAGTTATCCAGACGCTTTACCACAAGTCAACTTTAACACTACTTACCATAACGGGGATGGATCACCTAATTTTTCACGTACTAATATGCATTTCCCCTGATTTATTCCCGACTCGCCATCTGATTGATCAATAAGATTATGAACATGTAACGCTTGTAGGGAAGGAGGGAGAGAGAGAGGGACGGAGAGGGGAGGAGGAGAGAGAGAGAGAGGGGAGAGAGAAAGGAGAGAAAGAGGAGAGAGGGAGAGATCAG
>NW_020870329.1:517500-520000 GCF_003789085.1 Penaeus vannamei
TTTAGGAAAGAACACACTGCCACGGACGACGAGCCACTCAATCCTCTTGTTTCGACATGGGGGTCTTAGGCCGGATAATCCTTTCCCCTCCTCTCCCCTCTCCTACCGCACTCCCTTCCCCTCATCTAACCCCTTCTGCCAACAACTCCATTCCCCTCCTCCCCATCTACGTCATCTCCCTTCTACCCTCATCCCCTCCCTTCCTGCCATCATCTCCCCTTTCCTACCTGTCTCTCTTCCCCTCATCTCCCTTCTCTGATCCTCCGACCTACCTCTCCATTTCCTGTCCTGCCTATATCCCTTCCTCTGTTCCTCCCTCCTATCCCCCTTACTCTCCTATCTACCTCCTGCACCTTCCTCCCGTCCCCTCCTCTGCTCCCTTCCCTCCTCCCTCTCCTCCTCCTCCTCCTTCACCCCTTATGTCGTATGCACACCTGCAGAGTTGGTGTCTATGCTGGTAGGGAGTGGGAGTGCAACTTTGACAAAGGAAATCCTTGTTTTTTGGGTGGCACCTTAGTTATCGCTGAGAGTCATGCAGCATTTCCCAGACGTATATACGAACGCACGCGCGCATGCATATATAAACAAATAAATGAATGTGTGAATATATACGTATATATAATCTATGATATATGTATGTGTGTGTGTGTGTGTGTGTGTGTGTGTGTGTGTGTGTGTGTGTGTTGTGTGTGTGTGTGTGTGTGTGTGTGTGTCATATGTATATATGTGTATCCGAGTATCCACATACATATTCTTGCATGTATGATAATGATGATAATGATAAACCACCAGTTTTATAGACAGTTATCTAGACTTACAATGGGCGCAGTGCAGAGCAAACGCCCCCAGCCTGTAGCTCAGCTGGCTCCTCGCGCCGCCCGATCAAAGCGCGGCGCCCGAGGCCCCGTGCCACTTCCACGCTCCCGCATCGCGTCCCTACAGCGATAACCGCATTTTATCCTGGTTCCTCCGCGTTTTGTATACACTAGTGTCATGCACAGGGAAGCGAAGTCCAAAATCTCCAAAGCGGATTAGTCCCTTTGATGTTAAATGGATTCAGACATCTTTAATTAAAGGTTACTTTGAGCCACATATTCTGTTGTAAGTAATCGGATTTATAACGGACGCAGTTATAGCAGTTCCGTTTATTAATCCTGCTGGGAATTCGGTGACTCAGTTCCTCTCGTGGCATTGGCGAACTTTCAGCCACTGGTGTTGGGAAGGAATATCGTGTAGCAAAGTGCTGGCATTTTGTTGACTATAGTTTTCGTTAGTTGGCATTATATGGAATATACATGATGAAGAACATGTTTAAAAGTAGACAGTTCATAATTTGTCACAATTCATAGTTCATGATCATTGAGAAGTCTTATTACTAATAGGCAATTGCTTTGTTGGGAAACTACAACATACTATCTGTGTATTTTTTCAACAATGCGAAATAGATTATAGAAGTATTTCACAGCATAACGCCGTAACCAGACGGCATCCATCAAGTTAGAATAAACGTTTATTCATCCAGTTCGAGAAAGGACCAAATACTCAGATCGAAAATAGAAGTGACAGAACTTAACCAAAAAGTTCGCCCTATCCAAACATCCCAGAGAGGTCAGCCAGGGTGAGAGAACCAGCTATTCAACTTTTTTGTGATTTATCGGGCTGTATTCAGATGTTTACACCTTTCTGACACATAATTTACACCACTGCCTGGCCACACTAGCACCCGCGTGGGCAAAATGATTTACGCGATTTTCTTATGCAAATGTCATTACATACCGAATTATGGTACGGTATGTAACATCCTCGCAGTCTCTTCTTTAACAATTGGATACGGTCGATCGTACGGTATGCAACTTTCCCGCCATCCCTTCTTCAACAATTGGCCACGTGTGATAGATGCGTCTTGCGTATTTACACAAGATGATAAATGAGATTGAATAGCTGCAACAAAGAGTAATATAAAAGATTAATGCCACCGAATATGAAGCTGAGATTGTATCTATGGCGCCACCATTATACCCGCGTCAGGAGTTCAATAGATGGAGGTGCCTCTGTTGAGTGTATGTAGGCTCGGCGAGTGCTCAACCCTGTGTGAGTGTGTGAATGTGTGTGTGTGTGTGGGTGTGTAGGTGTGTTCCTCTGTAGAACTTCGCAAATAAATGCGCATGCATTATCTTTTCTTTTAATCTTTGGAAAAGGCCTCCAGGTGTCTTTGGAGATAGCATGATACTAGGATTAGTAGCAGTAGTAGTATAAATAATGGCAATATGATGATAATGGTAATAAAAATTATGGTAATAACAATGATAATAACGATGGCAGTGACTAAGGTGATAATGGTAATGATCATAACCCTGTTGGTACTAAACTGCTACTACAGCAACTACAGCTGGTACTAAGGATAATGATAAAAACAACAACAATAACAATGATGATATAATAATAGTGGTAATGATAATGATAATGATAATAATGATAATAATAGACAACAAAACAACAA
>NW_020870329.1:530000-532500 GCF_003789085.1 Penaeus vannamei
CGCGCCCGCAAGCCTCAGCGAGATGGACATTAAGGCATCCGCGCGTTTACGATCGAGGTCTTGGTCAGCGACGGATATCGGCGATAAAATTCACGTCTGTTGTGCATCTGGCAGCGACCTCTGATAATGCAAGCCATGCAGTTGTCAGGCCAAGCCTAATGATAGGCTGCCCCGCCGCCTCCCCGCGCCCGCTACTGTGCCGCGCCGCTGCGGAGGGCAGGGGGGGGGGGGGGGCGCAGCGCTCTGGCAAAGTGAGGATGAGCAAGTAAAACATGATGATGGAATGGTAAGAATCGTGACTAATAGCTAACACATGGTTGGACCTACGGTGAGCTTGAGATGAAGCGGTTAAACCATGCCTTGGATGCTGATCTAACCATATTCTGAATACTCTTTTTTTAGTACTGAATATGAAAGAATAACTTTTCAAGTCACCTTATTTCTACACATTGAAATAAACAAAGTCGATCCTAGGACATCACGTGTCGAGTCCAGAGGTACTTATTAATCATTGTGCTTGCGGAGGAACCATTTTGTCCCGCACGACGGTCACTCAAGGGGTTGATGACGTAACCTGTGGGTTAGATTATTGACCGATTTTTTTAGATTATTACATCTGTAGTTATTTTACTATTATATTTGCATTTAAATGTGTTGCAAAATACATATATAATGTTATCCGATGTCTCTTTCTCGTAGTGAAAATATTTCTGCCTGCAACAGTGCAAGATATTAAATTTAAGTATTAATAAAACCAGTAGTTATAAGACGAGGCACTGGTGACACAGGAAGAATAGTGCATGCAGCATGGAAGTCTGGGAGTTGTACAATTTTCGTTTTATTTTGAATCATTATGGCTTGCATGTTTATGTTCTTAAATGTTCTATCGTATATGAAACTTTGATTATTGAACAGGGACACAGGCTTTCAGAATTTGCTTCATTGCAGAGCCGTGTTTAGTGCTGACAGACCGAGTAGGTAGTAAAGAAATCTTATATATCTTATAATAAATGCAACACAGAGTTTGGCGTCAACATGTCGCTTTCTCCCACAGATATTAAACAAACACTCCCTATTGTAAGCGGTAAGCATGACCCAAAAACTCATTTTATTTTAATATTATCACAAAGGCGATGCTGATCGAGACAATGGAGATGGCAGTGTTTTAGATTGATTAGAGTAACACCAGCAGTAATTGTCTAAATAGTCTCATATTGCCAGAATCAAAACCAGGACGAAATACATACAATGGTAATAGATATTCAATTCTAGATTCATTTTACCGAGAGACCATAGGGGGTAGCGACGCCAGGTTCACAAAAACTCCACAAGAAGGGAAAACCACCCCTTCGGCGAGGGCTGTAAGGAACACATTTAAACGCCCTTCTTCGGGAAATGTGATTTAACCCCAGGTGACACCCGGGGGCCGATACGACGTGCTGTTGTTGAGAGGTAGTTATAAAAGGTGAATTTCGCACTCAAAGAAAAATATTGACCATCCATCAGTGCCTATTAACCTTGAAGTTTGTTCGCGAGTGTCTTTTGATATCTAGGGGCAAATTATAAAGCTTATGTGGCACGCATTCAATAATAGATAAGATTGTGTAATTGCACTCGAACTTACTACATAAGTCCCTGCACTCAAAAAAGGACACTGTAAATAGAAATCCATCACCAAATATATTTTCAGCGTTCCTAAACTGACACCTCCACGACTGCCCACACACTTGCTCTCGTTAATCCCACTCGCCGATTAATAAAAAGCGTTCCCGACTGGACCCCCCCCCCCAAAAAAAAAAAAAAAAAAAAAAAAAAAAAAATCTTGGGATCTCACGCCTTCACTCGGGTCAGATATTCCGGTTACGGAGAACTAACGAACACCTTTGGGTCAGCGTCCGGCCGGAATGGGAGAGGGAAACCCCTTTGTTTGTGTTTCCCTTTTGAAATATATTTTTGAGTGTTGGGGGGGGGGGGAGGGCGTTGTCGCTGTGAGGTCCTTTTGGCAGATCCTTTTGGGCTCAAATCCGAGGGTCGGGTTGCTGTTCGTTTATTCTTTTATTTATTTATTTTTGCTTTTATTATTTTTAATCCCAGACACCACTAATATTTTCGTAATTATCTTGTTCCTAGTGTGTTTATTATCATTTCTCTCTGCCAGTTTTGCTATCAATGCTGTTGTCATGTGGATGTCATAATTACCAGGACCGTCATCATAATCATAACCATCATAACGCCATTACAGTGATAGGACAGGGCGACAGCTATTCATTTTTGCGAATCAGTCTTGATCTTTCGTTTTGTTATACCACTCTGAATGGTGTCTCCGCCGATAATGATTAATGACTTAGATATCATTAAAGTCGTAGCTGTTGCACTAATTATTCTCAGACGAAAGCTTGAGGGAAAAAGGAGGGGTGAGGGAAGGTGGGGGTGGGGTAGGGTGGAGGGTGTGGGGTTAGAAGAGGGTGGGGCGGAGGAGGTGGGGAAGGAGGGGTGGGTG
>NW_020870329.1:535000-540000 GCF_003789085.1 Penaeus vannamei
AGTAGTCGCACACAATCAAGACGCAAAGGAGATGACGAAAGTAGCTCGGAAGGGAGAGAAAGCGAACGAAAATATTCTAAAAATTAAGTATTCAGTGTATGTATTTACGAGAAAAGCAATACAAGGGGTCGATCGCAAAGCGCACAGCATCGTCCACGTCGTACGCATCCCCGTATACGTAAAAATGTAAACTCGATACCTGGCGAAGTGAAGTATAGGTTAGTGGAAGGTTTTATATTCAAAATAGTTATTTCAGCGTTAGCACAAAATGCTAATGCGGCGACTCTCACGCAAGAACAGAGGTGCCGGCGGCCATGTTTTCTTCCTGGTCGCGGCATATATGGAGCGGGATTTTTGCTCGCTCCGCTTTACTTTTATAAATAATAATTAGCTTTAGAGAATATGTGATACCCCGATACACCCCCGTGCTTGGAGGGGGAGGAGGGAGGGAGGAAGGAGTGGGGTCGTAGAGAGGACGTCGAAGAGTGTAGTAATGAGGAGGAGGATGATGGTATGATAGCAGTTTGATATTGATGGTGATTATCATGCTGCTGCTTCTAATACAACTCGCACAGCAGCTGGGAAGGTGTGTTCTGTGCTGCTCCAGTCTTGTCCGGGCCCCGGCCTGTCCGAAGAGTGTCTTGATATGCTTATGATATGCAACCTGGGGATCTTGTGGTTTAGTTGTCTCTTCTGCTGCACCCCTTGTTGAGAAAGTACCTTTGCATGTTGGTGGTGCAGCCTGCTATCGTAGTGTGCGTGTGTGTGTGGTGTGTGTGTGTGTGTGTTCTATTATCCGTGATGTGTCCATAACTGGCATTTTCGAAGCCCCCCCCAAAAAAAAAAAAAAAAAAAAAAATCAGAAACAAAAAACAACTTACGGTTTTCAGGAAATGAAGCTCATTTGCCCGAAGGCATCATCCTGAAGCTATACATACGCCCGATGCTCCAGAAAAGCTAGCGGATGTTACCCAACAATAACATGCTCTGCTGTATAATCTTACACGTAACTTGGCTATGGTCTCGAACATTCCACAGCCCCGTTGTCTAGTTGGCATAAAATATACATAAAGAAATAACGGTGTGCTTTCCAGTAGCATAAATGGTTGCTGGAAATGGTACCCTCTTGCAGTTCGACAACCGCTCTCTCGAGATTTATTGCTGATGTATACCCTTGCGCATACACCTACGTTAGTATACGCCCACACACATGCCTATATGTTTACCTATGACTTATATGCGGTTGAATATGTATGCATATGGTCTAAATATGTGTTATTTGTAGCCTGTGGTTGTAGGCGGGGAAAGGGTGTACATGTGTACGTGTTTGCATTTGTGTACGCATTTCCTCTCAATCCATCCATGAATTTATATTTTTATCTATCTGCATATTTGTTCATCTATCTATCTATCTTTCTCTTTGTCTGTATAGTTTTGTGTGTATGCATGCATGTATGTATGTACGCATGTTTATATCCATCTATTTTCATTTATTTACTTCAGCGGAGACAACGAGGCAGCCAGAGCAATGCCATATAGACTGTAACACCCATAGCGCCTGGATCTCTCACGCTTTAAATTGTTTCGATAAGCAAACTGTCTTTTTCCGACACCCGTGTGATCCATCCAGCAAAATCCCAAATAGCGGTTATAACTAATATTGTCATCTAAACTCCACTTTCGATGACAATCTCTCTCTCTCTCTCTCTCTCTCTCTCTCTCTCTCTCTCTCTCTCTCTCTCTCTCTCTCTCTCTCTCTCTCTCTCTCTCTCTCTCTCTCTCTCTCTCTCTCTAGTAATTTAGCGATAGATTAGCAATACATCCACTTTACAAGTAATGCATGGGTGACAGCATTATGGTCAGAACTTGGCATAATAAACGTGCGGCCCCACCATTCAGACATTTCTATAGCCAGGCTTCGCATCTCTGTTGAATGGCTGCTGACTTAAAAGCAAAGGTGATAGCCAGGAAGTGATATAAAAATAGTGTTATATTCAGTGGACAATGAGCAGCAACATCCATGAAGCTGTCAAAGTGAAGCCTTACATGGCGCTGAGAGGATGTGAGCCAATGTGCAATGTAACATCAAAGCTGCCACGTGGACTTCTTATTTGAGCATGACTTTATAAGCGTATACTTGAAAGCGCGCAGGAGTATATGGACTTAAGACGACAAACAAACTTCTCCACAGACAGATCAAGTATATCACAAATCTGTTGCCTGTAGTGATCCCGTATCATNGCGTGTTTCTCTGAAATTAGCATTTGCACACTTTTCTTAATGTAGAATTTGCGCATTTCTCTTAATGTAGAAGTTGGGCATTTCTCTTAATGTAGAAGTTGCGCATTTCTCTTAATTTGGAATTTACGCATTTCTTTGAGTTTAGAAGTTGCGCATTTCCTTGAATTTAGAAGTTGCGCATTTCTTTGAACTTTGACATTGTGCATTTCCTTTATTTTCTTTTTATTGTTTTTTTAATTCTATAACCGCGTATTTCTAGTTATTTTTGCCCCATGAGTCATTCCTTTATTCGCGTCGAAAGAGGGGGGGGGGGGAATAGCGATATATTTGATGACGCGAACGTGACGTAGTAGTGACGTAGTAGTGACGTAGTAGTGACGTAACGCTAACGTGTCGCGACGAGGTAATCAAACAGATGGGGTTGTGTAACCGACCGATGACGGAGATGGGATGACTCGGCGCATTTCGAAGGAAACGGGTGGGACGGCCTGGATCTTCGGTTATTCGTCTTTTCGTCTCTCTCTCTTTCTTTCTCTTTTTCTCTTTCTCTTTCTTTTTCTTTCTTTTTTTTCTTTCTTTCTTCTTTCTTTTGTTTTTTCTTTCTTTCTTTGTTTCTTTCTTTCTTTGTTTCTTTCTTTCTTCCGTGTAATTGTTGTTATTATTGTTGTTGCTATGGATATTTCTATTATGATTAACATCATTCCTCATTCTCCCTTCCTTCCTTCCATTTTCCTCCCCTCATTCCAACTCCTTCTTTCTCCTATCTCCCGTATATCCCATTTCTCTCGTTCTCCCTTCTTTTCCTCATCTCTCTCTTTGTCTTCCGTATTTCTTTATTTCTCTCGCTCCCTCTTCCCTCCTATCCTCTCCCTCCCCCTTTTTCGCCTGCCCATTCCCCCTCTCCCTTCCCTCCTTCCCCCTTCCCTTCCCCCTGCCCAATTCCCCTTCCCTCTTTCCCTTCCCTTCCCCTCCCCTCTCCGTCCCCCTTCTCCTTCCCACTCCCCTCCCTCTCTTCTTCCCCTGCCTCTTCCCCCTGCCCCTTCCCCTTCCCGTCCCCCTCCTCCGTCCGTTCTCTGGTATAACAAAGGGGAGAAGGGGCGGAGTTATTAAAAAAAGTGCGGGGAAGTCCCAGGGTTGTTGACTGTGGGTTTAGTGTATGCATGGTAGCGCCGGAGGGGAGGGTGGAAGGGGAAGGAGGGAGGGAAGGGGTAAGATAAAGGAAGGGAGGAAGGGAGGGGAAAGGGGTAGGGGCATGGAGGCGGAGGGGAGGGTGGAGAGGGAAGGAGGAAGGAAGGGGACAGGGGTAGGGGCAGGGAGGCGGAGGGGAGGGTGGAGAGGGAAGGAGGAAGGAAGGGGACAGGGGTAGGGGGGAGGCGGAGGGAAGAGGAGGGAAGGGGTAAGAAAAGGAAGGGAGGAAGGAAGGGGAGGGGTAAGGGTGTAGGTAGGGAAGGGGAGGGGGAAGGGATGGATGAAGTATGTGAAAATGGTTCGTGGTAGTTTTCCATTCTTTAAAAAAAATCTCTCTCTCACGTTAAATTTTCGTTTCTTTTTCTTGACGTTATTGTTGTTATTGCTGTTTTTATTGTTATTATTTGTTGTAGTTTTTGTTATTGTTGTTATGGCAGAAGTCATTATAATTGTTAATCTTAATATAAATAGTAATAATAGTAGTAGTAGTAGGAGGAGGAGGAGGAGTAGGAGGAGAAGCACTTGTAGCAGTAATTATTAATTTTAATTACATTGCGCAGTGGCTAATTGTTGCCGCTTATTTTTTTAGGTTCATTTACGCTAATACCTCACATTTCTTTCATAATTCTCTCTCTTCTCTCTCTCTCTGTCTCTCTCTCTCTCTTCTCCCTCTGCTTCTCTCTCTCTCTCTCTCTCTCCTCGTCTTCTCTCTCTCTCTCTCTCTCTCTCTCTCTCTCTCTCTCTCTCTCTCTCTCTCTCTCTCTCTCTCTCTCTCTCTCTCTCTCTCTCTCTCTCTCTCCTTCCCTCTCTCTCTCTCTCTCCTTCTCTCTCTCTCTCTTTTCTCTCTCTCTTTCTCTCTCTCTCTTCTCCCTCTCTCTCTCTCTCTCTCTCTCTCTCTCTCTCTCTTCTCTCTCTCTCTCTCTCTCTCTCTCTCTCTTCTCTCTCTCTCTCTCTCTCTCTCTCTCTCTCTCTCTCTCTTCTCTCTCTCTCTCTCTCCTCTCTCCCTTCTCCTCCTCTCCCTCCCTCCCTCCCTCTCTCCCTCTCTCTCCTTCCTCCCTCTCCCTCCCTCCCTCCCTCCTCCCCTCCCTCTCCTTCTCTCTCTCTCTCTCGTCTCTCTCTCTCCCCTCTCCTCTGTCTCTCTCTTCTCTCTCTCTCTCCTGCTCTCCTCTCTCTCTCTCTCTCCTCTCTCTCTCTCGCTCTCTCTCTCTCTCTCTCTCTCTCTCTCTCTCTCTCCACTCTCTCTTTTGTTTTGTTCTGTTTCTTGCTTGCCTCATTGCTTTCTTCTCCTTCACCTTGGGACGCTTGCCTTGAACATTCACCTTGTGGCGGTGTCGTTCAATTCATGCTTTATTCATGGAGGGAATGAAGAATGGAGGGAGAGAGGGAGGGAGAGGGGAGAGGGGGGAAGGGAGGCGGGAATGGGAGGGAGGGAAGGGGAGAGGGGGAATGGGGGGGAGGGGAAGGGGAGAGGGGGGGAGGGAAGAGGAGAGGGGGAGAATGGGGGGGAGGGAAGAGGTTGCTGTTCTGGGTGAGGTAGAGAGGGAAGGAGGGAGAGAAAGTGAGAGGAGAAA
>NW_020870329.1:545000-547500 GCF_003789085.1 Penaeus vannamei
GACGATGAGCGGTTTGCGTCTATTGCCATATTCCTTTTGATTGTTTATTTCCGTTTTCTTCATCCGGAGAGGAGGAGGAGGAGATGATGATGATGATGATGTGAAGTAGAAGGGAGATTTACAGCGAATAGTCGAGGGCGAGTGAGACGGTGTCGGGTGTCGGAGGGAGGGGCGGGGCGGAGAGACAGTGGCGAATGATGCAAATGACATAATTGTGCGAATGGAGGAGGGGAGTGGGAAGATGGTGGGTGGTGGAGGGGGGGGAGGGTTAGGAGAGAGAGGGGAGAGGTTGGGGGGAAGATGATGGTGGGGAGCCGGAGGTGAGGAGATGATGGTGTGGGGAGGGAGAGGGAGGAGTGGTGGGGGAAGATACGCGAGACGGCAGGTGTGTGTGTGTGCGTTAGTTTGTATCTGAAGGTTCAGTGACACCATTCGGGAGGGGGTGGGGTGGAGGGGGGCATGCACGCCCCATCAGGATGGACGGATGCTACGCCTACGCGCGGGCGACCCCCGAAGACTCCCGACGGCGCCGCGCCCCTTCGCGCACTTCCTGCTGGCGAACACCTTGGCCCTCCTCCCCCACCCCACTCCGCGCCCCTGCTCGACCACGCTCCTCTTCGTCCTCTCTCTCCCTCTCTCTCTCTCTCTCTCTCTCTCTCTCTCTCTCTCTCTCTCTCCTCTCTCTCTCTCTCCCTCTTTCTCTTTATTTCTCTTCTTTCTTTCTCTCCTCTCTCTCTCTCTCTCCTCCTCCTCTCTCTCTCTCTTCTCTCTCTCTCTCTCTCTCTCTCTCTCTCTCTCTCTCTGCTCTCTCTCTACTCTGTCTCTCTCTCTCTCTCTCTCTCTCTCTCCTCTCTCTCCTCTCTCTCTCTGTCTCTCTCTGTCTCTGTCTCTCCTCTCTCTCTCTCTCTCTCTCTCTCTTCTCTCTCTCTCTCTCTCTCTCTCTCTCTCTCTCTCTCTCTCTCTCTCTCCTCTCTCTCTTCTCTCTTTCTCTCCTCACTCCTCTCCCTCCCTACCCCTCCTCTCTCTCTCTCTCTCTCTCTCTCCCTCTCTCTCTCTCTCTCTCTCTCCCTCCTTCCCTCCTTCCCTCTTCCCTCTCCCCCCTCCCCCCCCTCTCTCTCTCTCTTCTCTCTCTCTCTCTCTCTCTCTTCTCTCTCTTCTCTCTCTCTCTCTCTTCTCTCTCTCTCTCTCTCTTCTCTTTCTTTCTTATTCTTTGTATGAGGACGTTGCCTGGACAACGGGATGACACCACGGGGCAGGTGCGGCAGAGATAACTATCCCAAACACACCTGTGTCATGTTGACGGGCCTGCCTACTTTGTGCGTGGGAGGGGTGGGGTGGGGTGGGGGTCTCTTTTACTGTGTCTGGTGTAATGTGTTTGTGTCTGTGTGTGTTTTAATTGAGTGTACATATATGATGGATGAGTAAAATGACGGAAAAAAGAGAGAGAAAGGGAGGAGAGGGAGAGAGAGAATAAAACGACTGAGAGAGGGAGAGGGGAGAGAGACAGAGGGGACAGAGACAGAGACAGACAACAGACACACAGAAGATAGAGAGATAGAGAGGAGAGAGAGAGACAGAGAGGAGAGGGGGAGGGAGGGAGAGACAGAGGGAGAGGAGGGGGAGGGAGGGAGGAGAGAAAGCGAGAGAGAGGAGAGGAGGGGGAGAGAGAGAGAGAGAAGCGAGGAGAGAGGAGAGGAGGAGGGGAGAGAGAGAGAGGAGAGGAAGGGGGAGAGAGAGAGACAACAACGAGAGAGAGAGAGAGGGAGAGGGAGAGGGAGAGGAAGAGCGAGAGAACGATAGAACGAGAGAACGAGAGACAAAGAGAGAGAGAGAGAGGGAGAGCGAGAGACCACAGGTAGCCATGTGCCTCGACTTAATCAGCGATGGCAGGAGGTGATTCAAGGCCTCAGCGACGAGTGTGTGTCGCTCCGCGCTTCTCTCCGTGTCTCGTCTTCTTTGTCTCGTTCTGGTTCCTCGTTCTTCGCTCGTCTTCTTTGTCTCGTTCTGGTTCCCCGTTCTTCGCTCGTCGTCTTTGTCTCTTTCCCGTTTCTCGTTCTTTTACCTCGTTTTTCGCTCGTTTTTCCTCATCTCGTTCTCGTTTTTCTTGCTCGTTCCTCTTTCTTCGCTCGTTTTCCTCGTCTCTTCGTCTCCTCTCTTCCCTTCTCCCGTCTCTCTCTCCTTTCCTTCCATCCTCCTTTAGTACGTGTGGTTGTGTATGTATGTATGTATGTGTATATGTATGTATGAGTGTATGTGTGTGTATGTGTTGTATGTATGTATGTTTATGTGTAGGTAGTGTGTATATATGTATGCATGTGTGTTTGTTGTATGTGTATGTATGTATGTATATGTGTGTGTGCGTGAGATCCGTTTTCCCTCCCTTCAACTTTTTCCTCTTTGTCTTCCCTCTCCGTCCCCCGTGCCTTCTTGCTGCCGCATACAGCTCTCCACCTCTAAGATTTCTTCTTCCTCGGACACGGCCTTTTGGGAGCCTTCTCTG
>NW_020870329.1:552500-553642 GCF_003789085.1 Penaeus vannamei
TGTGTGTGTGTGTTGTGGTGTGTGCTGTGTTGTGTCTGTTGTGTGTCGTGTGTGTGTTGTAGTGTGGTTTAAAATTACACGCACACAACACAGAGGGTTGATTTTCTCAGTGCCATATATTGTTTTCTCCGCCATGAAATCGGCAGTTCGAGCCAGTTATCGGATTAAAGGGAGAGGGAGGAGGGAGGGGGGAGGGAAGGAGGGATGAGGCGAGAGAAGTGGAGAGAGAGGGGGAGTAAGTACGCAAAATTAAATAAATATTGTGATTATCAGGGGAGCTCATTTCGTGCTATCTTAGATTTTTTTTTTAATAACTAGATAACAGTTTATGTATATGCATTCGTTTGCCTTTACAATTACAGAACATTACAGTATATCAATTAAGTGAGTTTAAATGTAAAGAAATCGCATACAGAAGAAAGCAGACCGTGCTCAGACATTGAATGGAATACCCGGACTCGTGTCAGATCAGGAAGGCCCTGCCTCGAAAATATTTTCCCGCGTCTGCGGCCCAATCTTGTGAAGTGGGTAGAAGAGTGAGATTCGTCAAAGGAAGGAAGGGGATCCTGCCGCTGCTTCCTCTCCCTTTTCAATCTCGTGAAAGTATACAGAAAGAAGGGAGAAGGCGAGAGGAAGAGCAGCGAGTGAGTGACTGCAGGACCGCGAGCGCGTCGCTCTCACGCGCCGCTCCGCCGCTGGCCCCTATCCCCGTGTGGCCGAACGCGTTCTCCTGGCGGTGGCGGTGACGGCGGCGACGAGGAGAGACCTGCTGCTGCTGCGCGCTGCACGGCTTTCCCCCAGCTCTCTTCTGCCCCCCGTGCCCTCCGCGGACGCCCCTCGGAGGAGGAAGTGAGGAGGTGAAGAGAGGGCGAGTGGACCCGGAGCCGTGTGTCGCCGCGGCACCTCCTCGCGAGTCCGTAACGAAGAGGAGGAAGGAAGGAAGAACACGGAGAGGAAGAGGTCAGGAGCAATCGCGAGAGCGGAAAGAACGGGTGTCCCTCTTTGTTTTTCACAACATATGCTCTGTTAATTATTATTGTTTTTCCTCGGCTGCCTTGAGGCCGAACGCTCTTATCCTCGCTTTCCTCAAGACCCTCCCCGACCCCGTCCCCCCGTCCCCCTCTCGTCCAGATGCAGGAGAT
>NW_020870330.1:0-7500 GCF_003789085.1 Penaeus vannamei
TTTATGTAAATTTTTTTTCTTTTCGCACTTTTATCTTTATGTATATTTTTTTTTCTTTTCTACTTCCTCTTTCTCTCTTTTGTTCTAACTTCACGTTCTTCTATTTTCTTTATTCTTCCTTTTCGTTTCACATTATTCTGCATTTTCCTCTTTTCCCATTCTTCCAGTTCGTTATGTATCGTTCTTTCCTCTTTTTTTCTAAAATTTTCTTGTTCTCTTTTCATTATTGTGCCATCTTCCTTTTTCGTATTCTGTCTTCTTCTTTCTCATAATTTTTGTTCTTCCTCCTCTTCTTTTTCTTCCCATACCACTCTTTTCCTCCTTCTTCTTTCCTCCTATCTTTTTTTTCTTCCTCTCCCTTCTTTACTATTATCATTTCTCTTTCCCTCTGTCTTCTCTTCTCTTCCACCCTTTAGCCTTCCCTCCTTTTCTTCTTGTCCTTTCAGTTACTTGTTTACTCTATTACCTCTCCTTTTCCTCCTTTTTTCCTCTCTTCCATCCTTTATCCCCCCCCCTTTCTCTCGTCGTCCTCTCCCTTCTTTACTGCCTCTCTTTTCCTCTCTCTTCTCCATTAATTTATCCCCCTATTCCTCCTTTCCTTTTTTTACTCTCTCACTCTCTAATCCTCCTCCACTCTCTCCTATCCTATATTTTCTTCCATTCCTTTCATGCCCCCTTCCCCTTCCTTCTTTACTCTCCCACCTCTTTTATCCTTCGTCCTCCTCCTCCTCCTCTTCCTCTCTTTTCTTCCATTCCTTTCATCCTCCTATTCCTCCCCTTCCTTCTTTACTCTCCCACCTCTCTTATCCTTCGTCCTCCTCCTCTTCCTCTTCATCTCTTTTTTCCATTCCTTTCATCCTCTCTTCCCCCTTCCTTCTTTACTCTCCACCTTTTTTTCTTCGTCCTCGCTCCCTCCTTCCTCTTCATCTTTTTCTTCCATTCCTTTCATCCTCCTATTCCTCCCCCTTCCTTCTTTTACTCTCCCACCTCTCTCCTCCTCCTCTCTTCTTCTCCTTTTTCTTCCATTCCTTCCATCCTCCTATTCCTCCCTTCCTTCTTTACACTCCCACCTCTCTCTCCTCCTCTTCTTCTTCCTCCTCCTCTTCTTCTTCTCCTCCTCCTCCTTCTCTATCCTCCTTTCTCTCGGCTCCTCCCTGATCATCTTAAAACTAGAACCTTGCCTGTTTATTTTGACGAGAAGAATATGTATTGATTTTACGTCGAGTGCAGCTAGCAGGGGCTGGTGAGAGAGAGTGAGAATCGAGAGGAGAGGGGGGAGAGTGAGGGAGAGGGAAGGAATGAGGAGAGGGGGGGAGGGAGGGAGAGGGAGGGGGAAGAGTAAGGAGGGGAGGAAATGGAGGAGAGGGGGGGGGAGGCGAGGGAGAGGGGTGGGGGAGAGTGAGGGAGAGGGGAGGAAATGGAGGAGAGGGGGGGAAGAGTGAGGGAGAGGAGGGGAGGGAGATAGAATGAGAATGGAAGAGGGAGGAAGAGGGAGAGGGAGGAGGAGGGGGGAAAGAGGGAGGGAGATGGTAAGAAAAGGAGGAAAGGGGGAGGAGATTGAGGGAGAGGGGAGGAAATGGAGGAGAGGGGTGAAGAGACAGGGAGAGGAATGAGAATGGAAGAGAGAGGAAGAGGGAGGGAAAGGGAAAGAAAAGGAGGAGAGGGGGGAGAGTGAGGGAGAGGGTAGGAAAAGGAGGAAGGGGGGGGGGAGTGAGGGAGAGGGTAGGAAAAGAGGAAAGGGGGAGAGGGGAGGGAAAGGAGGAGGGAGGGAGTGGGAAGAAAAGAGAGTGAGAATCGAGGAGGGAGGAAGAGTGAGAGGAAAGGAAAAGGGAGTGAGGGAGGTAAAGGAACGGGAAGGAAAGGGAGGAAGAATGCGGGAGAAAGAAGGAATAGGAGTGAGGGTGAGGTAAGAACAGGAAGTGAAGGAGAGGGAGGTATGAGGGAGGTGAGGGAATGAAGGAGTGGGAAAGGAGAGGGAGTGAGGAATGAGAGAGAAGGAAGAAATGAAGAAGAAAACTAGACGAAGAAGGGGGAAAAAACAGTAAAATAAAAAACAAACACATCCATTCGAACCAACAACAACAACAACAAAACACTCTTCCAAGCATCCCCCAAAACAAACACACAAACAAACCTTATAAACAGACAGACACAAACAAAGATAACCCACCTTCAACGTATCGCTATATAAGCCAACCACCTCTCACCCCAAACCACCTACGATGAAATGATCGTCATCTGCCCCGCCATTCGGCCTATGTCTCTTTTTATCTTTTTAATTAATTCCACCGGGATTTTAATTATTAATTATAATTGTAAGTATCCATAGAACCCAAGATGAGGACCAGCGATAGAGGAGATAGTTAAAAACGGGGGGGGAGGGGAGGGGGAGGGGAAAGTAGTTACGTTTGCAAGAGCCAATCAGCTTTTAACTTTGTTTTGAACGAGCAATTTGAGTCGATAATTGGATCCGCCGCAAATTTCTGCTGCGTCGGCCAACTTTTGTTTAAATTCAATTATCATCTGCTGGGACCTTTGCGGGGGCGGGATTAGGGGGGGTTGGGGGGTTTGGGGAGGGGGGGTATGGGGAGAGGTGGGTGGGGGTTATGGGACAGGCTAGGGAGAGGTTGGGGATGGGTGGGGGTATGGGGAAGGGGTGGGGGGTATGGGGAGAGTTGGGGATGGGTGGGGGTTATGGGGAGAGGTTGGGGGAGGGGTGGGGTATGGGGAGAGGTTGGGGATGGTGGGGTGTGGGGGTATGGGGAAGGTTGGGGATGGGTGGGGGTATGGTATAGGGAGAGGCTAAGGGAGGGGTGGGTTAGGGGGTTAGGGAGGGTTGAAGGTTGGGGAGGTATGGGGAAATGTTGGAGGTATAGGAAAGTTGGAGGTATGGGAAATGTTGGAGGTAAGGGAAAGTTGGAGGTATGGGGAATGTTGGAGAGGGATTGGAGGAATGGAAAGGTTGAGGGAGGGTTGGAGGTAGAGGGAAATGTTGGAAAAGGGTTGGAGGTAGAGGGAAATGGTGGAGGAGGGTTGGAGGTATGGAGAGAGGGAGAGAAAGAGGAGGGAAAAATGGCATGCGCTTGGCGACCCTCGCTTGTTTACTTATGGCCGCCATGTTGTCTCTGCCGTTGATTTTTTCCCTTCGCCTCTTCGTCTTCTTTTTCTTTTTCATCCCCTTCTTCCTCCTCCTCCTCCTTCTTCTTTCCTTCTTCATTTCTTCTTGTTCTGTCTCTTCTTCTTCTTCCTCCTCCTCCTCCTTGTCCTCTTCATCCTCTTCTTTTCTTCCCCTTCTTCTTCCACATCATCATATTCTTCTTCTTCTTCCTCTTCCTCCTTCTCTCTTCCTCTTCCTCTTCTCCTCTTCTTCTTTTTCCTTCCTCCTCCTTCTCCCCCTCCTCTTCCTCCACCTCCTCCTCCTCTCATCTTCTTCTCCTCCTCCTCCTCTTCTTCTTCTTCCTCCTCTTCCTCCTCCTCCTTCTCCTCCTCCTCCTCCTTCTTCCTCTCCACAGACCGAAATACGAGCAAGTTGGTGATTGATACTTAAGTGTATCTCGTTTCCTTCACTTACTTGCCCTTAATTGACTTTACTCTTATACTCTTAAGTAAAGAGGAATATAGATTCGCAGCGTATGAAGTGTCCTAATTATGTGTTATGTCGGGAGGGTGATTAGCGCCCAGTTAGAACGCTAAATTAGGTGTCATCGTGATTCTGTAATTAGTATGCGAATTTCTGGAATCTGTGCTCACTACGCTTCGCAAATTACTGATTGTATTTGTCATTGGTTTTATGATTTTTTAGATATATCTTATTTTCTTTTTTCTTTGTCTTTATATCTGTTTGTCTCTTCTCTCTCTCTTTGTCTCTCTCCATCTCTGTTCTCTCTCTCTTTCTCTCTTTCTCTCTCTCTCTCTCCCTCTCTCCCCCTCTCCCGCTCCCCACTCTCTCTCCTCTCCCTCACTCCCTCTCTTCCCTCCTTCCTTTCCTTCCTCCCTCCCTCCCTCCCCTCCCTCCCTCCCTCCCTCTTCCCTCCCTCCCTCCCTCCTCCCTCCCTCCTCTCTCTCCCTCGCCCCTCCTCTCCCTCTCTCCCCCCCCCCCTCCCCCCTCTCTCTCTTTATTTTTTTATTTCAGAAAAGCTCGGTATTTGCACAACACAAACTAATATTTGAGTTTAAACTGTTGAAGTCCGATATAAGTATTTTTCAAATATATTTTTTTTCCTGCATTAACCGCGAGAATATTGGTGGATGATACAGATACACTTTTGACTTATTTATGCACTAATTATAACAGATATTAGTGGTTTTGTGTTGGTTCATTCATTTTTTGGTCGTTGTTATCATAATTACCATTGTTGTCGTTGTTGTTTTTGTTGCTGTCATTGTTATAATATTAGTTTATTATTGTTATTGATGTTATTATTGTTATTGATGTTTTATTATTATTGTTATTATTGTATTGTTGTTTTGTTATAATTATTATCATAATTATTATTTATTATTATTATTATTATTATTATTATTATTATTATTATATTATCATCATCATCATTTATTATTTATAATATTGTTATCATCAATATCATTTTAGCATTATTATTATTATCATTATCATTGTTATTATTTTGATCATTGTTTTCCTTACTATTTGATTATTATGAATATCATTATTTTTAGCATAATAATTATTATTATTTTGTCGCTATTATTATTAATAATATTATTATTGCTATTATTATTATCATTATTATTACTATCATCATTATCATTGTATTTATTGAAAGTAATGACGATAATGATAATAGTGATAATGATAATAACGAAAATTATTTAATTTAGTGCGCGTCAGAAAGCATGTTGTATGTATGTTGTGTGCATGTATGTGTCAGCATGTGTTTCCGCTGCCACGCCCACTCCCCTTCCAAAATGTCCCAAACATCGCGAAACACTCTCAGCGCCCCATAAGCCCCCCATCATCCACTTAGGTCTCCCCATTCCCCATCCTCCCCCCTCTCTCCTCTCTCTCTGTCTGTTTGTCTCTGTCTCTCTCTCTCTCTCTCACTCTCTGTCTGTCTGTCTCTTTTCTTTTCTTTCTCTTTCTCTTCTCTTTCTCTTTCTCTTTCTCTTTCTCTTTCTCTCTCTCTCTCTCTCTCTCTCTCTCTCTCTCTCTCTCTCTCTCTCTCTCTCTCTCTCTCTCTCTCTCTCTCTCTCTCTCTCTCTCTTTCTCTCCCTCCCTCCCTCCTTCCCTCCTCCCCTCCCTCCCTCCCTCCCTCCCCCTCTCCTCCTCTTCTCTCTTCTCCTCTCTCTCTCTCTCTCTCTCTCTCTCTCTCTCTCCTCTCTCTCTCTCTCTCTCTCTCTCTCTCTCTCTCTCTCTCTCTCTCTCTCTCACCCACTTCCCCCTCTCCAGCCTCGCTTCTCCCTAATAGGAAACAACACAGACATCGCTGTCTTGTTCACTAATTAGATTTGCATAGACTTCCTTGTCTACTGACGACTTCCTTCCCCTCTTCTCCCTCTCTTCTTGTTCCTCTTTTCCCCTCTCCTCCTCTCTTCTTACTCGTACTTATCTCCTCTCCTTTCTCATCTCTTTCTTTCTCAGTGTCCTCTCCTTTCTCCCTTCCCTTCTCATTCCCCCTTTTTCTTCTCTCTTCCTTCCCCTCATCCCTCTCTTCCTATTCCTCCTTTCCCCTCTCCTCCTCTCTTCTTACTCTTATTTACCCCTCTCCTTCTCCTCTCCCTTTCCCCTCTTTTTCTTTCTCACTGACCTCTTTCCCTTCCTTTCTCATTCCCCCTTTCTCCTCTCCCCCTTCCTTCCCCTGTTCTCCCTCTCTTCCTATTCCTCCTTTCCCCTCTCCTCCTCTCTTCTTACTCTTACTTACCCCTCTCCTTCTCCTCTCCCTTTCCCCTCTTCTTATTTCTTACTGACCTCTTTCCCTTCCCTTTCTCATTCCCCCTTTCTCGTCTTCCCCCTCACTTCCCTTTCTCCTCTTCCCCTCTCCCCTTCTCCTCTCCCTTCCCTTCTCCTCTACCTTCCCCTCCTTTCCCACTCCCACCTACTTCCCCTCAAACCCACTGTTCATAACTTCGCAATTTCCTTTTCGTCTTCTCTTCCCCTCTCCTTCCTCTCTTCGTCCAATTTCTTCTTCTCCCCTTTCGCTTCAGTTCCCTGTATCTATATTGTCTTCAAGTCGAGGACATTTTCCCCTCTGTTTATGCCATCTATTAAAAAAAAAAATCTCTCACCTTTTTTCCTCTCTCTCTCTCTCTCTCTATGTATCATTTTCTTTGCTGTTTCGCCCAAACGTCTTCTCTCTCTTCCACCCTTCGTCACTTTTGCCTTCACCCCCCCTTTCGCTCTCCCCTTCTGCGTTCTCTACCTTTCGTCGTTCTGTCCCCTCTCCACCTGACCTTTTCTCCACTCCCCTTCGTGTGCACATGCGGCGGTGTGTACACAGGAGGGGTTGCCATGGTGATCGGCAGGTACCGCTCTTTCCCCTTTTTTGTGTGTGTTCATTAGCATTCGTGTTTAACCACGTTTGATACTGCATTCACACGCACGCATGCACACGAACACGCACACGTATACGAATATACACACGATAAGGCACATGCATACGCACATGCATACGCACATGCATACGCACACGCACACGACGGCACACGCATACGCACACACACACACACACACACACACACACACACACACACACACACACACACACACACACACACACACACAACACACACACACACACACACACACACACACACACACACACACACACACACACGCACATACACGCACACCACACACACTAAGGCAAGACCGGCCATGCAAACACCTTTATTCCTCCTGACAAACATTCCTCCCTCGCTCCGTGTCCTGTCTCCCCCCCCCTTCCCTCCCCCTTCTCCCCTCCACACGGGGCTCCTACAAACAAAGTAACAACTCCGGGGGAGTACCATAATCCCTCCCTCCCTCCCCCCCTCTCTGCCTCCTCCCCTTCTCCACCCTTCTCATACTTCGGCACCCCTCCTCACCCGTCTCCATCCCTCCTTTTTTCATCCTCCCTCCATCCCTCCCCACCCCTCCTCCCTCCTCCATTCCTTCCTCTCCATCTCTCCCTCTTTCCCCCCTCCCACCATCAGCCTCCTCCCTCATCCACCCCTCCTTCTCCCCCCCTCCCCCGCCGTCTCCCCCTCCTTCCCCCCCTCTCCACCCCTCCTCCCTCCTCTCCTTCCCCCTCCCCTTCCCTCCCTCCTCCCTCCATCCCCCCCCCCACCCCTCCTCCCCATCCACCTCTTCCTCCAATAAGAGAATGAACCCAACTCTTCACAGCTGACCGAACCAAGTCGAAAAGGTCATAGGCTGCTGACTCTCTCTCTCTGCTGACGACGAGAGCTGACAGTCTCCTCATGACAGGCAAGGTGGATAGAGGAATTAGAGGGAGGGGAAAAATGACAAGGGCGGATTAGGATGACTCTGTGTATGAGGGAGGC
>NW_020870330.1:17500-32500 GCF_003789085.1 Penaeus vannamei
GGTATTGGGAGGAGAAGCGCGGGCGTGGAAAGTGAGGGGTGGGTACAGGCGTGCAGAGTAAGGAGGAGGTACGGGTATACGCAGAGAGAGGAGGGGTATGGGCGTGAGGGAGGTGGGTAGGAGAGCGCAAAGTCGAGGGGGGGGGGGTACGGGCGTGGAGTGGGAGCAGGGGTACGGGCGAGCAAAAGGAGGTGGGTATGGTCGGGGAGGGGTATTGGGGGAGGGAGAGGGAGGATATACAGGGCGATGGGGAATGAGGGGTGGGGGGTGGGGGGCCATGTAATCTGTCCTCCACTCGCTAGCCAACCATTTATATATAAAAACCTGCATCCTCCTCGCCGCTGCCCTTGCAAACGCCATCCAAAATCCACACGTTGCAAGCCTGGTTAAACAAAAACAAAAAATCAACAATATTCCCCCATGATCTTTTTCTTCTTTTTTCAACTTTTTTTTTTTTTTTTCATACGAACGCCATAAAACGGAGCGTGAAATCGAATTTGTTCTGAGAAGTCCATTCCTCGGCCGCCCTTTTTGCAAGATGTTAAAGTGGCAGAGATTTTCTTTCGGGACATTCAGAAATGAGTTCTCGGAAACAATGCAGTTTATCCACTCCTGAGCCACTCGTGTTCTTCACGGCAACAGTGAGGAGGACGCACATGCACGCCCACAGACAGACAGACAGACACACGCAAGTATTTTTTTCTCTCTCTGTGCCTGTTTGTCTGTCTTTGTCTGTATAGCGCGCGCGCGCGCATGTAGTGTGTGTGTGTGTGTGTGTGTGTGTTGTGTGTGTGTGTGCTTGTGTTTGTGCGTGTGTGTGTGCGTATGTCTATATGTATACAAATCCAAACCTACACAAACAAAACGTTTCGACCGTCACAGTACCAAACGTTTCCATCCTCCCCCCCTACCTACCTACCCACTCACCCCGACCCTCAGCGAGGCCCGCCCGCCGCCCTCGAGTCCCTTTACGAGTGTTTAAAAGCACTTCACCTCGGGTCCGTCGAGCGGGCGGGCGGCGTGCGGGCGGCCGGTCCCTCAGCCTCGTCCACAACTCACCTGGAAAGACAAAGAGAGAATGGGTTAGAACACGCCGTGCATGTGCGAGTGCGGGGGGGCGAGCGCGCATGACGAAGCGAGGACTACACATCATGCGCGCCGGGGGGAGGAGGGGGAGGGGGGGTATGGATCCGGCAACGGGACTACACATCACGGGGAGAGAGGGAGAGAGAGAGAGAGAGAGAGAGAGAGAGAGAGAGAGAGAGAGAGAGAGAGAGAGAGAGAGAGAGAGAGAGAGAGAGAGAGAGAGAGAGAGAGAGAGAGAGAGAGAGAGAAGAGAGAGAGAGAGAGAGAGAGAGAGAGAAGAAGAGAGAGAAAGAAAGAGAAAGAGAAAGAGAAAGAGAGAGAGAAAGAGAAAGAGAAAGAGAAAGAGACAGAGAAAAGAGAGAGAGGGGACAGGATGACACGGATCCAGGCCTAATTATGGCGCCGGGCTCTGATCAAATCAACAATTAACGAGAGCCAAATTGAATTACCGACCGGGGCCATCAACACACACACACACGGGGAAAAAAATAGAAAGATCATACGGTCTATGAATCGCATTTGCATACAAGCTTTTTTTTATGAGATGAAAGAAAGAAAGAAAGAAAGAAAGAAAGAGAGAAGAAAGAAAGAAAGAAAGAAAGAAAGAAAGAAAGAGAGAAAGAGAGAAAGAGAATGAGAAAAAAATGAGAAGACACCGAACTCCCATGCACAGCCCCCCCCCCCCCCCCCCCGAGATCCGGCCCGGCCGCTGTTCACACGGGGAGCCAATAAATCGCGGCGGCGCAGCAGGCTGACCCTGCTATTTCTCAGCCCCGGCGAGTGACACGAGGTCAATCGGGGGGAGCGTGTTCGCGGGGGAGGCCATATGTCTGGAGGAGGAGTGGCCGCCCGCCCGCGTCCTGGAAGGCGGCCTCTTCGGACCGCCCGCCCGCCCCTTGCACGGCGTCGGGGGGAAATGGGGAGGTTCCGCGGGCAATGGGGAATGGGGAGGACGATGAAATAGGGAGGACGGCGAGATGGGGAGATGGGGAGGAGCGGCGAGCGGGGGTCAGACCGCTCAGCCGCCTGCAAGGAGGATCCGGCCCCTCCGGGTACGATAAACACCACCTTGACGGATTACGGGTGAGCCATCCAATCGGGCGACGAATCCGGCCGGCTTTCCGTGGTTTAAGGAGTGGTCCGAGCAAGCCCAGAGAGAGCCGGGGGGGGAGGGGGGGTAGGAGGGGACGGCCAATACAGAGACACAAACATACGAGATCATAAAGCATGGGAAGAATCCTGCGGAAGACAAAGGGGGAGGGAAGGCGATGCGGAAACGATAAAGAAAGGGTCGAGAGGCGGGGGGGGGGTGCCCCTGCCAAGACGGGGGGGGGGGGGCTGCCAGGGGACAACTCTCTCCTTAACACGCCCCCCGCGAGAGGAAGGTAGGGGGGGGGGTGGCACTACCCGCTGCACTGTGGCACATCCTACACCCCCCCCGAGAGGCCCCCGCGGAGGCACGGGAACCCCGAGTGCCGCCCAAACACGACCCTAATGCAGTCGGCGGAGACAAACTCAGCCGCGGTGAAAGGCACAAACGCCAACAAAAGCCTGACAAAACGTTGGCGCGGAACGTTTCCGAAACAGCCCGGCGCTGCGGAGAAAGGCTCGCAGGAGGACAAACACCCCCCCCCGGACCGCGCGAGAAGCCACTCGCGCAAAACCAACACGAGGCGCCGGAGACACGACACACACACGAGCTGGACGCCTCTCCGCCAGCTGCTGGAGCGACGCCTCCGCGCCCTCCGCGCCAGCCAGGAGACACGAACCCGCGATCCGCGTCCTTCCATCTCCATCAGCGCGCAATCTCTACTCTCCCGCTATCGGACGAGTCAGTAATTTGTCGAGGCGTAATCCGCGAGTCACAGATACGGATTCATCTGCAATGCAAATCCGATCGAAAGCGCGTCCGGATCCGTTGCGCCTTGGCTTCGCGGACGTCGTCGGCGGGTAAATGCGCGGCTCCCGCTTATCTCGGGGGAAAGATAAACGGCTAACGAGCGTTGCCATTGCCGGCCGGCTGTTAGCGCCCGCAGGACCTAATGGCCGGAGCCGACACTTAAGCCGGCGAGGGGAGGGGGGGGGGGACGAGCGAGGACAGACGCGGAGGGAAGCGCCTCGGAGGCGACGCCGGGAGGGCGAGGCTCCTCAGCAGCGCTCCCGTGCGCGCACTCGCTCTCTTTCTCCCTGTTTATTGCTCGCCCTCGTCGCGTCCACGGGCGTCCTCTCGCCGCCCACACAGCGTCGCCTTGTGCATTCCGGCTCCGCGGCCGCTCTGCTTGTGCATGCGCGGGCGCGACGGCGCTTGCGCATGCGTCCGGGCGCGGAGACACGAGCCTAATGAGGCGAGTGAGTGGCAGCCGAATGCGACAGCGCGCGAGGCCCGGAGCGCAGGTCGAGCTCCGCCGCGCGCTACGCCCAGCGACGCCGGTTATCGGGTGTCCGCCGCCACGCCCGCCCATATCCCCTCGCGATGGGGCGGGAGGCCGCCGTGCCCCGCCCGCAGATAGGGGCGACGCTCCCATAGCCGCCCTGCGACGACGACGCCCTTACGGCGCCCACCGCGCCCGAGACGCACTCCGACGCGCACCGCTGTCATGGGCTGATACCGTGAGGCAGGTTGCTGATGCTATTCATGAGGGGAGAGGCTAATAAACTGTGGAAGCGGCGGCGCGGCGTGCAATAAGCCGCTGATGGATGTCCCGGCCCCTGACTCGCCCCCCGCCCCGCCCTCACTCCCAATCCGTCCCCGTCTCGCCCTCCCTCCCTCCCTAAGCCTCCCTCTCCCCCTCCACTCCTCTCCGGCATGTTCACAGATTGCACAAAATCACTCCCCATCTTCCCCTGCCGTGTTCCTACCCCCCTCTCCCCCCACCCCACCCTCCCGGCCCCCCCAGTCGTCCGTCCTGGTCATCCGGACGACACGACTCCGGGAACCGCGCGCTGCCACTGCCTCAAATCGACTCAAATCAACTCGAATTAACTCATCAGAACTTCGGCTTCAAAGCTTCTTCGGAGGGCAATAGACGCTGCGAATTTTCCTCCTCATCAACACAAAAGTAAATAAACAAATAAACAGATAAACAAGAAAATAAAAAAAAATACATGACTGACGCACAACTTTCGCCTGGTGAATGACGCGCCACAATGCCTATAAGGGTCAAAATTAGCCTCGCGGACGTGCACATGACGTCCGCAGCATCCAATCATCTCTCATCATAAATATCGACCTATAGAAAGAGGGCGTACGTAGTGGGGCGGTTACGGAGGGGGAAGAGGGAGAAACGGGAAATAGAGGAGGAAGAGGAAGAAGAGGAAGAAAGAAAGAAGAAGAAGAAGAAGAAGAAGAAGAAGGAGGAGGAGGAAGGAGGAGAAGAAGGCGGCGGAGAGCGAATAATAAAATGAGATGAAGAAATGGGAGGAGAACGAAGAAAAAAGAAAATGAATACGAATGCGAAGAGGAGGAGGAGGAGGAGGAGGAGGATGACCAGCCCCGCTTCGGAGCCCCATAGGAGCGTCGGCGGGAGGGGCTTCCCCACGTGACCCCCTAACCCCCCACCCCCCCGGCCGATCCTGCAAGTACCCGAGGTGAGACGAATTCCGCGATCGGACTGGCCGAAAACCGACGCCTGAAAAAGTGCCCATAAAAGTTCGTTTCGCGAAGCACTCAGTACGATTCTTGCTCTTCTCCGGCGGGCGATGCAAATAACGAAGCGAAGAATAAGTTGAATAAATAAAACACGCAAATAAAACACCTAAAAAAAAAAAAGGACAACAACAACAACAGCAGAAATCCTAACAAATAACAATAACAGTCTTCAAAGCGGGACCAGCGGTAACCCCAACAAACAGCAGACACCCCGTGCATGGTCGCTTACCCCGAGAGAGCGCATTGAGCCTTAAAGAGGACACCAGCTTGGGTCTCAGCTGGCTCCGCGGCACAAAGGTGTGCTGTGAGTGCCTGGCACCCGTGGCTAACGAGCGCCACTTCTCTCTCCACTTCAGCGCTATCGTGTGTACGGACACTTGGGGCGTAACTCAGCCACATGGTGAGCCGCAGACATCGCGAATATTATTAATAAACGCACGCCCGTACTCCTGCAAAGGCACGCCCATTTTGTCTCTCTGTCTGTCCGTCTGGCTGGCTTATCAGTCCCTCTCTCTCTTTCTCTCTTCTCTCTCTCTCTCTCTCCCATTCGCAACCCTCTTCCTTTCCCTCGCTCCTTCCCTCCTTCTCTCCCTCTCTCACCCTCTTTCCCTCTTCCCCTCCCACTCCCTCTCTCGCTCCTTCCTTTCCCTCCTTATTCCTCCCACCGCTCCATCCCCCTCTCCACCTCCACCTTCCTTCCTCTCACACCCTCTCCCTCTCCCTCCCTTCCCCTCACACCCCCCCTTCTCCTCTCCCTCCCTCTCCTTCTAATCCTTACTTATCCTCCTCCCTTCTATCCTTACCTTTCCCCCTCCCTCTACGCTCTCCCCACCCACACCTTCCCCTCCCCCTCCTCCCCCTCCCCCCCTCCCCACCCTCCCCCGCACGTAACACCCAGAGCACGTGCGTCCGAGTGTGGCGGCGATTCAGATCATGTGGCTTAAACGTTGGCTGGGCTGCGCGCATGACGTACGTGTTAATGCGTCCGTGGCAGCGCGTACGTGTTCTTAAAAGAGAGAAAAGACAGAGGGTCGATTCACTGAGTCGAGCCTCGGAATATGCATCTGTACTTGGCGCTGGGGACGGACAGGAAGCAAGTGGAGAGACATTATGGAGAAAGGGGAGAGACAGATACGTGAGGGTAGGAAGGGAGAGAGACAAACGTGAGGGAGGAAGGGGAGAGACAGAAACGTGAGGGAGGAAGGGGAGAGAGAAAACGTGAGACAAGAAACACAGGTGAAGGGAGAAAGGAGAGAGACAAACAATAGGAGGAAGGAAAGAAACAGAACGACTAAGGATAAAAGGGAGAGGAAGATTTTTAAAAAAACGACGAAGGGGGAGAGAAAGACCAAACTGAGAGAGGGAAAGAAAGATAAAAAGACAAAAAAATATACAAACAAGAGAAAAACACTCGCTAAACCAGGAGAGAGAGACAAGACAGAACAAAAAACAACAGATCAAATAAGGAATAACGATAAAAAGAAAGCTCAAATAAGCCGAAGAGGAGAATGAGAGACGAGCCGAGAAGGGCCAGCGAGGCACGAGCAAAATCCGGCGGTAAAAGACAAGCCAGGTCACTAAACCTGTTCCTCCAGGTAACTGCTGTACCGCCGCTCTGTCCCAAAAGCTACAGCTGGAATTCCCTCTCACTCGCCCCGCCCACTCCCACTCCCACTCCTGCTTCTGCTCCGACTCCCGTTCGCACCTCCTCTTATCTATTCCCCTTTTCTCTCTTTCTCCTTTCTCTCCTCCTTCTCTCTCTCTCTCTCTCTCTCTCTCAATCTCTTTCCACAGTCTGTCTCTCTCTCTCTCCTCCATCCTCTTTTTAAACATCTTTTCCTCCTCTCCCCTCTCTCTCTCTCTCTCTCTCTCCCTCCTTCTCATACTCTTACACATTTTTTCTCTCCCCCCCTCCCCCCTCCCTCCCTCCGTCCCCTCCGCTCCAGCGTATACCCCGGCGGCACCCCCTCCCCCCCTCCCCCTCCCCCCCTCCTGCCGTACAAAGACGTGCCACAGCCTTAAAACTCAATTTTATTAGCGCCAGGGCTCTAATATTCTTATTTGGCGCTGACATGCAAATCTGGACCGTGGGCGGACGTGCCATTAAAGGGCGAACAACTCGGGGGGTGGCCGAAGGGGAGCGAGTGCGCGCGCGTGTGTGTTGTTGCCTTGACCGGCTCCTCCGCAACCTGGACCCCCTCCCCCCCCTCCCCCCACCTACCATACCCCTTCCCCTACCCCGTCCTTTTGGTACTCTCCTTCCCCCTTTCCTCCTCACTCCTTCCTCCCCTCCCCCTTCTCCCGCCCCTTCTCCCCTCTCGCCTCCCTCATCCCTTCCCCCCCTTCGCCCTCCCTCCCCCTATGCCCGTCACCCCGCCCCCTCCTCTCCCCTATGCCCCTCGCCTCCCCTCTCCCCATGCCCTCACCCGCCCCTCCCCCCCCCCTCCGAGCCTGCAAACCTGTGCAGTTCCAGCATTCAATATGCAAATCAGTTTGATCTGCGGCCTTGTAATTCATAATGAGTGGAGTCTCCAGGTCGTGTTTAGGGCGTTATTTACTAGCCGGGGATGCTGGCCTCCCAGCGCCCTTCTCTCAAAGCCCTTCTTCTCTCTTCTCTCTCATCCGCCTCTCTCTCTTCTCTCTCCTCTCTCTCTTCTCTCTTCTCTCTCTCTTCTCTCTCTCTCCTCTCTCTCTCTTCTCTCTCTCTACTTTCTCTTTCCTCTGTCTCTGTCTGTCTGTCTGTCGTCTTGTCTGTTTGTCTGTCGGTGCTGTCTGTCGGTCTGTCTCAGTTCCTCTCTCTCTCTCTCTCCTCTCTCTTCTTGTCTTGTTGGCCTATCCTTGCTCGCGTTTCTCTCACAGCGTTTTCCTCGTTCTGCGCCTTCCTCTTCTCCGTCTGTTTCATTTTTCGTTTTCCTGTGAGTGGCTGTCTGTCTTTTGAGCGTGCAGCATTATTTTCTCTCTCCCCTCTCCACTTCTCTTTCTTCTGCTTTCTCCTTTTTCTTTTTCTTCTCTCTTCTCTGTCCGTCTCATTCTCCCTTGCTGATGCTTCTCTCCGTCTGTCTGGCTGTCTAGCAGTCAATGAATCTTCTCTCTCTCTCTCTCTCTTCTCTCTCTCTCTCTCTCTCTCTCTCTCTCTCTCTCTCTCTCTCTCTCTCTCTCTCTCCTTCCTCTCTCTCTCTCTCTCCCTCCCCTCATTCTTTATTTCCCCCCCCCTTCTGCCATCACCACTTCTTCGATCGAAACCCAACCCCTCTCCCCCCTTCCACTACCCCCCACCCCCCACCCCATCCTTTCCCCTTTGAAAAAAAAAAGGACAACAAAACTCAATTTTTTCCTCCAAATGTCTTTCCACTCAAGAGGCCTGTCAACACCGAAGGCCTATCAAGAGTTCCTTAGGCCTCCTCTCCTCCATGGCTCGAGCGCGCTTATTAAATGTAACTCCTGATGGACTAGGGGGGGTTCGGGGAAGTTGGGGGAGATTGAGAGTGAGGGGGGTGGGAGGCCGTTAGCGAAGGGTAGGGGGAAGTAGGGCAAGTTAGAGGAAAAGGGAGGGGGAGGGGGAAAGGGGAAGGGAAGGACGAGGGTGGAAGATAGAATGAAGGGGAGGGGTAGCGAAATATAGGATGGAGAGGAGGGCGGAGATGGGGGATGAGGTGGAGGGGATGGAGCAGGGGACCAGAATCGTATCACCACGATTGGAGTAAATTTAATTGCTAGGCCTACGGGTAAATTTGAGCTTGGAAAGCTGCGGAAGGGCGGGCCGGACCCCCGGCCGGACATGAGATACTGTATAGGATAGCCGACCGTGGAGTAGTGTGGGCGCCGGGCGGGGGTGGGCGGGGGTGGGCGAGGTGCCGGGCCACCGCTGGGCGGTGGAGGGCGTCACGTTAAATTCCAAAGTCATTGGGGCGGGATTCGATAAAAACGGCACCCCACCAGCTCCAGGAGAGAGAGGCCCAACACAAAAATGTAAGAACAAAAAGAAAACGTCAATACAAGAATATAAAACAAAAAGAAAAAAGGGCACAACAAAGAAAAAGGGCAAACACAAGAGAATGTGTAAAAGACAAGAAAACAATAAAACAAACACAAAGATACGTAAAAAAAGTAAAAAAATAAAAAATATAGAAAGCGAAGTGCAAATACAAGACACTACACGCTAAAAAAAAAATCCCACGGAAGGGGGGGAGACAATATGCTAACACATCGACGATAAAAGCTATTAAGTGATATGATCATTGGAGCCAAATGGAAATCGAAAACCACCCTTCTCCTCTCACGCCTTATTCTAGATCTGCCAAGATCCGCCCCCACCCCACCCCCCCCCCCCTTCCTGCAACCGTGGTTTCAATATGCCCCAGTCACACACGCGCGCCTCTTATCCGCACTCACCTGCCGCCCCGACGCCTCCACGCGCCATCGAACCCGCACTCTCTCTTCTCCCTCGCCGAACCGACAAAACGCCAACCCAAAATGAATGCAAAGAGAGCCACAGCGACAACAATCTAAACCGCGAGTCGTGTACTTAAGAGGCAGAGTGAAAGCAAAGATCGATATTACCCGGACGTCAAGCCAAGAGCCCATGCCGTCACCCCTTTCTCCTTCACCCTCTTTCTCTTTCTTTCTCTTCTTCTATCCTCCTTCACCTCCTCTTTCTCTCGCTCCTATCTCCTCCCACTACCTCTCTCCCCTACCGCCTCCATTTTCCCTTAACTCCTCCACCTCCCCCCCTCCCCTCTCTCCCCCATCATCCCAACGCCCTCCAACACGCCCGCCGCTCGCCGAGACGGGCAAGCACCCATCCCGGCCCTCGACGCCCTCAAGAAACACGCCGCGGCCCGCCCCGAGAGCCCCGCCCGCACTTCCGGCTCCTCGCCACCCCCCTTCCGGCGGCGGGGCACGGGCGCTGGGCGGAGCAGGGCGGCCACGGCCTCCTTAGGGGGGGGATCCTCGCAACACGCGGCGACGTGAGCCTAAGCGGCGGGCGTCGCTCTGCCGGGGTCCGCCCGCCCGGTCATTAGTATTCGCCGACAGCGGCCGAGATGCGACCCTGCCCGCCCGCGCTCGGCTACTGCCTCCGCCCACCGCCCGGGAGCGGCCCAGACAGCCCGCGGGCACGACGGGGCCCTTTGCGCTCCCACGGGGCTCCTGAGGCCGCCCGCTTCCCGGACCGATATTTGCTATCTATTCCCCGACATCCTCTCCTCTCCCTTCTCTTACTGGCGAATTCCTTTACCCGATCTATCTACCTCAAGTTCTGTCGCCCCCCCCCCCCCTCTCTCTCTCTCTCTCTCTCTCTCTCTCTCTCTCTCTCTCTCTCTCTCTCTCTCTCTCTCTCTCTCTCTCTCTCTCTCTCTCTCTCTCTCTCTCTCTCCTCTCTCTCTCTCTCTCTCTCTTCTCGATCTTACTCTTACTCTATCTATCCACGTACATCTCTCTCCTCCTTCTCCTTCTCCTCTCCTCCTCTCTCTTCCCTCTCCCTCTCAAGGGTTTAATAAACACGGAGGAATTTGCATACGGGACCGCCGCTGCTCTCGTCGTCAGCATCCAAAGAACTAATTTCCCACAGAGCGCCTGACACCGCCCCGGACCTCTCTCTTTGATTACTCCGAGGCCTTCTGCCAACACCCGGGGACCGGCGCCGTGCCCCCGGTTCGCGGCCGGTTCGCGTCTCCTTCTCCTTCTCCTCCTTCTCTCTTCTTTCTTCTTTTCCCTTCACCTTCTCCTTCTCCTCCTCCTTCTCTTTCTTCTCTTTCTCTTTCTTTCCTCCTTCCTTCTCTTCTTCTTCTTCTTCTTCTTCTTCTTCTTCTTCTTCTTCTTCTTCTTCTTCTTCTTCTTCTTTTCTCCTTCTCCTTCTCTTCTTTCTCTTCTCCTTCTCCTTCTCCTTTCCTTCTCCTTCTCCTTCTCCTTCTCCTTCTTTCTCCTTCTTTCTTCCTTCTTTCTTCTTCTTCTTCTTCTTCTTCTCTCTCCTCTCCTTCTCCTCCTCTTCTTCTCCTTCCTATCTTCATCGTCTTCTTCTCCTCGGCGACCTTGCAAGACGCATGCCAAAGTGGGGTTCACCTCTCCTTCTTCTCGTCTTCTTTCAATTCTTCCTTTATCATCGTCGCTTCCCCCCCCCCCCCCCCCCCCCCGACCGAGGATCGCGGTCTTCCACGCCCATTTCAGCCAGTCCATCCTCGTCCTTTGCTGAAATCCTTCTTTAAAGAAACTTTCCTCCTTTAGGCGGGGCACATTTTCTCCCTCATTTACCCCCTCCCATCTCCATCGCCGCATCCCCTTCCCCTCCTCTCCCCCTCACTCCTCTCCGCCAATTCCCCCCTTGACTCCTACCCCCAACACGACCCCCCCCCCCTCCATCAGTCTCCCCCTCTCCCCCCCCTCTCCCTTCGATCTTAAAATCCCTAGATAATTTTTCTCCATCTTCCACTTCGCCAAACTATCTCCAGCGCCACCTTGCACCTCCCCCTCCCCCTCCCCTCTCCCCCTCTCCCTCTCTCTCCCTATCCCCCATACCCCATGCCCCATACCCTCCCTACCTCCTCGAACGCCCCTGAGTTATACTCGACGCTGAATGATAAACTCGTTCCCTTTTTTTCACGCTAATATACGCTCCTGAACGGGAGGGAAAAAGGGTCGCCGTTTTCAGGTCGTAAAATCAACAGGAAGGAGGGAGGGAGAAGGAGGAGGGGGGGGGGAGAAAGGAGGGAGAAGAGGGAGGGGGGAGAGGAGGGAGGAGGGGTGACGAAAGTAAAATCATCATAAAATGGTTTAAAAAAAAAAAGTAAAGTAACAAATAAAGGAGACACTCTTCGGCGCCCTTCTTGCCAGCCCCATTTCGCCCCCCCCCCTCCTTCTGCCCCCCACCCCTCCACCCCCGTCAACCCCAGCTCACGCCGACACGACTGCGAAAAAGACCCGACAGCAAACACCACCCGACCGACTGCCTAGTAATTGACACCGCGCCGAAAGGAGAGAGAGAGAGAGAGAGAGAGAGAGAGAGAGAGAGAGAGAGAGAGAGAGAGAGAGAGAGAGAGAGAGAGAGAGAGAGAGAGAGAGAGAAGAGGAGAGAGAGAGAGAGAGAGAGAGAGAGAGAGAGAGAGAGAGAAGAGAGAGAAAAGAGAGAGAGAAGAGAGAGAGAGAAGAGAGAGAGAGAGAGAGAGAGAGAGAGAGAGAGAGAGAGAGAGAGAGAGAGAGGGGGGGGCACCATCAAACCATCAACGCCCAGAGGTAATAAACATAACACTCCACAATCAAACACAAAGTCGCAAGGAGGAAGATGATGACGATGATGATGGAGACGAAGAGGATGAGGATAAATGAGAAGGCAAGGGAGAAGAGGATGAAGCGAAAGATGATAAAGGAAAGGGAAACGGGAGAAGAGGAAGGAAAAAAGGAGGAAGAAGAGAAAATAGATTAAGGAAAACAGAGGAAGAAGATGATGAAAATAAGCAAAAGAAAAGGAAGAAGATGAAAGAGAAGAGGAGGGGGAAGACAATGAAGAAAAGAGGAGGAAGAAAAAAGAGAAGAAAGAGAAGAAAAGACGAGGCAGAAGCGGTTCCTGTGACTCGACCCGCAAGACATTTTGAAAAACAAACAACGCGCCTCCTCTTAAAAATCCCCTTCCCATACCCTCTCTTCTTCTCCCCTCTCCTCCATCCCTCACCCTTCTCCCTTCTCCCCTTTCTCCCTCCCCTTCCCCCACCCTCCCTTATCCTCCTTCGTCACACCCTCCCTTCCCCCCTTTCCCCCACTCCCTCCCCTCCCCCTTTCCCTTCCTCCCTCCCCTCCCCCCCCCCTCCCTTCCCCTCCCCCTTTCCCTTCCCTCCCTTCCCCCTCTCCCTCCACTTCCCCCACTTTCCCACCCTCCCTTCTCCCCCACTCCCCCCACACGCCCGAAAAAGCCCTCTCCAGGCCTACGCGCGCCTTATCTATCGCGGCTATAGAATAGGTCACGCAGACAGCACGCCAATTAGACCTAACTTATTATCGCATTTAAGGGGTAATTAAAATTCCCCCGTCAACACGAAGGAGGAGGAGAGGGGGAGGGGGAGGGGGAGGGGCGAGGGNAACTCGTTCGACATGCGTGTATTCATTTCTGTATCGAAGACTTCTGCTTAATTTTCTTGGTTACTATTTAGTGATTGTTTTTATGTTTGGTTTTCCTTTGGTGTGGCTGCGCGTTGTTTGCCCTCACTGGCGGAAGTGAATAGCTACACACCCACACACACACACACACACACCACACACACACCACACACACACCACACACACACGACACACACACATCAACACACACACACATGTGTGTGGTGTGTGTGATGTGTTGTGGTGTGTGCTTGTGTGTGTGTTGTATGGTGTGTATGAAGCTGTGTAAGATTGCATATATATATATATATATATAATACCATATATTATATATATATATATATATATATAATATACTATATATATATATATATATATATAGTTATATATATATTATATATTTACTTGTACACACACACCACACCAGATACACACATACACCCACACAAACAGAAAAGAAGAAGAAATGGACCGGGCGAGGGATTAAAACGAAATTGTCTTCGAATAACTTCTCCTTCTCCTTAAGCTATCCTTGACAGTTTACAAATTGTTGGTCCATTATATTCTCTTTTAACAATAGCTTAGTCACGATTCATGTTACTTCGCTCGTTTTCTGTTCATCTCCGTGAACAGAAAACGAGACAATATTTTTTTTCGTAAAATATATTTGATCTTTTTTTTTTATCTTTTCACTAAATGTTCTAGGATTACAGGCGTTACGAAAGTCTTAGAGTGTATTATGTTATTAAAAACTTCTAGAAATGTTATATCTGTATGTTCTTCCTCCCCCTCTCTCTCTCTGTCCTCTCTCTCTCTCCTCTCTCCTCTGTCTGTCTCTGTCTGTCTGGTCTGTCTGTCTGTCTGTCTGTCTGTCTGTCTGTCTGTCTGTCTCTGTCTCTCTCATCTCTCTCTCTCTCTCTCTCTCTCTCTTTCTCGTCTCTTTTTCTTTTCTCCCTCCCTCCCTCCCACACCACACACACACAACACACACACAACAACACACGTATGTATATAAATATAATATATAATATATATATATATATATATATATATATATTATATTATATATATATATATATATATTATATATGTATATACATTTCGTTAGTTCTGAGCTTCTGTATCCACATAAATACTTCAAAGAAATTTGTGATCATTTCTGCCCGCTTCCGTACCCAAAAATGATAATGTTGAGAATTACTCTTTTGTTATGATGTGAAGATGAATAAGTAAATGATTATGATAATAATGACAATGATGATAATAATGATATAATTATAATGATAAATGACAATAATGTGATTATCAATGATGATAATGATGATAATAACAATAACCAATAATGACTATAATAATGATAGTGATGATGATTATGATAATGACGTGATAATAATAATAATGATGATAATAATATAATAATAATAAGAAGAAGAAGGAAAATAGAAAAAGAAAGACTGAAAGATGAAGAAAAAAAGAAAGAAAGAAGACTAAGAAAGAATGATAAACAATAATGATAATAAGAAGAACAGAAAGCCTGAAACTATTTCCTGCATGTGAAGCGATACACTTGACCTTCATCGACACTCCAAGAATCATGAACCAGCTGTTGCTATTGACACTCGACACATGCCAATCAAATATAACTACACTGACCCTTTTATGTATTTATTTTTTTTCTTCTTCCATCAATCTCTCTCTCTCTCTCTCTCTCTCTCTCTTCTTTCTTTCTTTTTTCCTCTCTACTCTTCTTTACTCTCCTTTTATCTATCTTTCTCTGACTTTTTTTTTTTCTCTCTCTTTTTCTCTCCGTCCTCCCTACCCCCCCCCTCTCTATCTCTTTCTCTCTCTCTCTCTCTCTCTCTCTCTCTCTCTCTCCTCTCTCTCTCTCTCTCTCTCTCTCTCTCTCTCTCTCTCTCTCTCTCTCTCTCTCTCTCTCCCCTCTCTTTTCTCTCTCTCTCTCGCAGTAAGGGCTTGACATTCGACCTTGCTATAGTAAGACCGACTTTAGATGCAGTATATTCAAGACTACATCTTGTACTGCGACCGCTACTCCTGCAGGTCGCCTAGTACCCATATTACACAGTTCACGCGATTCCGCCTCTGAGATTCATGGGCGTGTCGTGGGTCGCGGCCAAGCACACACACACACACACACACACACACACACACACACACACACA
>NW_020870330.1:37500-45000 GCF_003789085.1 Penaeus vannamei
TCAGGATATTGAACTTCAGAGGGTTATGTGACAAGGAAAGATCTTAGCGGCAGGGAAAACAGAGAGACATTAACAAGAGAAGCCTACTAACATAGCTTAAAGATATGGAGAAACGGGAAAATAGATTAGAGAGTAGGATTAATAAAATACATGCATGAGCCCTAATAAGTAACTGTAAGAAATGTGAGACGATATGATATAGCCTATGCTTATCATAGCCATGAATCTATGTCTTCATGGTCTATCTAACATGACAGCTTTCCCTGCCATTTCTTGTTATGGGGTCGCATGTCATGGATGAACCCGCTTCTAAGTACTACTCCTCTAATCTATCTGGGCCTCCACTCTAGAGTGATCTGGTATCTTATTCTCTATGAGCAGTGGTGATAAATTTTACAGTCAGGAGAGCCCTGTTCATGGATACACTGAACCACTAGACTTAACTTAATGTCGCGGGTGATTATGACTGCCACCGTAAACGGCGCCCACGCAGGCATGCAATTTCACACAGGACAAGCCGAGCTTGCCGGAAAAAGCAACAATATATATATATATTATTACATTTCAATAAATATACTGTAGTGTATATCTACTGATATAACATGAACAAGTGCATAAAACTACTGTAGCACTACTAATATGTAACTAATTAAATACTATAGATATAAATTATAGTATATATAAATATAGCTATATATATATATGTAGTATATTGACAATAATCTGATACCATATCTATCACACAACCTGCGAGATTGGTAGTCATAATGTCAATATGCCGCTGGAACAGCAACACAGGGCATCTGAAGTGTGAAATGTATTAGCACAACACGAGTATCTATTTATTTGTCAGTGCCACACAATCACCACACACCACACACAATATTGGTCTATATAAAAAGTCATGCGTCACATGCTGATCATCGATACTAACCTATATGGTATAAGGTATACCATCAACACATCACATATATATATATTATATATTAGGAGATAAATATATTGTAATATATATATATATATATGTATATATATAACATATATATATATAATTAATTATATAATAATATATATATAATAATAGTATATATACAGTAATATATAATATATATAATATATATAAATATATATAGTTACATATATATATATAAATATATATATTATAGATATATAATATATATATATATAATATATATATATATAACTGTATATATATATATATATGATATATATATATATTTATATATATTATAATATATAATATTATATATGATATATAATAATATATATATATAGTTATATATATATATATATATATTACTATAAATATATATATATTACATTGTAGTTATAGTATGTATAGTGTATGTATGTGTTGTATAGTTAAATGTTATATAGTTGAGATATGATGAGTATATAATGCGTATAGTTGATTATATATGATGCCATTATTGTAAAACATATGCAGAGCATGTAAGTAAGTAGTACCGTCGCATGAGCGTCGAATACGAGTGGCTGATAGTAGTGGTGTATACATAGCTACATAAATGATATATGAATATATACTATATATAGCTTTATGTAAAATATAATATATATTATATTATATATCATATATATAATATATAATTATATATATATATGATACTGATATATACACACATATTATAGTTACATCATACATATCACATACAAACAACACACACATACATACTAACTACACTACATCACACTACACACAACACATATATCACACTAACACACTAACACACACACATATATATAATAATATATATATATATATATATATATATATATATATATAATATATATATAATATTTATATGATATACATATATATATATTAAGATAGATATATATAGTATATATATTTTATAAGATATAGAATATTAGTAAGATCGAAGATGAATAGAAGAATATAAGATAATAGTATATATATGATAGATATATATATAGAGATTATATAAAGTAATAGTAATAGTAGTATAGATAGTAATATATATAGAAAGATATATAGAGGTATATATAAGTATAAATATATATTATAGTATAATATGATATGTATATATATGTATAAGTATATATGAGTATGATATAAATAAGTATAAAGAGTAAGTAGAATATATAGATATAGTAGTAATAAGTATAATAAGTAATATAGTAATATATAGTAATGTATACAGATATGACGTAACATAGTAGCTACCTATCATAGTACATATCATGAAACTACAATAACATTAAATATATACTATATATGATATATAGATAGTACACAGGTTATATATATATATAATATACGTATATGAATGATATAGATACTATATATAAAAATGAGTATAGTGAGAGAAGAATACTGTATATAATTATATATTATATATATATATATCAATAATATATATATGATACTACCGTATAGTATAAAATAGAAGTATGTATATAATAGTAGATAAAATATCGTATAATATATATATATTAATATAGTTTATATAAATATACTATATATATTATATAATATTTAAAATAATTAAAACAAAAATTTGTTTTATACAGTAAGTAGATAAAAGAACACATAAATAAAGTATATGTATAGATGCGATTATATTAATAGATATAGAGAAATAATAGAATACACTCACTATCGTATATCACTCTATCATATATAGCTACTAGTATATTTTCTATCATTTTCAACTATCCATTCATATATAATATAACATTTATACAATAAACAGTATGTATACTCAATGCTATATACATACATGCATAGTAATGTGAGGCAATAGTCAGGGTATGAGAGAAATAGGGAATGATGAGTAGAGTAGTACGTATATATAGTAGTAGTAGTATATATAGATGGGTAGTAGGGTGAGAGTAGAGTATGGTGGATATATATAGATATATATACATATTAATGACATATAGGGGTCACATGTATGTAATAATATGTATACAATAGAGAGTAGGGCATAGATATGGTACATATAGAAGATAGTATATATTAACTATAGGTTAAGATATACATAGAGGTAGGAGTAATGAGTAGTATGAGGTATGTAATGTATATAGTAGAATGATAGGGACGTATGATATATGATAGGATAAGTATGAAGGGCTGATGATGGTGGAAAAATAATGGTCAGTGGAGCAGCAGCACGACAGAGCACAGCACGGACACACACACACAAGGAGAGAGGAAATCGGGCACACTACACACACACTACACACACACATATATGATATATAGGTATTAATGAATAGAGTAGGGGTGATATTGTAATATATGAGTAACATAAATAAGATATATAGTATATAGTATATATATATAAAGTATATATATATATAATAGTACTAGGTAAGAGGGTAGAGGGCAAGTTATAGTATATATGATGAGAGTGTAAATACGTAGTAAAAGTAGTAGATATAGTCAATGAGGGGAGGGCTAAAGAGAAGCTGAGTATCGCAATTAATACAGCATATGCTTGTTATATATAATGAGCAGACAGGGCAGTCCATCTCTGACAAATCTTGATATATAATAATATAGTAACGTCAGGTTATCAATATTAGTTGATACTAAATTAAGTAGGGTTTCTATACTATAGATCGATATACACTGGTACTAACTGGATCGATCTAAAAACATATAGAGGGGTAAACACCTGTTGGAGTCTACATATACATTATAATATAAAACTATTCTGATAATTATTATAGAATTAGTGTAACCTCTAGAGTATGATTATACTGTAAGTGTATCAGTAGAGTGAGAAGATAGTAGTATATATATAATGTGTCATAGTCTATATCGACGTATACTATATATAATATACTCACTATATAACGAGAGACTTTGGAGCACAAGGGTTAAGTAAAGAGATAGGAATAAGTTGTTTATAGAGCATTAAATAGGCTAATTAGTATGCTAGTTATATATATAATGTGTGTGTCTGTTGTTGTGTGTAGATGTGTGCTGTTGTTTACGTGTAGTGTGAGTGTTGTGTGTGTGTGTGTGTGTGTGGTATAAGTCAAGTATGGTTAATAGTATATATATATATATATATATATATATATATATATGTATATATATATAGTGTGAGGTGTAGTTGGCTGGAATGCTGTGTGTGTGTGGTGTGTGTGTGTTGTTGTGTGTGTATTAGAGTGTCCGTTGATATGTAGTTGTAATAGAGATTATGTAATAATGGAGTGAGTAGTAATAATAAGGTATGATATATTATAGATATGTGAGTACGTAATAATGGCTATAGGAATATATATTTGTAGGTCAGTAATGTATCGGTATATAAGACAGGTCTGATAAGCTAATGTATAGATTTAGGTATCTATATTGTTATTTCTCTATATTATTATTAACCTATATATATTATAATATACATAGTATAACATATCTATAGATAGCGTGATGTAGTGAGTAGTTGTGTTATATAGTATACCATAGCTATTTAGTTGATTTTATGTTAATATAGGTATATATATATGAATATATAGATGAAATAGACGATGATTATACATGTAATAAGAATAATGATATTATACTGCTATAGTATTTGATGTATATATATGATATATACTCAGTATAAATATCAACATTCATTCATATACTATACACACCATTACCTGGTATCAAACATACTATCATGTGCTATATATATAATGTATATTAATAACAACATGAGTACACATCACCATAGGTATATACTAGAAAAAATAACCTACCTATATAATTCATATACTATACATGTGTAGTGTTGATGCTGATATATATATATATCACACAATACTAATATTGTATATATAATGTAAATATTACACTAAACATCGTATAAATTATGTATAACTATATGTATACATATATGTATATATAACACGATGTGGTGTATGTGTGTGTGTACATATATATACATATTATAGACAATATATATATACATACATATATATATATATACTATATAATATATACATAAACTATAACAAAATCACTAATATACACTAATACACACCAATACTACTGTACACTACTATCATATCACGTTATATCACTATATCACACATATAATACACACATTCACTAACATCAATACAAATATATTTATATATACACTCACACACACAACACACACACAATAACCACACATACACACACACACACCACGCAACACACAGCACACATAATCTCAACATTAAGGCACACAGAGAACAGAGAATACGGAGTAAGAGATGATAAAGAGATATAATTGCACAGCAGAGAGAGAGAGAAGAGAGAGATGATGAGAGAGAGAGAAGAGAGAAGAGAGGAGAGAGAGAGAGAGAGAGACGAGAGAGAGAGAGAGAGAGAGAGAGAGAGAGAGAGAGAGAGAGAGAGAGAGAGAGAGAGAGAGAGAGAGAGAGAGAGAGAGAGAGAGAGAGAGAGAGAGAGAGAGAGAGAGAGAGAGAGAGGAGAGGGGGAGGGGGAGTGCCTGATTTCTCACTTCCTATGCCGCCGCTGATTCCATTACGCCAGCAACCCTTAATTAATCAAATTTGCGTGGGAGTTACAGAGCAATCCTCAGCCTAAGCAGTGCTCCTTGTTGCATAATTCATCCTTCGACATTGCTCGCCTGGTGTCATCCTCTCGGTGACATCCTGAAGGCGCAGCGGCCGGCGTGCGGGAAGGGGGCGAGCCGGAGGAGAAATGTGGAGGGGGAGGGGGGGCGTATGTATGGCAGTCTCACCGCAGGATACCTTTGGTCTTGGGGACAGGTGGAGAGAGGAGAGAGAGAGAGAGAGAGAGAGAGAGAGAGAGAGAGAGAGAGAGAGAGAGAGAGAGAGAGAGAGAGAGAGAGAGAGAGAGAGAGAGAGAGAGAGAGAGATTGGTATTGGGAAGGGCTGATTTCGCGTCTTTGAGAGGGAGATATTTTTGGTGATTTTTTTTCTTATTCATCGTATGCAGGGGTGTATGTGCGTGTGTATGTGTGTTTATGTATGTATGGGTGGATGTGTGCATGCGTATGGTTATGTGCCTGTGTGTCTTCCTGTGCGCTTGTGTATACCTCTCCCCAGAACTCCCTCCAGCGGCCTTCCCGAGCAGCCTTCCTCCACCGCGAGCGACTTCCCGCCGCGACGTAGCCTCGGAAGCCGGTCCCGCCGCTGCCCGCCCGGCCGTCTCGCTGGCATCTTCATTAGCTCGTGTCTCAGAGGCAGTCGCGTCGGGGGCGGCCACCAGTCACCGAGGGGCTTAATGACTGGGAGATAATCACGCTCCTCCTTGTCGTTAAACTAATTAATCCGAGTCACTGCGGGTCAGCTTTGACAGAGATCGGTCAGGGCGCATATCCCGGGTCGGCTGAATCCGCGGAGGTTGAAATCAGGGGATTGGAAGGCTGTGAGGGGGAGGCAGGTTAATTGGTCCTTCGCCGAAATATCGTTGTTTTATTGTCTGAGTCTCTGTAGCAGAATAAATGAATGTTAAGATCTAATGTGAGTAATCAAATAAGCGTAGCTAAATTGAAAGATAAATTAATAAACATAAATGAAAGAGTTTATCTTAAAATCTGAAAAGATCAGTTCTTGTACGCACGTCCTTCTAACACCATAGCTCCCCTCTGCTCCCCTCTCTTCACTACTTTCATCTATTATAAATTTCCCTCTTTCCTCCTCTCACCTTCCATTACCAAGATAATGTATACAACATTCAGGTATTGTATTACAAGACTGTACACGATCTGGGCTGACAATTATGTTTCCTCTCTAACTCAGGAATCCACGTATCCGCTTGAATCCACGAACGGGAAGCCCATGAAACTGGATGCGTTCGCCCAAGCTTCGGGTTCCCATCTGAAATTCGAATGCAGCACAGAACATTTTTAAAGGAGTGCGTTTGCATCAACTGGAAACTGCTAGTGTACCTGCAAGATAAAAATGGGGTTAATCACCTCACGGGGTTTGCATTCGGTATCCAAGTGTAATAACTCGGGGACTGAGAGGATACTAAAAACGTTTGGAATCCAAGGTGGAATGTACTACTTTGTATGGCGGAGTGTACTGTTTCGCGTCTGCTAAGCGTTTTTTCCGTAATGTAATCCGTAGTAAAATGAATAATACAATGAATTACACCTTTGTTTTCCTCACTTCGTTAAGCAAGAGTAATAATCTACTCGATCTGTGAGTTCCTATTCTTTCTGTGGCGCGTTCTTTTCGACTGAAGATTACGCTCCACGATTCCAGTGTAAAATGTACTAGTTATATTATTATGAGTCAAACGAGAAATTTATGCTTGGGTTACTTTTTGTTCAAGCACTCGCTCGTATGCTAATGTACTAACTCACTCACTTCATTTTTCAATTTCTCTTTGTATATGTCTGCTTGTCTGTCTACCTCTCTCTCTCTCTCTCTCTCTCTCTCTCTCTCTCTCTCTCTCTCTCTCTCTTCTCTCTCTTCTCTCTCTCTCCTCTCTCTCTCTCTCTCTCTCTCACACACACA
>NW_020870330.1:47500-50000 GCF_003789085.1 Penaeus vannamei
GAGTTTTTCGCTCATTGTTTTTTCACAAATAAGTATTTTTCCTGTTCTGCGGTCTTAGTTTTGAAATGAATTAATGGATATAGGGAGAGACATAACTGCAGGGAGATATCGTGTAAGCATAGAAAACTATATTCATATGTAGTGGTCATTTAGACCAGACTTTATTTACCACATATGTGAATTCATACATACTGATAACCACCCCACCTCCCATTCACTCTCCTGCAAAACAAACATCCGGTTGGACTTCAGTTTAGCTCGGAATATTGCCCAACGATATGATATATTGTATCGTCCTTATACGTGAGCACTGTAATTTGCATTCAAACAGGGAACCCGTTAACCATTTTCATTTGGCACATACAAGGGCTATTGTGCTCAAAGTCGGAATGTCTCAAGGGGGGCCATAATAAATATTTATTTGAAGTGTGTACGGCCGCGCTCGGACTGTGGGTCCGGTGTCCGGACCCGCCGCTGGTCAAGTATAGTAATTACAACTCGGGCCTTTCAACATGAAGGTCTGCGTAGTTACTGATTGCTAAGCGTAGGACCAATATGCCTTTGGAGACTTCGCTGGTTGTACTGTGGGCGTTGGATGAATTATGAGGATCGCCTTTGTGGAAACCTTCGGTCAAGACTCTTAACTATCCGCTTCATAAGTAGTTATGGCTTCAATGAACTTTTACAGACATTGCATATCATTAGAGACATGACTATACCAATGCGTAGGTCCCGACGAGCAGAGCAACGACAACGCGGCGCCGCACATATATAGATCTCCTCCAGCCCAGCGAAAACACAGGGTCTTTACCTGTCCAAGCGTGTTATCCGCATCCCCCACATCGCTCGCTCCAGAATCTGGTTTGCGCATTGGAGAGATTACAAGCCTCACAAGGAGGCTCTATTCCTTTACTATAGCCGGGGCCCTGGAAGATATCTGACTATACAAGGACATGTATGTGACTGATTTTGGACAATCGAAGAGGAGACCGACGGTGTGTGATTAGCTAGTTTCGCAGCCAGGCTGTTGATTGGACTGGCAATGTGTGATCATCTGGCAAATAGTTTTGAAATGGCGCCACCGTACGATTGAAAAAGTATATTAGCCACCAACGTCCTGCGTGCAGTCATGCTGAGGGGAGTGAGTTTTAGGAAGTACTTTTTATGGGTGTAATGTGCGCGTACGTTACAAAAATCGGGTGGTAGGGACTTGAGCACGTGTTGCAGGGAGGTTGTTTGAGGTGTGACAGCACAGCTCCGCGATAATGCGATAAAGGGAAGAGTGCCTAGTTGGCGAGGATGGATGGTGCGGTTGATTAAGCGCGGTGAGTTCCCATGAGACGTCTGGAGCGGCAGCAAGGGGGAGAGGGTCGGCAGGTTGTACGGGAGAGAGGTGATGAGTATAGGTATATATGTTATTTGATGGTGGATCGAAAGTTATTAAGAATGGCTAGCAGCATGAGCATCTAACGAGAGTCGGCCTCAGTCGTTATGAATCGCGTTGCTTTTAGATGAGTGGCTGCAGTGGGCGGCATGGGGGCGAAGCGCATAAATGTAAGTTAAAACCGGGGAGGGGTGGAAAGAGGAGAGGGAGAAGCANATATGTATATCCACCACATTGCCATTTTAATTTTTTGTGTTTATTCCACTTATGAGTTTCTCAAAAATGAGATTGGAGATGACTTTCAAGTATCAATAATAAAAAAAGAAAAAAAAGATACAGTAAAATTGTTGCCTAGACACCTTTTTATTTCAGGAAATAATTGAGTTCCCAGTGTTGAAAATAAATGCAAGCTCATATGAAATAGAATCGACTTTCCATGAGTTTATAAAACCTGTCCACCACCCAACGCTGACTGACTTTTGTACAAGACTAACGACTATTTCACAAGTAAGTTCTAATCTAGGGGAACAAGTTTTTAAATGTGTTGATATATCTATAATATATATTGATATATCTTTTATCTATTCTGAGTTCATTATTTATTTAGGATAACTTTGCTGATATAGCTCATCAATGATGTGTCTTAAAGAAATGTGGAAAAATAGAGTTTTATATCTTTTTATCCTATTCACAGTGATATAAAAATAATAGAAAGAAGAAAAACAATCATGATCAAAAGGTAAACTAAGGAAGTCTGTAGAAACTTCCAGTGGAAACCAATTCATTCCCAAATTAAGTACTTTTTTATTTGTCTTTTTCCCATTCTCCTGTTTTCTCATACAATCTTAGTATCTTATTTCTTTCCGTATTTCATTTTGTTTGTTTGTTTATCCTGTTCATAACTTGAGAAAAAAAACTGTGCAGGTTTTGATATATTACTGATTTGATTTATTCTATAACGTATTCTTTCAATTATGCTCTTTCTAATTTATCCTTCATATATTTATCACACTGATTATATGCCATTTATGCTGTTAAGTTCATTCATTCTTGTTCATTCTATTTACGTAGTTCTAACATCCAGCCCAATTTATATTCTGTTCTTTCTATTCACTT
>NW_020870330.1:53193-58193 GCF_003789085.1 Penaeus vannamei
ATATATATATATATATATATATATATATGTATATATGCATATGTATATGTATATATAGGATATATATATGTTATATATGATATATATATGCATATATATATATATATATATATATATATATATATATATATATATATATATATATATATATATATATATATATATAGGAGGTGGGCCTTGCCAGTCATCCTCCCCCCAGATATAACCAATCGGCAGTGCTTGATATGGAAGGAAAGGCTGGGAGGAGGGGAATAGTAGCTCCCACCCAGCAAGTGAGGTGGACTGTGGGCCCTGCTGGAGTGCAGGCTGGGAACGGGAACTACTCACCTTGCCTGCGCTCTGGGGGCCGCCAGTCCAGAGTGAAGCTTGTGGGGGAAAGTCCTAGGGAACCACACAGGTGGATGATGGGGCACACAGCCCGCCACCCCCTTTTATATGGGGCAGCGTCAGTGAGGTTGGCAGAGGTGGCATCCACCCGGAGTGACTGTCCGAGACTGACCTCAGGCGGGAAGTTAGGGTGGGGGCTTGGAACGTCCGTTCTTTGTGTCAGGATGATCGGTTGCCTCTACTGTCAAGGGAACTGGGGTGGCTGAGATTTGAGGTGGCTGCACTTATAACTGAACAGGCCGTAGTGACAGCCACCATCTCCAGGGAGTAGTCATTACCATCTCCAGCAGACTCCAGCCCTGGGTAGTAGAGGTTACTCCTGTTGATGAGCGTATAATGGTATTGAGACTGAAGCTATCTTTTGGCTTCATGTCTCTTATTGCTGTGTACGCTCCTACCGATGTTTGTAAGCTTGACGTGAAAAAGATGTTCTATGCCAAATTTGCATCCGTGGCAAACAGATTGTTCTGGGTGACTTCAATATGGTATCAGGCTGTGATCGAGCAGGCTTTGAGATTGTCTGTCGGTCCCCATGGTTCAGGAGCTGATGCCGGCAGTGAGAATAGCCTCCATTTCCGGGATTTTTCTAGGTTTCAGAAATTGAGGATTTCTGGCTCCTGGTACCAGTGCCCAGACCCACATCGTTGGACATGGTACATGCAGCCAAGGAGATCAACCACATACTCATTAGCACTCGTTGGAGGATCCTCCAGAATTGCAGGGTGTACAGGAGTGCTGAGTTCTGTGGTACTGACCATAGATAGGTTCTGGCTACCCTCCGAGTCCACTTCAAAACTCCCCAACATAAGTGGTCAGATTGTTTAAGATCCTGTTGCAGTGCACGAACATTGGGCTGAGTATTTTGAGCATTTGTACCAGGTTGACCCACCAACAGTAAACTTACATGCGGGTAGTGCCGTGATCTGCGGCATACCAGCTGAATTCTTAAAAGCTGGTGGTGGAGCTATGGCGCGTGAGTTACATGCTGTCCTGGCTGCCATATGGCGGTCTGGTACCATTCCTCCTGATCTGTTGAGGGGGTGTGGTCATCCCTCTCTGGAAGGGGAAGGGGGACCGTTGGGACTGCAGCAATCACCGAGGCATCACACTGGCATCACACATCAGTATACCTGGCAAGGTTCTCACCCACATCCTTCTCAGATGCATCAGCGACCATCTACTGAGGCATCAGAGACTGGAGCAATCTGGATTCACTCCTGGTAAGTCCACAATAGACCGTATCCTCGCGCTTCGAGTCATTGTAGAGTGCCGCCGTGAGTTCAGGTATGGGCTGCTTGCAGCCAACATCGACCTTAAGAAGGCATTCGACACGGTGCATCAGGAGTCACTCTGGGAGATCCTGCATGGACTGGATACTGGGCAGAGCTACTGTTCAAAATCATTGTGGAGCAACTGGGCAACATCAAGGTTACAGACCTTGACTTTGCTGATGATGTTGCTATTCTGAGTCTTTGGAAACCTTAGTGGTGACTCTGTATACATTTAGCAATGAAGCAAAACCCTTGGGTCTAGAGGTCTCCTGGACCAAGACCAAGGTCCAGGACTTTGGGGACTTGCTAGGAGAACCTGTTCAGTCGGTACGTGCTTGCGGCGGGGACATTGAAGTCACAGAGAGCTTTACATACCTTGGTAGTGTAGTTCATAACTCTGGGCTGTCAGACCAGAAAGTCAGCAGACGGATTGGCCTGGCAGCAGGGGTCATGAACTCTTAACAACAGTATTTGGAGATGTCATTACCTATGCAGAAGGACCAAGGTACGGGTTTTGAAGGCCCTGATAATGCCAGTTTTGCTATACGGTAGTGAAACCTGGACATTATCCTGTGCCTTGGAGGCTCGTCTTGAAGCCTTTTGTAATAGGTCCTTGTGCTGGATCATGGGGTACTGTTGGCGGGACCATGTGTCCAACCAACGGTTGCACCATGAGACTGGCACAGGACCTGTTATCTGCACAATCTGTGATCGCCAACTCTCTAACAGAGATAAGGTCGTCTCTGTTAGAGATAACCCTGGGTGGAGGAGGCCTGTGGGACGACCTAGGAAGTCGTGGCTTGGGCAGATCGATCAAACCTGTTGTGAAGAACTCGAGATGGGCCGAGTCCCTGCCTGGCGTCTAGCCACGAGGGATCCTTGTAAGTGGAAGCGAATGGTGGATGCGGCTATGTGCCCCTGTCGGCGTCAGCCTCATTGATAATGATGATGATATATATTTATATATATATTATATATATATATATAATGTATTTGTATATATGTATATATACGTATATATATATATATTATATATCATATATAATATATATTTTATCATTATATATATATATATATATATATATATATATATATATATATATATATATATGTGTGTGTGTGTGTGTGTGTGTGTGTGTGTGTATGTGTGTGTGTGTGTGTGTGTGTGTGTGTGTGTGTGTGTGTGTGTGTGTGTGTGTGTGTGTCTATGTGTGTGTATATAGATATACATATGAAAAAAGGAATAATACACTAACGCTTTGATATCTTGAATATATAACCTCACCGATAGGGATTTGAACCCCCACCGCCATTGCAAGAAACTAGCTAGACGGTCACTCTAACCACTGATACACAACCCACTAAAAAGAGTGTGCAATTAGGAGCAATCTAGCATCCATAGACATTAGTGATTAGTTTTTTATTTTGTATTTTGTGTGTATGTAAGTTCTTTTGTATTCTTTGTTATTATATATTTATTTATTTATATTTTATTATTATTATTTTTTCATTTTATTATTATTATTATTATTTTTTGATATTTTCACTGTTATTGTTATTATTATTATTATTATTATTATTATTATTATTATTATTATTATTTTTTGTTATTATTATTTTTATTGTTATTATTATTATTATTATTTTGATATCATCACTATAATTATTGATCATTATTATGATGTTTATATTTATTATCTAGTATTATTATGATTATGATTGTTTTGTTGTTTTGGTGTTATTTGATTGAATTTACATATTTTATTCTCATTTTTATTACAATCATCTTTATCATAAGTAATCATCATAACCCCATGATAGCTGTAATCACCATTATCATTAATATTTTCATGGCTATCATTTTGATGATCATTACTATTTTAATACTGTTGCAGTAAGTAACTAATTCACACAATTGAATTTCAGATGATTGTAAAAACATTGCCAACATCCTGCGAGCACTGGCAGACAGAGGTTGCAAATTTCAGCCAACCAATTATAATGAATAGACCTGCAGCTGTTTTGAATGTTAAGATTGATTTTTACATTAGGGACTGTTAATCCTCACACAGAGGCACTTATTAAGTTTAAGCTTGGGAGGACGGTCTACACACAGTCATGTTTTGCAACTTCATAAACATGCTTTAAGTGCCTGACTATAATATAAGTAACTGGATAATGTCTGAATACTTATTACCATTATAGCTTCCCTTTAGCCCATGCTGCCTGGAAAAGGTAGTAGCTATGTGAAATGTCTCTACACAAATGCTTAGCCACCAAGGAGTCAATTAAGAGACCTCGTAAATTACCTGATTTTACATTTATTTTAGACATATATTATAATTATTATAATCAACATTACTATTAATAATGTAAAATTGCCCCTTTGTTCTTTTTAAATTAAGGAGAGGTAAACAGGTGAGATAGGAAGTACTAGCTGTACCCTCATTGGTGACTTGAGTATGTTTGGAGCCATCTTTTTATAAAGACAATTAATTAACTAAATTAGTTATGCACATGCCACCATCCCTGGTGGCATCGGGTTAAGGGTAGCACAGTGGAGCCTTGTGGGAGGGACCAATGTTTTTTTGAGCACTTTGTTATCTTGTGATCAGTTGATTCTAGGAAATTATAAATAGATAATGTTTAATTATTTTTTCTCTCTGGTCAGTCTTGCAGTTTTCTGTATATAGTATATTTGTTTTCATTGATTCATTACAATAATTTATGTGTTCCCATTACCTATAGATGGATTTCATAGATAATAAATTGACTTTTGCAGATCTTGTAATTTGAATTTCTACTGTTTTATGTAATACTATCTACATATACATTTTATTAATTATTCTTTAGATAAAAAAATGTAAGGAAGCAATTCTGTAGCAATAAAATTAATAAATAAATATAATGTACATTTCTAAAGAAGAAGAGTTGACAAAATGCTTGTTTATCCTCAAACTTAAAATATTTTATGAAGTTGGTAAGATATTTTCTACTGTTTGCATTGATTTTTTTTTCATGAAATTGCCAAGCCTTTAAATATGAATAATTACATAAGTGTAGGTGAAAGGGCTGAATGAGTATATGAGTATTATATATGAGTAGTTCCACGGGAGAACAAGCCAATACCTTTTTTTAATAGAACAATCAAAGCAACATCAAGTGGTAGAGGAAGCCTTGAGCCCCCTTTTGCGCGCGTTAACATGTTTTCGCAGGTTGTGAAAGTGTGTTTTAGTCCGTAGACAAGAGCTTAAGGTGTCATCTACCACTAGAAGTTGTTTTGATTGTTCTTTTAAAAAATGTCACAGCTCGTTCACCAGAGGAGCTACTCATATAGTAAAA
>NW_020870330.1:70693-73193 GCF_003789085.1 Penaeus vannamei
CGTTTTCACAGACTTAATCTCCATCATCTCATATCCACCTACGACTGATCAATTATCTGCCCTCAAGAAACCTTCCTAACACATCCTCCAATACTGATTACAAATAATCATTTTGTATCACCCCCCCCATTCTCTCTCTCTATTTTCAATACTCATTTATCAAAAAATTACATACACTAGAACTTCTTTCTAAGCCGCTATCCCTTGCATCATTATTTGCATCATTTTCATGCCTTGACCTATCTCTATGTTCCCCTTCTCTCTATTTATCATTGTACAGGTCTAGGCCACTGTCCCTATCGCGACCACTTTAGGTTCCTCCTTTCTCCTACTTCATATGTCCCACTTCCTAATCCCGATAGAGCTGACTGACAAACTTTTACTTCACTAGTTACTATACCTTACTCGCCATCCCCCTTCTTCTCCATTTCAGATAAATTACAAGTTTTCTCAACAACAGTCTTAAGATCTGCCTACACAGCCATTCCCCAAACCTCTAGACCTTATACGTCTGTGTTCCATGGTGGAACTCAGACTGTACTAAAGTACTTTGTCTAAATGTAACACGCAGCTTGTAATAGCTATCACTATAAATGAGACACTCCTAACCATCTATCCACCCTGTATCCTTTAAAATAGTGTCTGTCCACCTTCGACGCACAATTTGAAACAAAACAACTATCACTAAAGAATGCACCCGTCACATTTTCCCTCTCTTCTGATGAGCCATACAATACTCCCTTTTCTTCCTCAGAACTACACACTGCCTTACAGTATTCACTACCATATGCTCTGACACCTCCCATTGTCCTATTTGTCCTTCCTCCTAAATATCTACAATCAAATTTGGACGACAGGAAATTTTCCCCCTCACTAGCGCGAAGCCCTCGTTCTCCCAATCTTAGAACCCAATAAATCGGGTATCCTCCCACAAGATTACCGCCTCATCGCTCTAAGTAGCTGCTTGTGCAAGCTACCAGAGCAAATGGTAAACTCTCGGCTAATGTGGTATCTTGAATCTTACAATCTTCTTTCTCCTTCCCAGCTTGGATCCCGCCATGCCCGAAGCACAGCAGACCCACTTGCTCTTTTCGAGACACTTATAACATCCGCATTTGCACGCCATGACTCCATATTAGCCATATTCTCTGACCAAGAGAAAGCATGTAATACCACATAGCGGTATCATATCCTCCAACAACTGACCTCTCTTGGCATACGTGGAAACATGGATGTCTTTATAAAGTCCTTCCTCTCCAAACATACTTTTCAAGTTAAAATTGCTTCTTCAGATCAAAGACGTCCCACAAGGCAGTGTACTTATCACTTCCTTATTCCTTACGTCTGTGAATGATATTGTATCAGTTCTACCAACAGGGACCTGGTCATCACTATATGTTGAAGACTTAGCCATCTATGCCTCCGGTCCATCTATACATACTCTCCAACAATTTCAACCATTCAGTCAGCAATATCGTCAGTATCTTCCTGGGCCACTAATCATGATTTTCGCTTCTCCACTACCAAATCCTTTTCTATTCTATTCTCACGCAAACGTGTAAAACCCCAACCTCCATTCCTATAATACGGCACTCCGCTCCAATACCGTTCTTTTGGAAAGTCCCTTTTTCGACTCCAAACTCCGAAACTTACAAACTCTGTCCCACATATCTCCAGTTGAGAGCCTCTATGTTGAGTCAGCATTCATCGCCATGCCCCCTGTCTCTACGATGCTATACGCCCTTCCGCCAACACTCCTTCATCAAATTAACTATTCCTCAAATTCTACTTCCTACCTTTGCTTCATCTCCACGTTTACCAACTCCTTTCATCACCCACATGATTACTCTCCTTTCCCATTCCCCCTTTCCAATGCTCCAACCTCTCCCCTTCTCTGTCCATTCCGTTCCTCCATGGCTTATACCTTACCCCCACATTTGCTCCTCTGTGTTTCCTTACCCACCAGATATACCTCCTTTTGTCCTCCTCGCCCACTTCCTTAACCATATCTCTACTCTTTCCTCTAGTATCCATGTTTACACTGATGGCTCCAAATCCATCTCTGGTGCTGGTTTCACAGTTATCTTCCCTGCACATTCCAATACCTCTTCCCTCCTGAGTCATATACTCTCTCTCTTCCTCAGGACTGGCTGCTCTACTTGTCTACACGCTGTAAATCTGTCAGGTATTGCCATGTTGGAATCCCAGGCAATGAACAAGCAGATACCCTAGCACTCTCAGTCACATGACCACATTACACATCCCAGTCTCTCACGCATTCCATCTCTCGATGGCAAATCGTCACTAAAAATTACGTGCAGTAAACCCATCAATCTCCTCCTGGTCAACTTCTTTTCATAGAAACATACGCTGGGAAACGGCTGTTGCCCACGCGTATCGGTCATGCTCACTTTACGAACTCTATGTCACGATCTAACCCGCCCCTATGTTCCTTATGTAATGTTCCCATTTCAGTCTCACACTTCCTGTTGTCCTGACC
>NW_020870330.1:100153-105153 GCF_003789085.1 Penaeus vannamei
TGAAGAAGAAGAGAAAGGAAGAGGAGAGGGAGAAGTAGAAGAAGAGAAAGAGTGATGAAATAAAGAGAAGGAAAACAAAAGAAGAAGAAGAGAAAGGATGATGTAAGTAAGAGGAGAAGGAGAAGAAGAAGAGAAAGGGAGAAGAAAAGATGAAGAAGAAGAAGAAAAGAAAGGAAGAAGAAAGAAAGAGAAGGAGAAAAAAAGAAAATATGAAAAACCTCTCTCTTAATTTTCAGAAGAGAAAGGAAGACGAAAGAAAGAGGAGAAGGAGAAGAAAAAGAAGAAGAAATAGAAAATATGAAAACCTCTCTCTCGATTTTCAGAAAAAGAGAAAGAAAAAAAAATAGAAAGAGGAGAAAGAAAAGAAGAAAATATGACAAAAAACGAAAGAATAAAGTGATCGAAAAGGAGAGGAGGAAGAGGAGATAAAAAAGAATAATAATAAAGAAAGACTAAAAACAGACGTACACGCACTTGTCTTCGAGAAATGAAACAAAAACAAAACCCCAAAAAATAGAATAGCAAAAAAAGAAAAAAAGAAAAGAGAATGTAAAAAAAGGGAAGAATAAAAAAATGAATTTGAATATTCCATACCCTGATATTTTCTGGCTGAGTAATTAACAATGGAATTGCTTATCGAACTGAACATACAAGCTTCGGACGGCAAAAGTTGGATACGCTCTAGACCGTGTCCGAATCCTCCCGTCCTGGCAGTGGCGACGGTTACCTGGTGGTGGTGTTCGGTAGCTTGGAAATGTCGGAGTTCAGACACGCCTTCGCTGAACAAGGGGGTGTATCGATGTCTAGTTGTTTGTCTGTATGATGAATCACGTTGATTTTGGTGTTAGGAGGTTGTCTGTCTGTCTTTGTGTCTGTTTTTTGGTGTTTGTGTTCGATTGCGTGTGTGTGGCTACGGTATACTCAGGTTTTTGTAGTATGTTCGTTTATGAATTGGTATATAAATGTCTTTTGATATGTTTATTTCATCTATTTATGTTTATCTATTTTTACCGGAGAGTATTTTATCCATTTATTTATATTTATTTGTACCGGAGAGTTTGTAAATAATGGCGATTTGTTTTGAAGAATGAGAGGAAACAAGTAAAAAAAATCCTGAGGTGCGTTTGTGAATCATTACTGGTTTGCAATGAAGATCAATACATTCTCTTGTCCTTTCTCTCTCTCCCCTCTCTGCGTCCTCCTCCCTCTCCCCTCCCCCTTCCGTCCTCCATGCCCTCTACCCCTCCCCTCTTCCCCCTTTCACCCCCCAGCTGTGGCCTCCTTCCCTCCTCCCTCCCTCTCTCCCTCCCTCCTCCCTCACTCACTCACTCTTCCCCAACTTCCCCTTCACAATGCCCTTTCCCTTCCCTCTTCCTTTCCTCCTTGCCCACACCCATCCCACCCACCGTACCCTCTCCCCTCCCCCAATTCCCCCACCTTCATCCACTGGCAGCTCCTCCCTTACCTTACCCCCTACTCCTCCTCCCCCTCCCCCTTCCCCATCCATCCCCTCCTACCCCATCCTACCCCCTCACCCAACCCCTCATTCATCCCCTCTTCCCCTTCCCCCCTCCCTCCCTCATCCAACCCCCTCACCCAACCCCCAATCCATCTCCTCCTCCTCTTCCTCCCCCATCCTACCACCCCCTTCCCCCCTTCCCCCATCCTACCCACCCCCATCCAACGCCCCCCCATCCATCCCCACCTTCCCCCCCCCTCCCTTATCCTCGCCCCCTCCCCCTCCCCCCACCCCAACCCCCTCTCCCCCTCCTCATAAGTCACGCCCCAAATTGTTTGGTTTGCTTGCGCTTTTTCCCAAACACGTTCAATCGACCTTCGTAAATAATAATGGATTTAGTGCTACCAGATTCCCTCTTATCCCCTTCTTCTTCCTTCTTCTTCTTCTTCTTCTTCTTCTCTCTTCCTATTTCTCTTTGTCTTCTGTTCTTCTTCTTCCCTATCCGGGTATATTTTAGGTCCTTTGTGTGTCGAATGTGTTTCTTCGGATTTTTATTTTTCTTCTATTTTTTTTTTCTCTCTATTTTTCTCTTTCTCTTTTTGTTTCTCATTTTCTTCTCTCTTTTTGTTTCTCTTTTTTCCTTCTTCTTTGTCTCCTTGTTTCTTTTTTTTTCTTCTTCTCTCTTCTTGTTTCTCTCTTATTCTACTCTCTCTTCCTATTTCTCTTTTTCTGTCTTCACCACCTCCTCATCCACCCCTTTTCCCTTATTCCCTCTTTATTCTCTTCTCTCCTTCTTCTTTCCTACCCTTCGTTCTTATTTCTCCTTCTTTTCATATCTATTCTCCTCCTCCCTTATTTTCTCCTTCTCCTCTTCCTTCTATTCCTCCTCTTCCCCATATTTTTCCTTCTCCTTCATATCTATTCCTCCTCTTCCCTTATTTCTCCTTCTCCTTCTCTTCTATTCCTCCTCCTCCCTTATTTCTCCTCCTTCTTCCATTCCTCCTCCTCCCTTATTTCTCCTTCTCTCTCTTCTTCTATTCCTCCTCCTCCCTTATTTCTCCTTCTCCTCCTCTTCCTTCTCCCTCCCGCCTCAAGGATGTTAAGACCTGACTCACCCACGCCCACACGCCCATCATTTCGGGCGCACCTGGTGTTACATGCGTCTCACTCAGTCACTCAGACTCCGATGGCTTCCTTCTAGAACTTTCCCTTCGTCTGTGGTTCTCTCTCGAGATGCTGTGGCGACGTGAGAGTCTGATTGTTCCGTACACACACACGCCTGCAGATGGATGTGAAACACGTGTCTGTGTGTGTTTATATAATATGTATATGTATATATAAATAAATGTGTGTATATATACATACACACCACACAACACACACACACACACACACACACACAGACACACACACACACACACACACATACATATATATATATATATATATATATATATATATATATATATATATATATATAATATATAATATATATATATATATATATATATATATGTATATGCACACACACAAACACACAACACACACACACACACACACACACACACACACACACACACACACACACACACACACACACATATATATTATATATATATATATATATATATATATATATATATATATATATATTATATGTATATATGCACACACACAACACACACGCGCGCGGCGCGCATATACACACCCATATATATATGTATATGTATGTATATATATATTATATATATTAATGTATGTATTAACATTCGCATGTACGTTATCACCAACGCACACAACCGCACAGTCTCCATCCCGCAACCGAAATGCGGAAAAAACAACGAAAACAAGAAAAAAAGAAAACAACGAAAATAAGAAAAAAAGAAGAAGAAAACAACGAAAATAGGCCAAAAGAAAAGTATTTGCCTGACGTCCGCTGTCACTGCCAATGGCAATATCATGTTCGGCTGATTTGCATACAATAGAGTCGATACTCAATTATTCCGCGCCTAATTAAATGTCGAAGGCTTTTTTTTTTTTTTTTTTCTTCTTTACTTTTTTTTTTTTTTTTTTTTTTTTTTTTTTTTTTTAGGTTCCATCTGCTAGGTTTCGTCAGAGTCAAGCATGTAGAGAAAGGTAGATAGATAGAGGATAGATCGAGGGAGGGAGGGAGAGAGAGAGAGAGAGAGAGGGAGGGAGGGAGGGAGGGAGGGAGGGAAGGAGAGGGAGGGAGGGAGGGAGGGAGGGAGGGAGTGGATGAGAGAGAGAGGGAGAGAGAGAGAGAGAGAGAGAGAAGAGAGAGAGAGAGGAGAGAGAGAGAGAGAGAGAGAGAGAGAGAGAGAGAGAGAAAGAGAGAGAGAAGAGGGAGAGAAAGAGACAGAGACAGAGACAGAGACAGAGAAGAGGGAGAGAGAGAAAGAAAGAAAGAGAGAGAGAGAAAACCAGAAACAGACACGCAAACCAACCAAAAAATCAGAAAGATTTTTCAAAGATACATAAATAAAAAGATACACCAGAGACAGAAAGAAAAGAAGAAAGAAAACAGAATTAAACAAAGATTAAAGAAATAGAGAAAGACAGAGAGAGAGAATGTGGACACAATACTCGCCATCCATTTGGAAATTATGTGGTTTGTCTATCAAGAATTTCCTGTTTCGTCTCAATGACAGGCATGCATTTGTTTCGTGTGTGACATATGAGAACAAAAAAAAAGGAAAGAAACACGCCATTAAAACACACTGAAAAGAAACATAAACTAAAGAAAAACGCTAAAAAACACGCTGGAAAAAACATAAACTAAAGAAAAACGATAAAAAACACACTGAATAAAGATCAAAGAAAAACGCCCAAAAAACAATAAAAACAAAAGAAAACGCTAAAAAAAAATCAATAAAAAAGAGAAAAACGCCAAAAAACTCAATAAACAAGAAAAAACAGCGCAAAAAACACACACAAAAAAAAACGAAAAACACTAAAAAGAAAAAAAGAAACACCTCCCCCCAAAAAACAATAAAAAAAACGTTACGAAATAAATAGTTTGCAGCCGCTGATATCATATGGTCAGACAGAGTGATTGTTCCCGCCAATTTTGATGAAGCCGCGCGCTGATTGGCTGTCAGGGCTCTGAGACGTGTTGCGCTGANGCTTCTTTTCCTCTCCCGTCCTCCTCTTCCTCCCTTGCCTTTCTTCTCCTTTCCCTATTTTTTTTTTCCCTTTCCTCTTTCCCCCCCTTCCCCCTTCCTTTCTCTCTTCCCCTCCCCAATCTCCCCCCCCTTAATCACCTCTTTCCTCCATAACTCCGTCCTTCTGGGCAGCCTGCGTCCCCTTCCTTTTAAAACCTCCCTTTTCTCCTCCCCCCTCCTTTACATCCCCCCGCTCCCCCCCCTCCCCGTCCCTACTAGAATTCTTCCTGACAGCGAAAAACAACGACTCTCGAGGAGATCGGTAGCTCGACCTCGACTCTTGCGGCTCTCACCTCCTTCCTCCTCTCCCTCCTCCTCCCCTCTTTTTTCTCTTTTTCTTTTCGCTTATTTTCCTCTCT
>NW_020870330.1:112653-120153 GCF_003789085.1 Penaeus vannamei
CTCTCTCTCTCTCTCTCTCTCACTCTCACTCTCACTCTCACTCTCACTCTCTCTTCTCTCTCTCTCTCTTCTCCTCTCTCTCTCTCTCTCTCTCTCTCTTCTCACTCGTTCCTCCAGCTTCTTCCCCGTTCCCGTCCCGACCCGCAGGTTCCATCCGGCAGGTGTAGTCGGCGCGCCGCGTCAGGCCCTGAAAGTTACCGCGGGCGGGCGGGCGGGCGGGCGGCGCTGAGGTGTGACCCGGGCGGCGCGAGGCGACACGAGGGCGCTGCGATAACTTCTCCCGAGAGACTAATGTTCCGAGCGCCTGCGAGAGCTTCGTCGAGAGCGGGGTTTCTTTTCCCTTGTTTATTTTCATAGCGCGAGTAAGTGACACTCGACAGACTTTATGGCGCGGTCGGTGTCTATTACGGCTCCTCCGCGAACAAGGGCGCGGAGGGATCATAAAATTCTCGCAGTTCCCACGCTCCTGTCCGTCCCGCCCTGCGTGCGCGGTTTATACACGGCCGGAAACGTTTTCTAAGCGTCGTTCGTGATTCAACGTTTATTAAGCCTAGTTCGTGATTCAACGTTTATAAGCGTACAACGTTTATTAAGTTCGTTTCGTTTTCGTGATTAACATTAAGCGTCGTTCGTGATACAACGTTTATTAAGCGCAGTTCGTGATTAAACGTTTTCTAAGCGTCGTTCATGATTCAACGTTTATCAAGTGTCGTTTGTTATTCAACGTTTATAAAGCGCAGTTCGTGATTAAACGTTTTCTAAGCGTCGTTCGTGATTCAACGTTTATTAACCGTCGTTCGTGATTCAAAATCAATTCAACGTTTTAAGTAAAAAACCCAAGAAACAAAACAATCATCTAAAATCCTAAAATCCTCCCACGTGGGATTAACCTCGATCCTACCCCGATTTCCTCCCCCGATCTAATCCTCAATGCAAATCCAATGCACAGGGAGAGAGAGAGAGAGAGAAAAGAGAGAAAGGAAAAAAAAAATAATCATTATCATTCATCAGTGGCCATGTGTAGCCTGCAATCTTCAAGTTTTGCCATTAGACGAAATTACACTTCTGACACATGGCGACGGCTGAGGCTCGGACTGGCTTCCTCCCTCGATGTCATGAACTCCTGCTCAACCTCCGGGCTTTATCCCACGACGGAGCCCCTTCTGCTTCTGCTACTCCTGCTGGGTGTCTTTTTTCCTTGGGTCTTTTCCCATTTTTTTCCCGTTTATTATTCATTATATTCGGTGTCTGGGGGCCGGGGTGGTGTCTTTTTCTTGTCTTTTCCTTTTTTTTCGTTTTTTTTTATCATATTTGCTGTCCTGTTCTTTAGTTTATCTTTGCTATTTTTCTGTGCTGTTGTTTCACTTCCTATATATGTCTGTTTATCCGTCTGTTTACCTGTTTCATTGTCTCTGTCTATCTGTTTGTCTGTTTATCTCTCTATCTGTTTTTCTATCTCTCTGTTTGTCTGTTTATTTCTCTATCTGCTTTCCTATCTTTCTGATTGCCTTTCTGTCTGCTAGTCTATCTATCTATCTCCCCCTCCCTCTATCTATGTATCTATCTATCTATCTATCTTTCTATCTATCTATCTATCTCTCCTTTCCTCTCTCTCTCTACCCTCCTTACCCTCTCTCCCTCCTCCTTCCCCTCTCTCCCTCGCTCCCTCCTCTCTCTCTCTCTCCTTCCCTCTCTATCTCCTCTCTCTCTCACCCTCTCTTTCTTTCTCTCTCTCCCCCTCCTTAACTCTCTCTCTCTCTCTCTCCCTCCTTCCCTCTCTCTCCCCCCTCCTTCCCTCTCTCTCTCTCTCTCTCCCTCCTTCCCTCTCTCTCTCTCTCTTTCTTCTCTCTCTCTCCCTCCTTCTCTCTTTCTCCCTCCCTCCTTTCCTCTCTCTCTCTCTCCCCCCTCTCCCCCCCTCTCTCTCCCTCTTTCCCTCCCTCTCTCTCTCCCTCCCTCCTTCCCTCTCTCTCTCACCCTCTTTCTCTTTCTCTCTCTCTCTCAGTCACCTCTCCTCTTTTGACTCGAGATCGCCCTCCGTCTCGCCTCACTTCGATCCTTCCTTCGTGTCATTGACCGTCAGAAGAAAGGTCCGCTGGGATGTTTATTCTTTCCGTTTTTCGTATTCCGTTTTTAATTTCCCTTTTCTTTCCTTCTTTTCTTTCGTTTTCTTGTTTCTTTTTCGTTTTTTTCTTTTTTCGTTTTCTTGTGTTTTTTTTTCTTTTCATTTTTTTTGTTTTTGTCTTTTTATATTTTTTTATTTTTTTTTCAGTTTTTCGTATGTTCTTTTATTATCTGTGTTCTCTTTAATTTCACTGATTATCTAGTTCGAAATTTGCTTGATTACTTATTTCGAAAAATACGTATTTCGTTTGGTTCATTTTCTTTTACGCTTTTCCCTATTATTTCTATTTCATTCTCCAAGTTCTTTTTTTTTTTTATCTTCTTATTCCTATCTCTCTTATCGTCTATATTCTTCCTTCCTTATATTTGTTGCTTATATTGGTGACATCAATTAATTATAATTTTGATAATGGTAATTGTAATGATCATAATAATAACAAAAATTATAATGATAATGACATCAGCAACAACAACAATAATGATAATAAAACAATAGCAATAATAATAACAACAAAAAGACCAATGACAACAACAATAATCATAACAATAATAATAACAACAATAACAACGATATAATAATAGTTATTATTATTATTATTATTATTATTATTATATTATTATTATTATTATTATTATTATTATTTATTATTATTATTATTATTATTATTATTATTATTATTATTATTATTATTATTATTATTATTATTATTATTATTATTATTATTATTATTATTATCCTTATCATTATCATTATCATTATCATTATCATTATCATTATCATTATCATTATCATTATTATAATCATTATAATGATAATAACAATATGGATAATAATAACAATGCTAACTAAAAATAATAGTAATGAAAAATAATAGTAATAAAAATAATTAATAATTAATATAATAATAATAATAATAATAATAATAATAATAATAATAATAATAATAATAATAATAATAACAATAACAATAACAATAAATAAATAAATAAATAAATAAAAACACCAACAACGAAAATGATCATAATATCACCGTATTTGTAAAATTACTGATGAAGCAAAGAGTACGAAGGAAGTATATAACAAAAGATAAAAATAAGCTTTGGTTAGGACAAAGTGGGGAGAGGAGTAGGTCGGAGAGGGGGGAGGGGGAAGCAGGAAAGAAGGAGGAAGATGGATGAGAGAGAGTGAAAGGAATTGAAAAGGAAGGTAAGAGGGGCGAAGGAGGAAGGAAGGAAGAGGCGAAGGAAGGAAAGAGGGAAGGAGGAGGATGAAAGAGGCGAAGGAGGGTAAGAGAGACGAAGGAAGAAGGAAGAGTCGAAGGAGAGGTAAGAGAGACGAAGGAGGAAGGAAGAGCAAGGAAGGTAAGAAGGAAGAAGAAGGAAGAGGGAGAAGTATGAAAGAGAGAGATATGGTGGAGTATGAGAGAAGGTAGAAGACGTAGAAAGAAGGGAAGCGAGAATGTTAGAAAAAAAAAAAAAAAAAACAAGAAAGACTAAGGAAAGAAAAATAGAATTAGAAGGGAGAACGAAGTAGAGGGAAAAGTGGAAACAGTAGAAGGAAGGGAGGAAGAGGGAGGAGAGGAGGAGGTAGGAGGGAGGGAGGAGGTAGGAGGGAGGGAGGAGGGAGGAGGAGGTAGGAGGTAGGAGGGAGGGAGGAGGTAGGCAGGGAGGAGTAAGCATCTTTTTCTTTTTGGAGGGGTGGGGTGGGAGTGGGGGGGAGTTCCGGCAATAATTGGTGTTCGTGGTGTTATCGACAATCAATAAAGTAATCATAAAAGTGAGGACTTGAGACTACAAGTGTTGTCCGGGTGTTTGGTTGTGGGAGGGAGAGGGGAGGAGAGGGGAGAGGGGAGGAGGAGGAAGGTGAGAAGGAGTGGGGGAGAGGAGGAGGGGAAGAGGGGAGGAGAGGAGGGAGAGGAGGGGAGGAGTAGGAGGAGTAGGGGGGAAGGAGGAGAAGGAGGAGGAGGAGGGAAGGAGGAAGGAGGTGAGAAGGAGAGGGAACGGAGGGGGAGAGGGAGGAGGAGAGGGGAAGAAGAAGGAGAGGAAAGGGGAGGCTGGGGAAAGTAAGAAAAAGAGGAGGAGGGAGATGGGGGAGGAGAGAAAAAGGAGAGGGGGAGATGGGAAGGAGAGGGAAAAGAAGGGGGAAGAGGGAAGGGAGAGGGAGAGGAGGGGGAGAGGGAAGATGGAAAGCAGAAGGAAGAGGAGCGAGCAGAGGGAAGGAGAGGAACAAGGGTAGGTGGATGTCGAAACATTTTGGGAAGTAGAACAAGGTAGGAAACAAAGAGAAAAAAAGATTAAAAAGTGAAAATCAAGAAAATTTTATGCAGAAAAGCTAACTGCTGCTAAAAGAAGAGTTTGTATATTCTTTCATAAGCATTATTTTGCATTTTAATCCCCTTTTCATACAGCCACCAACATTTACAATATGTACTGGATTCTCAGGACAAAACTACCTCCGCCCTCAAAGAGGAGATAAAGAGAGAGAGGAGGAGAGAAATAGAAAGAGGGAGAGAGGGGGAGGAAAGAGGTTGAAGAGAGAGAGAGGGGGAGGGAGAGACAGAAAGAAAGAAAGAGAGAAAGAGAGACAGAGACAGATAGAGAGACAGACACACAGAGACTGAGAGACTGAGAAAAAAAGAAAAAAGAAGAAAGAGAACAGAAAAACGGAAAAAAATAAAGCGACGAATAGACAAGAAAAAAAAAAGAAGTCACGCACGAGGGATAACGAAGCCAAAGACGAAATGGAAACCCCGGGCGCCAGAGATTCGAAAATCCTGACCTAGGGTAGTGAGGCTCTACCGTAGGCTAATGTGCTTTTTGTTTGTTCGTTTTGAGTGCGTATAATGGCGCTCTTGTGTCGTAGTGAAGCCGGTTCTCTGGTTGGAGATGTTGAGGGATAGGAGCGTGGGGCTGAAACAAAGGCGTGGAAGATAGATGCGAAGGATAGATGCGAAGGATGGGAGGATAGGTTAGACTTGGTAAGGTTTGATGGGTATGGATGGAGGGAGGGGGAGGGGTTGGATGATAAAGCGGGGAGGCAAGAAAAAAGAGAGGAAGGATAGGTGGGGAGAACAGGATGATGAAGGAAGGATAGATACGAAGGATAGATGCGAAGAATAGAAGGATAGGTTAGGCTTGGTAATTTTGATGGGTAATGATGGAGGGGGGGAAGGGGGTCGGATGATAAAGCAGGGAGGCAAGAAAAAGAGAGGAAGGATAGGTGGGGAGAACAGGCTGATGAAGGAAGGATAGAGGGATTGTGGATAGAACGCGGAGAGCGAGGTACGAGCGGGAGAAGGGGACAGGGGACCGAGAGGGAAAGGGAGGAGGATGGCGGGATGGAAGGCCAGGCAGGGGAGGCAAGGCGAAAGGGTGGCAAGATGGCAGGGCGGGTGGCGGAGGGACGGCAGAGTAGAGGCGCGAGGGTAAAGGAGCTGCAGGGCGGGTGGGCGTAGGGGCGGCAGAGAAGAGGTGCGGAAAGGCAGAGGGACGGCAGGACAGAGGTGCGCCAGGGAGAGGGAGTGGCAGGGCGCTTGGGCAGAGCGTAGGGGGCGGCAGAACGTAGGGGCGGCAGGGCGTAGGGGGGGCGGCAGGGTAGAAGGGCGGCAGGGAAGAGGCGCGGCAGGGCGGAGGAGCGGCAGACAGGAGGACATGGTGGTTCGGATACAAGGATCCTTCCTCAGCTTTAACTCTCCTGGGGTGTGTTGGAGGGGCGGCAAGAGTAGGGGGAGTGGGGGGGATTGAGAGAGGGCGGTGGGCGGCGCCGGTCTACCTCGCCCTCGCCCTCACTCCTTCCTTTCCCTCCTTTCTTCTATCTCTCCCCTTTCATTCCCTTTCCTTTCTCCTGTCCTTCACACTTCCACCATTCTCTCGCACACTCTTTCATCTCCCCTACCCTTTCCTTCGGCCCTCTCACTCTTCACCTTTCTTCATTATCCCTCACTTCTTATCCCCTATTCCTCCTCCTTCCTCCTCCTGTCTTCACGTCGATTTTCTCTCCCCTTCTTCGCTTTTTATTCCCGACGACAATAATGTTGATGGCGGTGAATGCAAATACGAAAATGATGGCGGAAGCTCTACGTAGAAATTATTCGAGTTGTCGACTGTAATGGCGGTGGAAAAAATAAAGTGATGGCAGCATATTTATAACCACGTTCTCTGTGAATCAAAAAACAGGGAGGGAGAGGGAAAGGGAGAGGTAGGGAGGGGAGAGAGAGGGAGAGAGAGAGAGAGAGAGAGAGAGAGAGTAGGGAGAGGAGGAGAGAAAGTGAGATATGTGAGAGATAGATAGATAAATAGAGAGAGAGAGAGAGAGAGAGAGAGAGAGGAGAGAAGAAGAGAGAAAGAAAGAGAATTAGAGAAATGAAAAAGAGAGAAAGAAAGAAAGACAGACAGAAAAAGAAAGAGAAAAAAGACAGAGAGAGAGAGAAAGAGAACGATAGAAATGGACACATTAGGCATGAATAGCAAAGAAAGAACAAAAAAAAAAAAAAGAACAAAAATAGAACAAAAATAGCTCTATTTTGATCCGTGCTTGAACAGTTTCCGAGTAAGAGGGAATTTCCCTAATTTTTTTCCTTTTTTATCTGTTTAAAAATATTCATGGATTTTTTTTTCTTTTTTTTATCCCTGGCTGTCTCGCTGGATACTCATAAATGTATGCATGTATATTCATCTAACTGTTTCTCTGTTTGTCCGTCTGTTTTACTGTCTTTATGCATACATGTATACGTACATGTATACCTGTGTATATAAATGTACACATATATGATGCATGTACCCATATCCATGAATGTATGCAAATATAATTACCAACCTGCATATATCTGTCTGGCTTTCTAGCTTTCTCTGTCTCTCTGTCAATCTAGGTATCTATCTCTCTATTTATCTCTATTTATCCATATCTATCTATCTATTTGCATCTCCATCTCTCTCTCTCTCTCTCTCTCTCTCTCTCTCTCTCTCTCTCTCTCTCTCTCTCTATCTATCTATCTATCTATCTATCTATCTATCTCTATCTCTCTCTCTATCTATTTATCTATCTATATGTCTATCTATCTATCTATCTGTCTGTCTATCTATCTATCCATCTATCTATCTATCTATCCATCTACCTCTCTATCCTAGTGGCTATCTATCTGTCTATAAAGAAAAAAAAGAAAGAAAGAAAAAAGAAAAGAAAAAAAGAAAGAAAATAAAAGAAAAAGAACAAGAAAGGAAAGAAAGAAAAGAAAGAGAAAAAAAAAGGAAAGAAAAGAAAGAAAAACAAAAGAAAACGAAGAGAAATGAAGAGAAGAACGAAAGAAAAAGAAAAGAAAAGCATGAAAGAGAAAATGAAAAGAAAAAAAGAAAGAAAAGAAAGAAAGGAAGAAAGACCAA
>NW_020870330.1:122653-140153 GCF_003789085.1 Penaeus vannamei
CTCACCCTCCCCCTTCTTCTTCTTCCTAACGTCACCCCCTATTCTGTCTTCTTCCTCCTCTTTCAACCCGTTCTCGGTATTTCCTTCTGTAATTTCTCTCCTTGTTCCGCTTCTTTCACTCCCTCCATTCTCATTTCCTCCCGTCTCCTCACCACCACTCATCTCCCTTGTAAATCCTTTCGCAACTCGCCTCCCTTGTAATCCCCTGCCATTTAATTTCCCCGTCATTTGCCTCATAGTAATCCCCCCCACCCTTCCCCCCTGCCACCCCCTCCCCTCCCCTGTGAATACCCATTGTACAAGCACCCTCAAAAAGACAATGTATAGCGTTATAAACTGACAAAGAACTGGAGCAAATTCAGAGCTTAACGTAGCGTGGCGGGTGAAAAACTCTACGGGGAAGTACATAACATTTCATTACCAACTGCTCTCGTCACTCTCACGGCGCATACGCATAAAACATCGGCTCGTTGATCTGCGCCGAGGGGAGCTCCCCCGCTCATAACTTCCTCTGGCAGGAGAATTGCGAAGGAACTTTAAGAGGACTGATCAATAAAATCGGACTGAGAGAAGGATAAACTTGGCATATCCAGATTTTTTTTTATTTTCGCGTGTTCAAGGAAGTATTCGTTAATTCGCCGTGTAATGAACCCGTGATTCTTTTTTTCTCCAAATCTGACTGGATCAACATACGGTAATTCGAACAACCTATAGGGATGATTTGTTCCGCCCATAACACTAAACGTTCTTCTTCATATTTACTCCCTGATATTCCCCCCTCGGCTGCATAGCTTCACTTGTTCAATATAACTGGACTAAACAGCGTGGAGCGAGTTATTTGACCAGCCTAACCCACTCTCACTCGCATTCACTCTCTCCCATCCAATCTCTCCCTCAGCCACTCTTGTGTGTGTTTAGAGCGTGCGTTTATCTTGTGTTCTGAGAATATGCGTGTGTGCCTAATGTGTGCTTAAAGAAGTTTCTTTTAATTCTTTATTTTTTCTTTATTGTCGTGTGTTTACTTATTCATATCCAGAGTGCGCTTTTGAACAGCGAGTCTAGAGAGTACGTTTAGAGTCTACTTTCATTCTTTGCGCCCAAGAATGTGTAAATGGAGTGTTTCAGGTGAGTGTCCACCAGGTGTTTGCACTGCTAGGACTGCATGCGATCAGAGTGCGATACACTAACGCTCAAAGAGAAGATATTCAGCCGGACTTAGAGTCAGCGTTACAGTCAGTTAGCGTCTGATTCCGGCATTTAGCGTTCAGAACAGGCATCCGGCCCGCCGTTCAGTGCGCCTGTTCAGTGCGTTTCCTCCGAAGAGATCAATTCCCGGGGTCATGCGAGCGCCCAAGGCCAAGCGCTCGAGGGCCGTGATGTCTGAGGCGGCGCGAGCACGTGAGAGATGCTGGCGAGAGAAAATACATGTGGTAAGTGTTGATGCATGCTCGAGAGGCCGGCCGTGGCGGCGAGGCAGACAGCGGGCGGGTCGTGGCAGGAAGGCCAACAGGGGGTCGTGAGGACGCATGTCGTGGCCGCGTATGAGGGAGCTGCCACCCCTTCTCTCTCTCCTCTCTCCTCCTCCCTCCCTCCCTCCTTCCTCCCTCCCTCCCTCCCTCCCTCCCTCCTCCTCCTCCTCCTCTCCTCCTCCTCCTCCTCCTCCTCCTCCTCCTCCTCCTCCTCCTCCTCCTCCTCCTCCTCCTCCTCCTCCCCTCTCCCTCCCTCCTCGCCGGTCTCCATCATCTGCCTCCTCCGCTCGACGTTTTTCGCGTTGCCGTCTTCCAAGTCAGGGCCCTTCTTGGTCGCCCTTCGTTATCATTTTTTTACTATTATTCTTTTCCCCTCCTCTCATCCTCTCATTCTTTCTCTCTCTCTCTCTCTCTCTCTCTCTTCTCTCTCTCTCTCTCTCTCTCTCTCTCTCTCTCTCTCTCTCTCCTCTCTCTCTCTCTCTCTCTCTCTCCCTCCCTCTCTCCCTCCCTCTCCCTCTCTCTCTCTCTCTCTCTCTCTCTCTCTCTCTCTCTCTCTCTCTCTCTCTCTCATCTTTATCTCTCTCTCTCTCCCTCTCTTTCTCTCTATTTTTCTCCTCTTCTTACCTCTCACTCTCATCTTTGTTTTCTTCATAACTCTCCCTTTGTCTGTTAGTATCTGTACAAACAGCCTATCTTTCTTTCTTTTGGCAAATAAGTGTCACTTTTTGCCTATCCATTTCCTCTCCTCTTTCAAATACATCATATCACCTGTTCTCGCATCATTTAACACCATCCTTTTTTCTTCTATTCTTTGCTATTCTACATTTTTTTTTCTTTCTTTCTTTTTTTTCCCCATCCCTTCTCCTCTCCTGTCATCTTGTCCACACCTCTTACATCATTATCGCCGATCGCTTAGCCTCATCCTCCGTTCCATCAAATACAAAATCAGCGATGGATAGATGGGAGGAATCTTGGCTTTATCTTGATCCACGGCCATTTTTAGTCACATTTTTCACGGTGGAAATGATATGTTCTCCGGCTGTGTTAAAAAGGATGGGGGTTGCTTTCTTCTCTTTTCTTTTCTGTTTTTTTTTCTTTCTTTCTGTTTGATTCTGGCTTGTTCTCTGTTTGCTGGTCTGTCTATCTATCTGTCTGTTTTCTCTCTCTCTCTCTCGTCTATCTTCTCTCCTCTTCTCTCTCTCTCTCCTCTCTCCTCTCTCTCTCTCTCTCTCCTCTCTCTCTCTCTCTCTCTCTCTCTCTCTCTCTCTCTCTCTCTCTCTCTCTCTCTCTCTCTCTCTCTCTCTCCTCTCTCTCTCTCTCTCTTCTCTCCTCTCTCTCTCTCTCTCTCTCTCTCTCTTCTCTCTCTCTCTCTCCTCTCTCTCTCTCTCTCTCTCGCCCACCTTGCCCATTACGACGAGTTCGACGCACAATCCGCCCATATTACCTCCATCTGCCTACATACCAGTCGTTCCAGCCAGTCGTCAGAGGTACTTTCGGCCCAAGATGACAGGTTTTTATGTTTGTTTGTTTGTTTTCTCCGAGAACTAGAAGTTGTCCTCAAGCGGTGCGCTTTTGTTTAATTTATTCGGTCTTTATTCGTTTAGCTTTGTTCTGTGACGTAATTTTTATGTTCTATTAGTTTTCTTTTATTTATAGTTATTTTTTCTGTTTGTGTGTTTTTGTGTCTTCTCTGTGTCTGTGTCTGGCTGTCTGTTTGTCTCCTCCTCTTCTTCTCTTTCTCTCTCTTTTCTCTCTCTCTCTCTCTCTCTCACACATTCTCTACCTAATCATATATTCCATCTTCCTCTCCTCTCTGCCATTTTCCATTCCTCGTTCTCAAACCTTCTGGCATTTTCACATCTCCCATTTTCTTCTTCTATCGATTATTCATCTTCTTTCCTCTCCCTTCTCCTTTCCATATTCTCTCTCCTTCTCTGCATCGATACCGCTAACCACAGCAAAGCACTGTCTGCACATCCGCTGCTCCAACGTTTCCCCTCGCGCCCATACGGTCGTTAATCGCATCAATGTCCACGGGAGAGACGACATTACCGCCACAATCGCGAGCATTATCTTGCCTCGACGATAACTCACTCGACCACAAACACTTCGCCGAACTAAATTATAACAATTAGCCTCAGACAGCAACAATGCAGGCAGCCCCCCCCCACCCCCACCCACCCCCTTCCCCAATGCCTCTTCATTTCTCCTCGCTCCTCCTTCTCCATTCCTCTACACTTTTCTCGCCCTATGCCCCGTTTTTTTATCCGTCTATGCCCCAACTCTGCTTCCCCTATGTTCTATTTCGGTTCCCTCTATGCCCCCATCTCAGCTCCGCCATGCCCATTTTTTTCCCCTTCTATGCCCCTAACTCTGCACCCCTTATGCCTTATCTCTGCTCCCCTATGCCCGATTCTTCCTCCTCCATACCCTATATCTGCTTCCCCATACTCCGCCATGTTTTCCTTCCCCATATCCCACTACATTTTCCGGTCTATGTCTCACTTCTGCTTCCCTTTTCCACACCACATTTTTCTTCTACCTATACCCCATCCTTCTCCCCATACCCCACCACTTCTCCCCCATTACCCCACCACCCCCTCCCCATACCCACAATCTCTCCCCCATATATACCACTTCTCCCCCATATCCACCATTTTCTACCCCACATACCCACCACCTCTCCCCCATACCCCAATTAACCCATATCCCCCCCCCTACTCCACCACTACCCATACCACCACTTCGCTAACTACCAAAACCCAAGCCTCCCAAACAACCACGTAACAGGAAGGAAGTGAGAAGTCAAAATAAAGGAGAAATGACAAAGGGAAGGAATAATGATAGGAAGAACTAGGAAGAAGGAGAAGTTTGGGAGCCGAATGTGGGCGAAAGGGGCAAGCAAGTGCCGTGGGAGAGTCGCCGGTCAAAAATAAAGTTTGGGCGCTTAAGTTAACGGCAAATCTCGACTGGATGTTCCTAATCACTTTTTCTTTTATGGAAGAATCGACTTAATATTTGATAGAAGAAAATAGGAATAGGATCTGAATTATATCATTAATAATTAATTAGATATATCATTATTTATATTATATCATATCACTATAATAAAAAAAACATATCATTAATAATCAATTACATTTGATTAATAAAAATCATTAATAGTTACCTTGGAAATAGATTGATATATGTAAATCAGTAATTGATACTAAATAATAACCTTCTGAATAAACTAATATTGGCAGAAACAATAGCAATTTAAAAAGAACAGCAACGAGAAATTGCACAAGTTGCCAAAACGGTCTGGACTTTGGAATTTGCATGATTTTCTTTACAATACTATTATGCGCGGGATATTACGGCAAATTTAAATATATACATCCACAACTGATTTGATTAAATCTGTGATAAGTTAACCTCATTCTCCTGGCGCTGGAATTATACCGAGTCTTAATCCGCTATTCATTACGAAACGCTACCGTATTCTAGCATCTCGTCTGCCAATCCTTTTTTTTCATCTTTCTTTTTCCTTTCCTAACTTATCCACCTTATTTCCTAATACAGTTTAACACATTTAACTCCTGCTTTCCACCTCCTCTATTCCCCTACCCCCCCTCCCTCCCTCCCCCCCTATCCCTCCTATCCCCCTCCCCTATCCCTCCCCCCCCCTCCCCCCTATCCCACCTATCCACCCCCCCCCCAAAAAAAAAAAAAAAAAAAAAAAAATTCACTCCCTTATGCAATGCTATTTTTGGACTCATTCCACATACCTAATTCAATATCTGCCATGCGACATGAGGCCCTAATCTCGTGCGTGTACTCACTAACCTCCTCACACCAAGGGGCAGCAGACAGGGAGATTTCTCTGGAGTTTCCCCCTCACTCTGTCTGTTCGTCCCAAACCTCATTTGGTCTAGAAGAGGAAAGTTTTGCCTTATCTAGTTACTGGTTAGGTCGTGTTTTGGATTTTCTTTTTCTTTATCTTTTTATTCTTTATTCATTATTATTTTTTATTATTATTTTTTATTATATTATACTTCTACTTCTATTTTCGCGGTATCATGTGCTTGGTAGTTATCAACTTATTTTCTGATATTTCTATTTTTTATTTATTTACCTTATTTTGATATTCCTATTTCACTTTTATTTTTTTACTATTTCTACCTGTTTATCACCCACATTGTCACATTCACCACTTTCCCTTTCATTTTCTCACAATCCCCCTTTTCTCTCCCACATTCCCTCATTCCTCTCTTTTTGTCCTAGATCTTCTTGCCATCCCCTCTCCTTTCTCCCTCTCTTTTCCCCCTCTTAAAGACCCTTTCCGTCTTATCGAATCGTCACTCCACCTCCCCTCATCGCTCTATCTTCCCCCATCGCCACACCCCCTCTGTCAGTCGGCCCGAATCAACGGTCTTATCTGGTCAGCCTCACCTCTTCACTATAACGGGGCTCAGCATCTTCCTCCTGACCTCTGACCCTCTTGCCGGCGGCTGCTGACCTCGCCCTTCCCCCGCTCGTGCTGTCTCGAGATTTACATTTCTCTCTTTTCCTCGATTTTTTTCCTCAGTGTCTATCTGTCTCTATTATATCTATCTATCTATATCTATCTTATATGTCTATCTATCAATCTATCTATATCTATTTGTGTGCGTATATATATATATATATATAATATATATATATATATATATATATATATATATATATATATATATATATATATATATATATAATATATATATATATATAGTATATATATTATATATAGCACACACACAACACACAACACACACAACACAGATAGTCAGATTTACAGAAAGATAGTCACACACATACGCACACAAACATACACACACACGCTCACACAATGACAGAGACAGAGAAGAAAGAAGGAAAGAACTAGAAACAAAATGAGAAAAAAGGAAGTGGATGAAAGAGAGAAACAGAGAGATAGAGAAGAAAGAACGAGAAAGAGAGAGAAAAGAGAGAAGAGAAGAGAAAAAAGAGAGAGAGAAGAGAGAAAAAAGAGAAAGAAAGAAAAACAAAAGAAAAAAGCAAACAAAAAAAAAGAAAAAGAAAAAAAAAGAGAAAAATAAGAGAGAAGAGAAGAGAGAAAGAGAAATACCCCCAATTTTCTCCAATATACGCGGTTCTAAATATCGCCTCCCTAACCACAGGAATCTTAATTAGGCCCCAGGGAGGGTTTCGGACCCGGATTTATTTACATCCGGGACTTTTAGAGCGATTTGCACTTTGCTTTTGCTTCTCGGACGCGTTCTATGACATGCTTGCGAAATTGTGGACAGAGAGAGCTGTTTATTTTGAGGTGAAACTGATTTTTTTTTTTTTTTTTTTTTGTAAGAAAATGACAATTCTGTCTGTCTGTCTCTGTCTCTGTCTCTGTCTGTCTCTCTTTCTGTCTCTTTCTCTTTCTCTTTCTCTTTCTCTCTCTCTCTCTCTCTCTCTCTCTCTCTCTTCTCTCTCTTCTCTCTCTTCTCTCTCTCTCTCTCTCTCTCTCTCTCTCTCTCTCTCTCTCTCTCTCTCTCTCTCTCTCTCTCTCTCTCTCTCTCTCTCTCTCTCTCTGTAAAGAGTGACAGCTATTCTATTTGTATTTTATTCTTACTTTTTAATAGCAACATAGTGTATCATAAGGCATTTCTCCCGAATTATTTAAAAAAAGAAGAGAGAGAGAGAGAGAAAAAAAAAAGGCTTTTAACTTAATAATTTCCGCTTATGAATACGGGAGCATCAGGTCTAAAGGAAGCTCCTGCAAATGTCCGATTCCGTTGAAAGAAGTCTTCCCGGATCTACGATATTTAGGAAGCTCATTTCTCCCTTTCTTCCCCTCTTTCCCTCTTCATCTTGCCCTCTTTTCGTTATTCATTCGTACTCTCTGCCTTTCTATTCTGCCTATTTTTCCTCCTTCCTTCCTTTCCTCTTTCCCGTCCTCCTCCCTCTTTCCCTTCCTCCTCCCTCCTCCCTTATCCCTTCCCTTCCTCCTCCCTCCCTCTCCTCCCTCCTTCTCCTCCTTCTCCTCCTCCTTCCTCCTCCCTCCCTCCTTCCTCCTCCTCTTCTCCTTTCCTCTCCCTCCCTCCCTCCTCCCTCCTCCTTCCCTCCTCCCTCTCCTCTCCTTCCCCCTCTCTCCTCTTCCTCCCTCCTCTCCCTCCTCCTCCCTCCCTCTTCCCTCCTCTCCCTCCTCCTTTCCCTCCCTCTTCCCTCCCTCCCTCCTCCTCCCTCCTCCTCCCTCCTTCCCTCCCCTCCTTCCCTCCCCCTTCCCCTTCCTCCCTCCCTCCCTCCCTCCCTCCCTCCCTCCCCCTCCTCTCTCCCTCCCTCCCCTCCTCCTCCTCCTCTCCTCCTTCCCCTCCCTCCCTCCCCCGCCACACATCCAAAGCGGCAGAGCGGACTTTAATCCGGGCTTATCCATCGAAATCTAATTCCTTCCACACAAAACTCGCTCGATATTTCGTGGTTCGGAGCGTCCGTCTCGAACCGACTTAAGCGGTCACAAAGAATGAGACGTTTCGAGAAGTTTCGACTCCCTGACCCGACTCATCTTCAAGTCGATGCATTTGTCTTGCTTCCTCAAACTTTGTTTTGTTGTGTTTTTGTCGGTTCGTGTTCAGTGTCTCTTTGTGGCGTGTGTGGGTTTTCTGTTTCTCTTTCTCTCTCTCTCTCTCTCTCTCTCTCTCTCTCTCTCTCTCTCTCTCTCTCTCTCTCTCTCTCTCTCTCTCTCTCTCTCTCTCTCTTCTCTCTCTGTGTGTGTGTGTGTGTTGTGTATGGTGTGTGTGTGTGTGTGGTGTGTGGTGTGTGTGTGTGTGTGTGTGTGTGTGTGTGTGTGTTGTGTGTGTGTGTGTGTGTGTGTGTGTGTGTGTGTGTGTGTGTGTGTGTGTGTGTGTGTGTGTGTGTGTGCGTGTGTGTGTTGTGTGGATGTGCTCCCAAACACTATATTGATATTTAATTCATACCGCTGCATATAACGCAATTTTACCCCATTCATAACCCGCTTTTCAAATTACCTTTCCGCAGACCCATACCATCGAATCCGTAATGTTATTCGCATTTGTTCTATTGCCAGAATCTAATCAGGGTTCATTGCGCACCCCCCCCCCCGCCCCACCCTACCCACCCCACCCGCGCTCGCCCGGTGAACTTGGCCGCCGCGGCTTAGAGCTCAAGCAACGCAAGGTGAGGAGAGGTCAAAGGTCACCGCTAGAAGGCCGGAAGGTGGCCAGTACGTGAGGCGGCGCAGGTACTAGAGTGACAAAGAGAGAGAAAAACGAAATAAGAAGAAAAAAATAAACGAAGAGGAAGAGGGAGAGAGAGAAAAAAAAACACAGCAAATGAGATAAAAGAGGGAAGATAAAAGAGAACACACACACAAAAAAAAAAGAACAGGTAAAGTACGTAGAAACCATCGGAGAGTTCGACGTTTCATTATATTTTTGCGTGTCCTGCCGGCACCAACTTGCACCGGCAAGTCTCAGGACTCGTTCCATTTTTATGGTTTCTATTTTGGTGCTGCGGGAGCTCGGAACCATCGCTAAGGGGGAGACGCGAGAGGAGGGGAGGGTCAGCTGGGCGAGGGGCGCGTCGGCGAGAAGAGAAGAGAAGAGAGAGGGGAGAGAGGGGAGAGAGGGGGAGAGGGGAGAGAGGGGGAGAGGGGGGAGAGAGAGAGAGAGGGACGGAGGTGGAAGGGAAGCGATATTGGGAAAGGGAGAGAAGCAGGTCGGAAAGGAGGGTGGATGATGGAAGGGAAAAGATTTGGGAGAGGGAGAAATACAGGATATTGGGAAAAGGGAGAGAAGCAGGTCGTAACGGAGGGTAGAGGATGGAAGGGAAAGGATATTGGGAAAGGGAGGGAAGTAGGTCGTAAAGGAGGGAAAGGATATTTGGAAAGGGAGAGAAATAGGTCGTAATGAAGGGTAGATGAAGGAAAGGAAAGAATATTGGGAAAGGGAGAGAAAAGGTCATAAAGTAGGGAAGAGGATGGAATGGAAAAGATATTGGGAAAGGGAGAAAGGCAAGTCGTAAAGGAGAGTGGATGAGAGAAGGGAGAAAGGTAGGTCGTAAAGGAATGTAGATGAAGGAAGGGAAAGGATATTGCGAAAGGGAGAGGAGCAGGTCGTCGTAAAGGAGGGTAGATGAAGGAAGGGAAAGGATATTAACAAAGGGAGAAAAACAGGTAGGGAGTGGAAGGAAGATGAAATTGAGAGAGAGCAAAGAAAAAAAAAAACGAAAATCGAGAAAGGGAAAGGGAAAGGGAAACGATACTGGGAAATTGGGAAAGGGAGAAGAAGGTCGTAGAGAAATATAGGGAGTGGAAGGGAGATGGCATTGGGAGAGGAAAAAAGAAAAAGAGAAGTCGAGCGTCGAGAGAGGGACGGCGGAGAAGGAAAGAATAGAAAAGAGGAAAAAAAAGGAAAGATAGTTCGTAAAGGAAAATAGGAAGAGGAAGGAAGATAATATTGGAAAAAAGTAAATCCAAAGACAATCATCCTATTAGAGAGAGAGAGAGTCCAGAAAGGTACGAAGATAAGAAAAAAAAAAAAAAAGAAGAAAGGGAGGAACAAGTCGTAAAGGAAAGTACGGAAAGGAAGGCAAAGGATTAGGAAAAGGGTTAAGCCAGTCGAGCCGTGATGCGTCGGAAAGAGAGAGGAGAGAAAGAGAGAGAATAAAGGTAAACGGCAAAGGGAGAGGTAGCTCGCACAGGAGGATAGGGAGGTGGAAGGGAAAGGAATTGAGGAAAGGAAAGAAAGGGAGAGAGACCTGTACTATGTGCGCAGAGAGAGAGGAGGGAAAATAGGATAGAGAGCAAGGTGGGGAGAGGGGGTGGGGGGGATGGTGAGCTGGTCCAGGATGCATCTGCAAAGAGCGAGTAGAGAGATGTACGAAGAGAAAGAGAAAGTAGAGAAAAAGGGTAAGAGAAAACAGAAAAGGGTAGAGAAATAAGAGATAGAGGATACGAGAAACGGCTTAAAGAAGAAGCAGAGTTAGGGAGAAAGGTAGGAGGGGGGGGGGAGGAGGCGAAGGATCTGGTCTGCCATTTTGCGATAGAGAGAGAGTAGAGAAGTGCAGGGAGGAAGAAGGAAAAAGGAAAAAACCAAGGCTGGGATAAAAAGGAAAATTATTACGATGGGAGGAAAGGGAAAGGGAAAATGTGCTACCATTTTCTGTCAGAGAGAGAGGAGGGGAAGAGATAGAGAGAAAAGAGAGGGAAAGAGAAAAAGAGAGAGAGAGAGAGAGAGAGAGAGAGAGAGAGAGAAGAGTAAGTAAGGACAAAGAGAAAGGTAGAGAGAGAGAGAGAGAGAGAGGAGAGAGAGAGAGAGGAGAGAGAGAGAGAGAGAGAGAGAGAGAGAGAGAGAGAGAGAGAGAGAGAGAGAGAGAGAGAGAGAGAAAGAGAAAGAGAAGAGAGAAGAAAGAGAGAAAGAGAAAGAAGAGAGAGAGAAAGAGAGAGAGAGAGAGAAGAGAGAAAATGAGCGAGACAGCAAGCGAGAGCGAGAGCGAGCGAGGAGAGTGAGAGTGAGCAGAAAATGGAAGGGAGAAATAAAAGTTGAAAATAGGCCATAAGACGAAGAAGTGGGTCACCCGTACTACAATAATTCGAAGGGAGCGACGAAAAGTGAGAGACGGAAGGAGTTAATAGAGGAGAGAGGAAAGAAAGGGGGGGATGAGGAGAGTAGAAGGGAGGAGGGGGTGAGGAGAGTAAAAAAGGGGGGGGTGAGTAGAAAAGGGGAGAGGGGGGTGAGGAGAGTAGAAGGGAAAGGGGGGGTGAGGAGAGTAGAAAGGGGGAGTGAGGGGGGTGAGGAGAGTAAAGGGGGGGGGAGAGCAGGGGAGAGGAAGGTGAGAGTAGAAGGGAAGGTGAGGAGAGTAGAAAGGGGGGAGAGGGGGGAGGAGAAGGAAAAGAAGGGAGGGGTGTGAGGAGAGTAGAAAGGGGGGTGGGTGAGGAGCGAAGGGGAAGGGAGGGGGGTGAGGAGAGTAGAAAGAGGGAGGAGGGGGAGGAGTGTAGAAAGGGAGGGGGGTGAGGAGAGAGAAAGGGGGGGGAAGAAGGAAGAGGGGGGTGAGGAGCGTAGAAGGGAGGGGGTGTAGAAGGAAGGGGGTAAGGAATGTAGAATGGTGGGGGGGGGGGAGGAAGTAGTAATCAGCCGAGCTACGTTGACTCGGAGAGGAAGTAGGGGGCGGTAGGGGGGAGGGGGTGAAGGCAGGGGTAAGAATAGGTAGAATGGGGAAGGTTATGGATCTGCCGGATAATGCTGAGCTAGAGAGAGGGGGGAGAGAGAGAGAAAAAAAGAGAAAGGGAGAGAGAGAGAGAGAGAGAGAGAGAGAGAGAGAGAGAGAGAGAGAGAGAGAGAGAGAGAGAGAGAGAGAGAGAGAGAGAGAGAGAGAGAGAGAGAAGAGAGAGAGAGAGAGAGAGAGAGAGAGAGAGAGAGAGAGAGAGAGAGAGAGAGAGAGGAGAGAGAGAGAGAGAGAGAGAGAGAGAGAGAGACAGAGAGACAGACAGACAGACAGACAGACAGACAGACAGACAGACAGACAGAGACAGAAGAAGAAGCAAGAGAAAGAAGCAGCAACAAACAGAGAAATAAAGAATCAAACACATAGATAGAGAAAACCAGGAGACCAAACAAAGAGAGAGAACCATACACAGAGAGGAAAGAAGAGAAAACGGAAGACCGAAGGAGAAAGAGAGAGAAGGGGAGATCACCAGACACTCTAAGAGCATCATCAAGAACAACAACAAACAACAGCTTCGCCTCAACCGCGGACTCAATGTTGATGGCAAACAAACCCGGTTTCCTTTCCTCCTTAGCCGGCTAACCACTCGCTTTCTCTCTCTCTTTCTCTCTTTTTTCTTTCTCTTTCTCTTTCTCTGTCTCTTTTTCTCTTTTCTCTCTTTCTCTTCTCTTCTCTCTCTCTCTCTCTCTCATTCTCTCTCTCTCTCTTCTCTCTCTCTCTCTCTCTCTCTCTCTCTCTCTCTCTCTCTCTTCTCTCTCTCTCTCTCTCTCTCTCTCTCTCTCACTCTCACTCACTCTCTCTCTCCTCTCTCTCTCTCTCCTCTCTCTCTCTCTCTCTCTCTCTCTCTCTCTCTCTCTCTCTCTTCTCTCTCTCTCTCTCGACTTTTCGTTCTCTCCCTCATCTCTCTTTCTTCCATTATTCAGTTCCGTGTGTGTTTTGTCGAAACTTCGTTTTCTTATTACTAAATTCTCTCGTAACTTTCCCTATCTTGGGCTTTTTTATTTTTGTTCTTCTCTTCTTCGTTCTATTTTTATTTCTATTCTTCTGTCCCGTTTTATCTTCTCATTTTCTTGCCTTTTCTTATTCATTTTCCTTCTCCTCATCCCATCAACTCTAACGTCGATACATCCTTTCTTATCCCACTCTCACCCTTCTCCTCTCAACCTTTCCCTCTTTCTTCCCATTTCCCTCTCCTCGTTTTCCCCTTTTCCCGTTCCTCGTTTCCCCTCTCCCTATTTCCTCGTTTTCCCTCTTCTCGTTTCTCCGTTTCCCCTCTTCTCGTTTCTCTTTCCTCCGTTTCCCCCTCTCCCCGTTTCCCCTCAGAAGCTCCTCCTTGTCCCTTTTATTCCTCCTCTCTCTCTCCAATAACTAAACGCTTACTACAAGCCCTCTCCTTGCCCTCCTTTTCCCCATCTCTGCCCCACCCCTCTCCTCTGTCCCCTCACCTGACGCCGCCTCCTCTGAGCCTCTCCTTCATCCACGCCTCTCTCCTCTCCCCTCTCCCCTCCTAAACTCTCATTCCTTTACCTCCCCACACTCACCTGCCTCCTACCTCCTTCCCCTCTTCTCCCTCTCTCCTCTGAACCACTCCTTTCCCCCTCTCTCCTCCCGCTACTCCTCCTTTCTCAAATTCCCCCCCCTTTACCTCCACTCCCCTGCCTAAGCCTTCCATCCTCTCCCTCTCCCTCTCTCCTCCGCTCCCTCTCCTTCCTTTCTCCACATACCCCTTCTCTCTTACTCACCAACCTCCATCCCCCGTCCTATCCTCTCCCCTAACTCCTCCCGCTCTCCCTCACCCCTCCGCCTCCCTCGCTCACCAACCTCCACCCCCCTTCCTATCCTCTCCCCTCTCTTCCCCCCCCTCCCCTCTCCCCTCCAGTCACCAACCTCCACCCCTTCCTATCCTCTCCTCCCCTCCCCTCCTCCCCCCCCCATTCCCTCCACTTACCACCTCCACCCCCTCCTACCTCTCTCCTCCCGCTCCCTCCTCTCCGCCCCCTCCACTCACCAACCTCCCCCGCCTTCCCATCCTCTCCCCCCTCCCTCCCCTCCCTCAAGTGCTCCACCCCCCTCCGCCATCTCTCTCTCCCTCCCTCCCCCTCTCCCCTCCACTCACCAACCTCCACCCCTCATCCTCTCCCCCTCTCTCCCCATCTCCGCTCTCTCTCTCTCCTCTCTCCCTCTCTCTCCCTCCATTCACCAACCTCCACCCCCTTCCCTATCCTCTCTCCTCTCTCCTTCCCATCCTCTCCCCTCTCTCCTCCCGCTCCCTCCCCCCTCCCCGCTCCCCCCCTCCCCTCCGCTCACCCTGCCTACGCCGCCATCTTCCTGGTAGATTAATCGTCCTTATAAATCCCCGTTTGTTTTAGGAGGAGGCTCTTCCTTCAGTCATCAGTCTCTTTCCTCCTTCGTGTCTTCCTCTTTTCTTCCTCGCGTGTCATTTTTTTTTTTTTCTTTTCTTCACTTATTTCTTCTTCTCCTTCTTCTTCTTCTTCTTCTTCTTCTTCTCCTTCTTCTTATCATTATTATCATTATTATTATTATTATTATTATTATCATCATCATTATTATTCTCATTACTATTATTATTGTTACTAATATTATTATTATTATTATTATTATTATTATCATTATTATCATTATTAGTAGTATTATCATCAACATTATTATCATTACTCCTTCTTCATTATCATAATTACCATTAATCTTTTAATTACTGATATCACCATTACTATCGTTATTATCATTATCGTAATTATCACTACTATCATCATCACCAGAACAATAATAAAAAAATAATATTCTTTTCCTTTTACATGCCTATTTATCTACTTACTTATGGTCTTCCTTATTTCTTCCTTTCTGTTGTTTCCTATTTCAGCGACATGAATCTTATCTATTGTTTACATTTCTTACTCTCCGTTTCCCTCTTTCTTGGCGCTTTTCATTTCCTTGACTTCCTCCCCTTTGTTTAATCGGCGCGCTCTCATTTCCTTCTCCTGCTCTCACTCTCTTTCTCTCTCCTTCTGCGTTTCTCTTTTCTCTCTCTGTGTTTCTCTTGCTTATTTTTTTATTTGTCTATCTATCTGTTTGTTAGTCTAGCTCTTTCTGGCTCTGTTTGTCTGTCTGTCTGTCTGTCTGTCTGTCTGTCTGTCTGTCTGTCTGTCTGTCTGTCTGTCTGTCTGTCTGTCTGTCTGTCTGTCTGTCTGTCTGTCTGTCTGTCTGTCTGTCTGTCTCTCTCTCTCTCTCTCTCTCTCTCTCTCTCTCTCTCTCTCTTCTCTCTCCTCTCTCTCTCTCTCTCTCTCATCTCTCTCTCTCTCTCTCTCTCCTCTCTCTCTGCTGTCTTCATCCCCACTCTACGTTTAACCATTACTTAATTCTTCCTTTCATTCCGGTCTTTGTCCTTTCCTTCTCGACCTACCGATGTATTTCTTCTTTTTTTCTTTTTTTTTTCTTTTTTTTTCCTCTCTCCTCTGCCCCTTGCCTTTTTCTTCTTTTTTCCTTCCTCCGCTCTCTCTCTCCCTTCTCCCCCCCTCTCCTCTTCCTCTTTCCTCTCTCTCTTCCCTCTCTCTCTCTTCCTCTCCCCATTCTCCCTCCCTCTTCCTCTCACTCTCTCGCCTCTCCCCTCTCCCGTTCTCCGCTCTCTTCTTCCTTCCCCTCTCTCTTCTTCCACTCCCCTACCGCGGCTCCATCTCCCAGGCTCCCTCTGCTCTCCACCTCCCTCCCTTCGCAGGTGTGCTACCGTTTGCCGGGGCGGCTTCCCTCCAGTTACACCCGCCTTTGCCTCTTGGGACAAAGCTCTTTCACAACAGCTTCTTCGCCTTCCTTTACCCTTCGTACCTCGGGCTTTTGTTCCATTATCCCTTACATACTGTTCTTCTTTTTCTTCTTCTTTCTTCCCTTCTCTTCTCTTTTCTCTTTCTGTCCTCTTTTCTTCTTCTTCTCTTCTCTTTCACTTTTTTCCTTCCCTTCGTCCTCGGCTTTGCTTTACATACTTTCTCCCTTTCATTCTCTCCTCATTATTTTTCCCACTCTGGATCTCACCCCATTCGTTGCTTCTTGCGTTCATTAAGGCGTGTTTAATGCGTGTGATTTATTCCGCTGCCTTTCGCTGTTCGCTTTGGTTCTAATTGGCGGGATTTCTTTATTTCATATTCGTTTCGTCTGCTTCTTTTTTGTTTTTGTTTTGTTTGTTTTTTCCGTCAGTCGATTTTTTTTTTTTTCTTTAACTGTCTTGTCTTTGTGTGTGACTGTTTGTTTGTCTTTCTGTGCTGTTGTACGTCTGGTGTGTGTTGTGTGTTGTGTGTATGTGTGTGTGGTGTTGAGTGGTGTGTGTGTGTGTGTGTGTGTGTGTGTGTGTGTGGGTGTTGTGTGTGTGTGTGTGTTTGTGTGTGTGTGAGTGTGTGTGTGTGTGGGTTTGTGTGTGTGTGTGTGTGTGTGTGTGTATGTGTGTGTGTGTGTGGGTATTGTCCGTATATCCGTTAGTTTCTCTGCCATCTTATTTATCCATCTACTTATAAACCTCCTCCTCCTTCCTCTCTATCTATCTATAACCCCCCCCCTCCCCGCCTCTCCCTAGTCTGGCCTTCGTTAAGATGGACTTCCGACCCTCAGCTCGGCCGTAAACTTTCATCAGCCACCCACTACTCCTCTCTCTTCCTTTTCTCCTCATTCGCTTCCTTTATCACTCCTTCTCTCTTTACCCGTTCTTCACCATACTCCTCTCGACCTCTTCTGTTATTCTTAATCTTGCGTATACGTTTTCGTTTTTCTTCTTCTTCTTCTTCTTTATTTTCTCGTTTGCCTAGTTCTCATACGTTCTGGTTCTCTCTCATTCATTATTCTCTCTCTCTCTCTCTCTCTCTCTCTCTCTCTCTCTCTCCTCTCTCTCTCTCTCTCTCTCTCTCTCTCTCTCTCTCTCTCTCTCTCTCTCTCTCTCTCTCCTCTCTCTCTCTCTCTCTCTCCCTCTCTCTCTCTCTCCTACTCCGTCACTCTCCTTAATCTGATCTCTATTTCTCGCCATTCCCCGTCTCAACCACACCCTCTTTTATTCCCTTCTCCTCCCTTTAGCCATCTTCTCCCTCCTCCCCTTCGAAAGCCATTCCTCTCTTCCTTCCTCCCTCCCATCCAAATCTCCCCCCTCCCCCTCCCCCTCCCCCTCCCCCTAATCTTCCTCCACGCCAATCGGTTCTCTTTCCGCCTTGGAATTTTCCTCTTCCTATTTCCCGATAGGATTGTTCTGCTAGGGTGTCCGAGGAGAGGAAGGGAGGAGGAAGGGGAGGGGAGGAGGGGAGAGGGAGGCAGGAGGAGGGAGGAGCAGGAGGGAGGGAGGAAGGAGGGGAGGGAGAGGGAGGGAGAGGGGACAAGGAGAGGAAGGGAGGGAGGAGAGGGAGGAGAGAGAGGAGGGAGGAGAGAAAGAGAGGGAGAGGAAAGGCAGAGAGAAAGAGAGAGAGAGAGAGAGAGAGAGAGAGAGACAAGAAGAGAAGAGGACGGAAGAGTGAAGAGAGAGACAAGAGAGAAGAGAGAGGAGAGAGAGAAGAAGAGAAAGAGAAAGAGAAAGAAGAAGAAAAAAGTAGACAAACAATAAGAGAAACGTAGCGATAGAGAGAAGCAAGAAAAAGCAGAGTTTATACCAGTTTAAACTAATTCACTTCCGCTGAACATCCGCTCGCAAGACGGGACAGCGACCTAATGCCAAGAACTGGAAGAAAGGGAACCAGACCCCTCCTAAGGTCCTCCTGGGGTACCTCCTACCTCCTAGAAACTCCAGGGCACCTCCTACAGATCTCCTAGAC
>NW_020870330.1:142653-145153 GCF_003789085.1 Penaeus vannamei
AGAAGAGAGAGAGAGAGAGAGAGAGAGAAGAGAGAGAGAGAGAAGAGAGAGAGAGAGAGAGAGAGAAGAGAGAGAGTGAGACAGAGAGAGTGACAGAGACAGAGACAGAGACAAAGACAGAGACGGAGACAGAGACAGAGACAGAGACATAGAAAGAGAAAGATATAGACAGACACAAAAAGACGACAAACAAACAAAGACAGAGTGAGAAAAACAAAAACAAAAAACGTAAATCTGACTTTAAAGGCTATAATCTCGTAAAGAGCATCAGCAGGAGGTTGAATGGAGGGGGTAGGGGAGGAGGAGGGAGGAGAGGGAGGGAGGGGAGGAGAGGGGGAAGAGGGAGGGCGAAGGCGAAAGGGGGGAGGGGAGACAAGGGGAAGCTGAAGACATCGTAAAGAGCTTTGGTTGCTTCTGTGTGTGACATCTGAATTACAATAGACAAAGAAATTCACAGTGAAGCGAATACGGGGCATGATAAGAGAATACGCGAAGAGGAAGACAAAAAAATAAAATTACTGGAAGAGAAACAGATTTTTGACAACCAGATGATAAATAGTACTGGTGCTAAAACTATGCTAAGAAAACGATGATAATGATAATAAATAATAAAGAAATAATAAAAGATAATAATAAAGAAAGGGTGTCGATAATGAGAACGGAGAATCTTATTACGGTAATGATACAAATAGCATCAATGATAGCAGCAAAAACAACAACAAAAGCATTAGTGAAAACAACTAATATACACCAGGTTTTTAAACACATTTTACCAATTTCTTGACACTGTTATCTATATCATAACCAATAATAATGATAACTACAACAACAGCAATATATACGAGAATGATATATGATAGTAGCATTGATAACTATAAAAGAATATTTAAAGAATAATAGGTCAGTCAAAACACGAATATGAAAACCTTCGATCATTCACAGTTACGAAAAAAAAAACATTTCGTGACCTTTGCTTACAGAATGTTCGTGGTCCGTGTTCGTGTCTGTACCGAGAGAGGTGTTCGTTACCCTTTCGTCCGTGATAAATGTCATAATAGTCTGAGTGTGATCTAGTGCGCTTTATCATTATCCCTTTTCCATGCATTATCATGTGCCTTTATCATCTGTAGCATCATTATTGTCATTGTCACAGCATCATCTTTCCGATCACCTTAATCATCGTATTAATCCTCAACAGTGTCATCGTTCACTGTTATCATCATCGTCATCATACACCATCATTATCATAATTATCATTTCTCTCATTATCACCCCTATTCCCTCTCTTATCTATCCACATCACCCTCGTCCATTCACCTCAAAACAGCTGATCGATTTAACCTCACATAACCTCCAAACAAACACCTCGTTTACTTATACAAGAATACCACATACTTCTGGAATAAGAAACTTAAGAACAGCGTTACGTAACAGGAAGGAGCGTTACGTAAAGACTGGACAGACAGCGTAAAGTTCAGGCTTAAATCATACATTTTTCTTCGATTTTCCTTCTTACTCTCCCTGCTCCGCCTCGTTCCTGCGTCGAATGTGTCTTGAAATATGTGTGTCTGTGAGCGTGTTCTTTGTTGTCTTTTGATAGTCTGTCTGTCTGTATGTTTGTCTGTTTGTCTGTCTGTTCAACTGTTTAATTGTCTGTCTATATGTCTGCTTGTTTGTCTCTCTAAATGTATCTCTCTGTCTGGCTGTTTGTTTGTCAGGCTGTGTGTGTGGTTCTCTTTCTCTCTCTCCCTCATTCGCTCTTTCTCTCTCTCTCTCTCTCTCTCTCTCTCTCTCTCTCTCTCTCTCTCTCTCTCTCTCTCTCTCTCTCTCTCTCTCTCTCTCTCTCTCTCTAGAGACATCTATCATTTTCCATCTACCTTTTTATCTATACATCTTCCTTCTCTTTCTATCTTCCTTCCCTTTCTCTCTCCCTCATCTAACCTACATCCTTTCATAACAACCAAAAATAGCATGCCAGCAGCTCTCTGTCGTTTGATCTCACAAAACCCGTGCCGCTGCCTCAAATATCCCTCTCCCCCTTCCCTCCCCCACTCCACCCCACCCCCTCCTCCTGTTAGCCCTTCCAAACGCCCTCTCCTCCCCGAACCCCTTCCTTCCCCTCCCCTCCCTTCTCCCCGACCCTTACGCTCCACCCCATTTTTCTCCCCTGTTATCCCCTCCCTCCCTACTGCTTTCCTTTCCCCGACTCCATCTCCACTACTCTTTCTCCCCTGTTACGCCCCCCCCATCCAACCCTCCACCCCCCCCACCCCCAACACCCCTACGCCCACCGCCTCTAACTCAACGCCCACGCTTCAAACGGGTACGGACTCCCCCCTACCCCCCCCCGCCAAACCACCCTCACCTCCTCTCTTCAGCGAAAATGACTGTCGCTTTAATGGGGTGACCTTGCTTCGTTTAAATGGCTGCTGCAAAAGGCTGCTCGAGGAATAACAAGAAATAGGGTGGAATGTGTCTTTTCTTTTATATGACTAATGTA
>NW_020870330.1:152653-157653 GCF_003789085.1 Penaeus vannamei
ATAATAAGAAACATAGATATATAAACGTTAACAATGGCAATAACAATAATGACAATAATAACAACAGCAACCACTACAACAATACTACTAATAATAATGATAATAATAACAATAGTAATAATGACAATGGAAATAATAATAACAGCAATAATAATGATAATAACTATCGTTACCAGCATCATCATAGTTATGATTATCATTAACATTATATTCATTAGCCTCATTAGCATTAGGGTTACCTTCCTCCTCCTCCTTATGATCATCATCATCATTATCATTATCATCATTATCATTATCATCATTATCATTATCATTATCATTATCATTATCATTATCATTATCATTATCATTATCATTATCATTATCATTATCATTATCATTATCATTATCATTATCATTATCATTATTCATTATCATCAATATAATAATAATATATAATGATAATAATAATAATAATAATTAACAATAATTATTATCATATTATTATTCGATTAATTATTATCATCATTACTCTTATTATCATAACTCTTATTATTATTACATTATCATTATTTATTATTATTATATTATTATTATTATTATTATTATTATTATTATTATTATTATTATTATTATTATTATTATTAATTAAATTTATTACATTATCATCAAAAATAATAATGATATCAGCAGCATTGTGAAATCAGAAGTGATAACAACAGTAATATCAACGATACCATAACAATAATAATGATAACAATAAAGATAATGATAAAATGATAAAAATAATAAACAAGCTTAAGATAATAATGATGATAACAAAGATAAAAATAACAATGTCAAAATTATCATGATCAGTAATAGAACAAAATGATAATAATAACAACAATAATAATGATCATAATGATAGCAATGATAACAACGATAATCATGAAAACAATAACAGTAGCAATAACGGTATTATTAATGATAGTAGTAATGATAATAAGAATAAGAATAACAATTATTATCATTAGCAATATAATGATTAAACTAACAGTAGAAGTAACATTGACAATGAAATACATAATGATGATAATGATGATGATGATGATGATGATGATGATGATGATGATGATGATGATGATATTGATAATGATAATGATAATGATAATGATATGATGATGATGATATGATGATGATGATGATGAGAATGATTATGATAATGATAATGATGATGATGATGATGATGAGGAGGAGGAGGAGAAGAATAGAAGAGGAGAGGAGAGGAGAAAGAAGAGGAAGAGGATGAAGAGGAGGAGAGGAGGAGATAGAATAGAAGAGAGGAGGAGGAAGAAGAGGAGAGGATGAAGAAGAAGAGGAGGAGGAGGAGGAGTAGAGGAGGAGGAGGAGGATAATGACAATAAAACAAAAACAATGACGATAGCAATATCAGTAACAGTAGCATAAGAATGATAACATAATGATAACTAGAAGCACTCAGAGAGCGCATACCTCCGTCAAGGCAATAACGCTCTTAAGTTTTTGAGTTATCCTGCTAACCAACTAACAAACTAACTAACCAACGCGACCGAAAACATAACCTCCTTGACGGATGAAATAACAATAAGAATAAAAAGAATCAGAATCTTGATGCGGATCATCACCAAAGACATTACCTCCAATTGTAGTGTAATAAAATAATAATAATATAATAATAATATCAATACTGATAATATAATAATATTAATACTGATAATGATAATAATAACAATATTAATATAATGATATAATTATAATAATGATAATGATAATAATAGCATGATAATGTAATAATAATAATAATAATAATGATGACAATAATAACAACAACAACAACAATAATGATAATAATAAAGACACTGCTACTACTAATAGTACTAATAATGATTACAATGATAATAGTAATAATTATCATTATCATCATTATCGTTATTGTTTGTCACTGTAATGATAATAACAATAATGCTAATAATGCTAATAATAAATAATAACAATAATGATAATAATAAAATAATAATAATAGCGATTATTATCACAATACTCATAATCATAATCATAAATATAAGTATATTCATAACTATAACTAATCAAAATGATGATGATGATGATAATAATAATAATTACTATATTGTAATTATTATAATTATTAATGGTAATAATAATAACAATGATAATGATAACAATGATAATGATTGTGATGATAATAGTAATAATAATGATAATGATTATGATAATGGGTGTGATAATAATGATAATAGTAATAACAATAAGAGAAATTATCGTTACTATAATTTCATGGTTATTACTATCATTATTATTCATTATCTTCATATACTTTTATTATTGCTACTATTACCATTATTATCATTACTATTATTATTATCATTTTATCATCATTATCATATTATCATTATCATCATCATTAATATCATAAATGTTATCACTTTTAGTATCATTATCATTATTATTAGAGTAATAGCAATGACAACAGTAATAATGATATCATCACACAACAAACACAACGGTACAAGTAACAGTAATGATAAGTATGTAAGTATGTAAGAACAACAAATATCAACAGCTCAATATGAAGAAGAATTAAATTTTACGAAGGTAATTATACCATAACCACGTCATTAATGATAATGAAATGATAATCATAAGTCGATCATGCCAATTAAGTCATTATTAGGCACAGGAACCCCAGCCAGAGGAGCTGCCCCGTCACCCAAGACGGTGAACACAGAAGCGGAACTATTAATACAATATCGAGCACGGCGAACTCTTGGCAAGATCAGAGGCCGAGATAAGAGATAAGAGATCAGCTGACGCCCCACGAAAGACCCAGGGCAGTGGAGGTGACGCTCGCGGGGGGAGGGGGGGGGAGGACGTCACAGTGACCCCTAACCCCTCCTCCCCTTCCCCTGGGCTCCGTGGGTGACGAGACCCTATATCAGGGGGCTTGTGTTAGGTGCCCCGTATCCCTCGGATCAGGGACATCGGGACGTTGCCCTTGGAGTGGGAGTAAGGGTAGGGTAGGGGTGGAGGTGGGGTGGGGGGAAGGGAGGGGATAAGCCCGGGATCACGCAAAACTCGTATTTCTGGTCGACTGTTTCCTTCGTTTAAAAAAGGGAGGATAAAGAGGGTTGTGATTGTTGTCGTGATTGGGTTTTGTTTGTCTGCGTGTTGGAGTGTGTGTGTTGTAGGTAGGTAGGTAGGTGTGTGTGTGTGGTGTGTGTGTGTGTGTGTGTGTGTGTGTGTGTGTGTGTGTGTGTGTGTGTGTGTGTGTGTGTGTGTGTGTGAGTGAGTGAGTGAGTGAGTGAGTGAGTGAGTTGAGTGAGTGAGTGAGTGAGTGAGTGAGTGATAAGTGGGTGGGTGAATGAATGAATGAATGCATGAATATCTGAATGAATGAATAAGTGAATGAGTGTGTGTTAAGTGAACACCTCTGCATGCGTATGCATATATTATTGTACTCAAACGTGTAAGATTCTCAGCGTATGCATGCAAGTGTTTCTGTGTGTTTTCATCCGTAATTTCACGCAAGGAGGTGAGAGAAGTGGAAGGAAAAGGAGAGAAAAGGTATAATAATGTTCTGAATGTTCTTCCTCGAAACATTTAGGGTGAGCTGTGACCTTCCCGCATGCAAGAACAATAAGGCGAGGAACACACGGCACCGAAGCTGCTCCATTTTAAAGAAATTTTTCATCTGAATTGCATTCCGGATAACTTGTAGAAAGAGGCCCAGAGAGCAGACCAATTCCAGAGAGAGAAATATTTAGAATTTCATTTTTTCCAACCCGTCTATCAGGTGTTATAAATAATGATAATAAAAAAACGAACAAATAATGATAATAATAGAAATAATAAGATTTCTTTAAAGCTCGCCAAATTTCGTGCCCAGAAAATGCGCCTCCTAGCTAATCATTCCAGGACCCAGGACCCAAAATAGCGTAGTGTACCCTTCCCCCCCTTCCCCCCTTCCCCCTTCCCCCTGCCCCCCCCCCCCTCTCTCCCTACCCTGCTTCTCACCGACTCTGATATTTTCTTAAAACAAACTTTCGCTTATTTACGACAGGGATTGTAAACCAGCGACACAATAAGGTTCTCACACATGCACCCAAGTTGTGTAAGATTAACATGCATAAGTCTACGGATCATGCCCGCCAGATTCCACTATCTATTTATATTTTTGGGGATCACACTTTTTGATAACGATTCTTTCTATTTCTGTCCAGCTGTCTGTTTAAATGTCTGTCTTTCTATCTATCTATCTTTCTATATCGATCAATTTATCCATCTTTCTGTTTATATGTCTATCTATCTATGTCTATCTACCTATATGTCTATCTATCTAATTATCTATCTATCTATGTGTTGTCTGTCTCTGTCTATCTACATATCTATCAATACGTGCATGTGTATCAGCATATATATGCGTGTTTGTGTGTGTGTCTGTCTGTATGTGCGTACGTGTGAGTATACATTTGCTTGCATGTTAGCGACCACTTGTTCGGGATTTTACGATTCCAATATTTGTTTTATAAATACTGTTCCACCCGTTACCACCAAAGAGTAAAAAAAAAGATTTCCTTTTTCCCCAATCCAACAGCACCCATGTACTAACACCCCACCTCCTCCACACCCATCCATCCCCTCCCATGACGTCACACAGACCTGTCATTATCTTTTGGGCGAGTTGGCAGGCCCGACCTCCTGGTGGCAGAGGCAACGGATGTCAGCGGAAGTGGCTATGGGACCCGCTGGTTGTTTTTCATAATGGAGGCCGTTCGTAGCTCAGTCTCTAGGGAGGGGGAAGGGTGTGTGGGGGAGGGGGGGGTGTGGATAATGGGGGAGTGGGGAGGGGTGTGGGTAAGTGGGGAGGGTGGAGGGGTGTTGGTAAGGGGAAGGGTGTGGGGAAAGGTGTGAGCATGGGGAAGGGTGTGGAGGGAGGATGTGGGTAAGGGAGTAAGGGGAAGGGTGTGGATAGGGGATGGGGG
>NW_020870330.1:167653-170153 GCF_003789085.1 Penaeus vannamei
AAGAAGAGAGAGAGAGTAAGTGAGAAAGAGAGATGAGAGAGAGGCCGGATGGAGTAGAGAAAAGGTAGAGAGCGAGAGCGAGAGGAGAGAGAGAGAGAAGAGAGAGAGAGGGAAGGAGTGAGGAGAGAGTAGAGACGAGAGAGAGAGAGAGAAGAGAGAAGAGAGGAGAGAGAGAGAGAGAGAGAGAGAGAGAGAGAGAGAGAGAGAGATTGGGAAGTAGATAGAGAGAGAGAGAGAGAGAGAGAGGGCCGGGATAGTAGTAGAAAAGGTAGAAGAGAGAGGAGAGAGAGAGAGAGAGTGATGAATGAAGCATGCTCCCTGGGAATAGACGTGGGGAGGGATGACCAATCCCCATTCCCCTCTCTCTCTCCCCCTCTTTTATTCTTTCGCGAATTTCCTTTGCCTCAAATGACTTTTTTTTCTCTTTCTTTCTTTCAAGAACACGAGTGGGAAACGAGAGAAGAGATGATAAAAGGTAGGAATGGATTAAATGGAAAAGACATCTCAATGGCGAGAGGGAATACATAAACAGAATGAATAGCTCGCGTGAGTGAGAACAGGGCAAGAGGGGCGTATCCCTCGCGTATATCTTGGAACTTGCTTAAGAGAAAGATAAATTTGCGAGGAAGTTTATAGGGCGAGTGCCTGGAGACGATGAACGCCCTCTGGGAAGGCGCGGGCTGGAGCTGCCTCCAGGGCCGATTCCCTCCCCTTCCCCTCACCTCGTCCCTCCTCGCCTTCTCCTCTACCTCGTCCCCTCCCTTGCCTTCTCCTCTACCTCGTCCCACTCCCTTGCCCTCACCCCGCGTCCTCCCATCCCCCCCCCCCGCTCTTCCCTCCGCGCCTCCTCCTCCCTCTTCCCCTCTCCCTCTCCCCCTCTCTCCCTTTCCCTTTCTCCTCGCCTCCCCTCCCTACTCTCCTCCCCTCCCCTCCCCTCCCGCTCTTCTCCCTTCGCCCTCTCCTCTCCCCCCCCCCTCCGCCCGGGGCATGGCGGAGGTGCATGCGGGAATTGACTCTTGCTCGAGAATGTAAATCGAGATGTAGGTGACTCAGCGGAAAGGATCCTGGAACACACGGGTTATCCAGCGAAAGAGGGGAAAGTCAGATACGAAAAGGAGAAATAAATATAAAAAGAGAGCAAAAGGAGAGAGATAGAAGGGAAAAGAAAATTCAGCGCGAAAAAGTAAATAAAAAAACAGTAGCGACGCGAACTTAGAAAACCCGAGCGGATACGAAGGAGAAATTAGCAAAGACGAAGGAAACACAGAGCGGGTAAGAGGGATAAAAGAGAGCAAAGGAGAGAGATTGAAGAAGAAAAAAGAAAAATTTCAGCGAAAGTTAGCGACGCGAACTTCAGAGAAAGAAACCCCGATGCGGACACGAAAGACAAGGGATAAAGAACTCCCGGTCATTCAGAGAGAGGAAGACAGGGGAGAGACCAGAGAAGAGAGAGGAAGAGGGAGGGAAGGAACGGAAGAAAAGGAAAAGAGAGAGAAGGAAGGGAGAGAAGAAGAGAGAGGGATGATCGGAAGGAAAGAGAGAGAAAGGGGGGAGGGGAAGGAGAAGAGAGAGAGAGAGAGAGAAAGAAACAGAGAGAGGAGGGAATAACAGAGAGAGAGAGGGAGAAAAAGATCGGGAGATCAGAGAGAGAGAGAGGGGGGGAAAGGAAAGACGGAGAGAGAGGGGGGGGAGAGGGAGAAGGAAGAAAGAGAAAGAGAGGGAAAAGATCGGAAAGAAAGAGAAGAAGGGAAAAAAAAGGCCCTAAGGGAGGTGAAGAAAGATAGATCGCGGGTGAGAGAGAGAGAGAGAGAGAGAGAGAGAGGAGAGAGAGGAGAGAGAGAGAGAGAGAGAGAGAGAGAGAGAGAGAGAGAGAGGAGAGAGAGAGAGAGAGAGAGGAGAGAGAGAGAGAGAGAGAAGGAAAGAGATCGGAAGAGAAAGAGGGGGGAGGAAAATAGAGGAGAAGGCCTAAGGGGTAAAGAAGAAAGGCCGAGAGAAGTAGAAAGGAAATCTAAAAAGGATGCAGCAGGATTGGATGGAAGCGAAGGAGGGAATAGGAAGAGGGTGGAGTGGGTGGGGGGGAGGGGAAGAGGAAGAGGGGGAAAGGAGGTAAGAGGAGGGAAAAGAGGGGACGAGGAGGGGCACGGGAGTGGAGGACCGTACGAGCTTAAAGTGAGGTCGACCAGGGAAAAGTCCATGAGTGCCACCTGGTCAACCCGTCCCTGGCACTGGCACCGGTTGGCTCTGTGTCCTCAAGTGTCCACGGGGTCCTCATGAACTGAATAAGGTGGGGGGGGGGGGGGGGAGGGGGAGGGTACGTAGGGGGGGAGGGGAAAACCATAATTAAGAAAAAGGTCAATGTGGAGAAAATACGAAAAATGCGACGAATAGAGAAATGGAATGAGAATGCAGGAAAAGAAAATAAGGAAAATGGACGATGTAAGTCAACAAAAGCAAGGAACATAATGAAAGTTGGAAAAGTACGAAGCAATGATAATTAGAA
>NW_020870330.1:180153-187653 GCF_003789085.1 Penaeus vannamei
GTGTGTGTTGTGTGTGTGTGTTTGGTGTGTGTGTGTGTTGTGTGGTGTGTGTGGTGGGTGTGTGTGTGTGTGTGTGTGTGTGTGTGTGTGTGTGTGTGTGTGTGTGTGTGTGTGTGTGTGTGTGTGTGTGTGTGTGTGTGTGTGTGTGTGTGTGTGTGTGTGGTGGTGTGGTGTGTGGGTGTGAGTGTGTGTGTGTGTGTATGGGTGTGTGGTGTGTGTTTTATGTGTGTGTGTATGTGTGTGTGTGAGTGTGTGTGTGTGTGTGTGTGTGTGTGTGTGTGTGTGTGTGTGTGTGTGTGTGTGTGTGTGTGTGTGTGTGTGTGTGTGTGTGTGTGTGTGTGTGTGTGTGTGTGTGTGTGTGTGTGTGTTGTGTGTGTGGTGTGTGTGTGTGAGTGTGAGTGTGTGTGTGTGTGTGTGTGTGTGTGTGTTGTGTGGTGTGTAGTTGTATACGTGTCTTGAGTTTACGTTTATAGTACACAAATACACATAAAAGCTCTCCATCATACAGTTCAGTACAAACGGGGCTGTGTATGAGTGTACTACCATGAGTGTACGTTCTTGTAGTCTCTTTATGTATACATGTGTGTATATGTTTGCTCTGGGGTCCATATGATATGGTCGAGGAAAATATGCATTTAGCTTTCACACTTTATTTGTTATCATGTAACTGTATCCCCGTGTATACACTTTTACAAGTACAACAAAAATATCTTTAGGTTTTAGTAAAATTAAACAAAAATATAAATGAAGCATGTGTTATTTCATACACTTTCAATCAAAGTAATTTATCAAGTATTTAATAACTTAGAAGAAACATCTAAGCAATCTGTTGAGTAAATGAAAGTCTGGCTTAATAACCGTTGCAGTAACTAATCCATTAACTTGATAAATTAATGCGATACTGACAAAGCGAATAGGGTTCTTGGCTGGTAATTGTCGAGGAGGAAAATTCATGGGAAAAGAAGATAGGGAGAGAGCAAATAAATGAGTCATAAATTATTAACTGCCAAGCGAGTGCGTGAGGATGAATTGATATTTGATTTGTATAAGTAACAGACAGGCGTTTAACTTAATTATATAACTTATATTTAAAGATTCGCATTTTTAGGAAGCAAAAATAATGTATAGAAAAGAGAAAACGTGTAATGGAAATAGTCCTATAAAACAATTTCTGAAATATGTCACAAGGCTAAATAAGTCTAATTTACAGGAGTCTCCCCTCACGAAACACATCGATCTAAAGGAAAACGTGGAATCTCTGTGACGCTGCCCCTCCCACTTTCTCTTTGAGGGGGTAGACTAACCTGTGTTTCGCATACGGTACCTGTTGCTCAGGGCCTACCTGTTGTGGAGTTGATGCTTCCTGGAACCTGTTGTGAACTCCTAGAAATTTCTAATGGTAGATCTTCTACATCATATAAGAGTAATTCTCTCAGAAAAATCTAGATTTCGAGCACCATTTAGATTTAATGATGGGCTCCAGATTTTACCTGGAAATTTGACGCAAGTCGTGGAACAATCTGTGGAACCTTTACTTGTTTTCCCGATATATCTTGAGTCGTGATTTTTCCTTGAAATTTCTGGCTGGTGTGAGTGGTCTTTGGATTTTTCTTCGTTTTTTCCCTTTTCTTTTTTTTCGTTCTGATTGGTCCCTCGCCATTTCCCAATATCTTTCGATTTAGACCACTCGCTCTCATTGGGTATTAGAGCTGCCCTGGTGTTAAAATCAGCGAAATAACAACACAACAAAAGCTTAGTACTATAACATAACCTCACAAAAAATTGCCATCTCATCTTGACCTCACACGAACTTTCCGAAACAAATCTACTCAAAGCTTGAACTTTGACCCTGACCTTGTACGTCCGACGACCCCTTGACCCGAGCACCCTGGAACACTCACCTGCAATGAGAGAAAAAACGGAATTAACATCGAATATAAGATATAAGATATACGGAGAAAACTATGTAAAATGAAAATACATAAAACAAAGAAAGGAAGAAATAAAGAAAAAGGTTGCTCGCTGATGAAAACAAAAGGGGGGAAGAATGGAGAGAAAGGAACGAAGGTGGAGGTGGGGAGTGGAGGGGAAGGGGGGGGGAGGAAGGGACGTGAGGGAAAGCGATCAGAAAAAAAAGAAGGAAGGAGAAAGGGTGAAGGAAAGAAAGGCGACAAGGAGAGAGCGAGCATTTCGACTCTTGCCCGAGGGATGGAGGCATGGGGGAGGGGGGAGGGGGGGTATTAATGGACCGAAAAGTGGCGAATTTCTTCTCCTTTTCTCGCTCTCTCTCATTTCTCTCCCTTTCTTTGCTCTCTCTCTCCCTTCCCTCCTCCCTCTCTCTCTCTCTCTCTCTCTCTCTCTCTCTCTCTCTCTCTCTCTCTCTCTCTCTCTCTCTCTCTCTCTCTCTCTCTCTCTCTCTCTCTCTCTCTCTCTCTCTCTATCTCTCTCTCTCTCTCTCTCTCTCTTCTCTCTCTCTCTGTCTCATCTCTCTATCTCTCTCTCTTCTCTCCTCTCTTTCTCTCTCTCTCTCTCTCTCTCTCTCTCTCTCTCTCTCTCTCTCTCTCTCTCTCTCTCTCTCTCTCTTCTCTCTCTCTCTCTCTCTCTCTCTCTCTCTCTCTCTCTCTCTCTCTCTCTCTCTCTCTCTCTCTCTCTCTTCCTCTCTCTCCTCTCGTAGTTCCTTCCAGTTTTATTTATCATCACCTACTTCGCTTTTTTTTCTCATTTTTACCCTTTTTCTTCCTCTTTTTACACATTTATCTCATTACTCTCGAGTCCCTCCACCTCGCACGGTATAAACCAATTTTCTTTTCTTTCCCAGAATTATTTCAGAAAGTCCTTTTTGTCTTATTTCGTCTTTTTTATTTTTTCTCTCTCTCTCACACTGCATTTCTTTACTATTTCTTCTTACTTTCATTCGCCACACTTTAATCGTGTTCTGGTCTCCTTTGCATTTCTTGTTATTTTCTTCTTACTTCATTCGCTTTCTCTTTTTTCCCTCCTCTCTTCTTCTCTTATTTGCCTCTCCCACGTTCTCTTTCCTCTTCCATCTTCTTTCCTTCCCATTCTCCCTTTTTCTTTTATTTTCTTCTTTTCAGTTCCATTTTCCTCTCCCCTTCTCTCCCTATCCTTCTCTAACCTTTCCCTTTTCTCTATCTTTCCTTACTCTCCTTTTATCCCTTACTCTTTCTGTTCGCCCTCCTCCTCTTCCTCGTTCTCCCTCCTCTCCCCTTCTCTTCCCTTTTCTCCCCTACCTCTTCGTTTCCCTCCCTTCCTTTCTCTCTACTTTTTGCTTTTCCCTCGCTTTCTTTTCTATTCTCCTGTTCCTTTCCTTTCCCCCCTCCCTTTGTCTTCCTCTCCTTTATTCTTTAATATCTTTATTCCCCCCACCAACTCCTATTCTCCTCTCCCCCGCCTTCGACTTCTCTTCCTCTCCTTTTTTCTCCTCCCCCCACCCCACTCCTCTTTCTTCTCCTCCCCGTCTTCCTTTCGACTTCTCTCTCCCCTCCTTTTTCTCACCCCTCGACTATCTCCCTCCCTTTTACCCCCCTACCTCCTCTTCCTCTCCTCCCCACCCCCTTTCGACTCACTCTTTTCGACTTTTCTCTCTTTTATCCCCCCCTCCTCTTCCTCTCCTCTTCTCCCCCCCCCCCCCCCTTATCCACCACCCTCCTCTTCCCTCTTCCCTCCCCCCCCTTTCGACTTTCCTCTTCCTCTCCCTTCTCCTCCCCCTCCCCTACTCCTCTTTCCTCTCACTTTAAAGAAGATGTTGTGCTTCCCCCGAGCGAGCGACGACTTGCTATCGTGTTTCCGTGACCAACCGGGGTCGTCATCGGTCAAGACAGGGCTTTTCGTCGGCACTTGTCCAGCGAGCTCTGACGTGGAGGGGCGTGGACTAATTTTCGTTTCCTTTTCTTTGTCTTTTCGTTCTATTTTCGGTCTCTCTCTGTATTTATTTTCTTTCTTTGGATCTTTGTTTTGTTTGTTTGTTTCCTTGTTTCTCTGTTGTTTGTTGTTTTTTTGTTTTTTTTTTTTTTGTTTTTTTTGTTTCGCCGATTCCCCGTCTGTCTCTGTGTATCTGTTATCTGTCTTCCTGTTTCTTTTTCTCCCTCCTCTCTCTCTTCTCTCCCTCTCCCCCCATTCTCCCCCTCTCTCTCCCCCCTCTCTCTCTTTCCCTCTCCCTCTCTCTCTCTTCTCTCTCCTCTCTTTCAGAGGTCAAAAGTTTAAAGCTCCAGGAGGAAGGAGGGATGGAGGTGTAGAAAAGTGTATGGAAAAGAGAAAATCCTGGGAGCAAGAAATGACAGAGAAGGAGGGAGAGACTGGGGACAGAGAAAGAAAGAGAGAGAGAGAGAGAGAGAGAGAGAGAGAGAGATGATGCGAGAGAGAGAGAGAGGGAGAAGATAGAGAGAGAGAGAGAGGAGAAAGATGTGAGATTGAGAGAGAGAGAGACGTGAGGAGAGAGAGGTAGAGAGAGAGAGAGTGAGAGAGAGGAGAGGAGTGAGGAGTGAGAGAGAGAGAGGGGGGAGGAGGAAAGGGAGAAAGAGAGACAAAGAGAGAGAGAGAGAGAGGAGGGGATGGGAGAAGAGAGAGAAAAGAGAGAGAGAGAGAGGCTGGTGCTCACGGGCGATTCTGAGGTGTCCACTTTAGGTTCTGGGTGACAGCGATGTTCTCTCTCCCTTCCAGGCTCCTGCAGCTGTTCTCTCTCGGCTGATCTACCCAGCTGGTCTATCAGCTGATCAGTCCGCGCACAGCTGATCCACCTTGCCTCAATTATCTCTCATGAGATTTTCTACTTTCAGCTTAATTTTTCTTTTTTTGTATTTCGTATGTATGAAGGCATTTTTATTGTTTATTTGGCTTATACTGTTTTGTTTTGTTTTGATTTTCTTTTTCATATGTATTTAGCTCGTTTCCTTCTATTTTCCATTAATTTCCGTCTGTCCATTTGCTCTTTCTGACCTCACGTTGTCTCTGCAGGCACTGGGGCGATCCTCCCCCCCCCCCCACCTCCCTCCCCTCGATTAAAGGTAATATTCCCTCGCCTCTCTCTTACACCTGTTCCCGCTGCCCTCTCACCTGTCCCCAGTGAGGCAAACGGACAATCCTCACAGGTACATTGCAACTGGGTACTGGTTCAGCCTCATATTCCCCTCATTTTCTGAGTCGGAGTCTTGCACATAACAGCTGGGTACTCGTTCAGCCTCATATTCCCCTCACTTTCTGCATTGCACATAACTGGGTACTCGTTCTGCCTCATATTCCCTCATATTCTGAGTCAGTCCTTGTACATCTGGGTACTCGTTCAGCCTCATATTCCCTCATATTCTGATTAAGTCTGTCATTACAACTGGGTACTCGTTCAGCCTCACTTTCCCCTCATTTTAGTTTTCTTGCATTTAACAGCTGGGTACTTGTCAGCCTCATATTCCCCTCACTTTCTGCATTAACTGGGTAACTCGGATAGATTCATATTCCCCTCATATTCTGAACTGGAGTCTCTTGCTCTTCCTCCTCACAGTCTTCATTTCCGGTCGGGGTCGTTCCCTTTCCAGTCACTTGGTCACCTCATCAGATTATCCTGATTGGAAGATTCGACTAATTTTCTGACCTTCTTCGTGAATTGATTACTTAATATAAAAGAGAAATCTAACAGTCGATTGAAAAGAATGAAAAAAAAATCATGGTTTTATTCATTTATTTATTTACTCAGCTTTCACCGGATATTGCAAAAGCGTCAAAGAATTAACTATCTCCTTTGAATAATACTTTCTGTCCTTCGTGAACTAATTAATATTAAAAAGAAATCTAACAGTCGATGGGAAAGAATGAAATATAAATAAAAATAATGGTTTTACTCTATTTAGTTTTAAACATATATTGCAAAAGCGCCAAGAATTTAACTATCCCTTTGGATAATAAATTTCTGTTCTTTCATGAATTGATTACTTAATATAAAAGAAAAATCTAACAGTCGATGGGAAAGAATGAAACCCGAAGAAAAATAATCATGGTTTTACTCTATTCAGTTTTAAACATATATTGCAAACGCGCCCAAGAATTACCTTTTCCCCTTTGGATAATTCAGATAATTAACATGATTTTTCAACCGTCTTTGACACGTATACCTGCCTTCCACATTTAGTATTTATTTTCCCTTTGCCCTCCTAAAATCAAAGAAAATATAAATACTAGGTCTCGGTTCCTAATGGCCCCCGAATTTCCAAGCAGAAGTTAATGAGGGTCACCTGTTCAGCGTAAAAAAAGAAAGAAAAATGCGGGGAATAAATCACACGTCACCTCATGGGCGTTGAACCCAAAAGCTTCGTCCTTCTTGGCTTAATTTTTTCTTACATAACTATTAAAAAAAGGTCTTGAATCCGTTGAAAATATATAAAAAAAGAATGAGAGGGAAAAATAGAGAAAAACGCGTATTATTGTGCTATTTAACGCTCCAAAATTTAGAGGGAGGTTGGGAAGGTACCTGAAAGAACTCAGATTCGGCCAAGAATTTAGAAAAAAAGCCAAATCTGAGGATATAAATACACAGATTTTTGTTTGTTGGTGTGCGTGCGTGTATCTGTGTGAGCGTGAGTGGGTGAGTGAATGAGTGAGTGATTGCATGTGTGTGTGTTTGTGTATGTGTGTGTGTGAATGAATGAATGAATGAGTGAATGTGTGCGTGTTGTGTGTCGTATGCGTGTTCGTATGCCCACAACCTATTTAAAACAATAAACCCTTAAAACACAAAACTATCCAAACGACCTAACGACCTAAAATATTTGACATGTATTTATAAGAAAATCAGGGAAATAAGCGTCACACACCAACATAATCACTCCCACAGACAAGTAATTAAAAATATATATATAGCCACTGAGTGAGTGAGTCAATGAATGAATGAATGAATGAGTGTGTGAGTGAGTGTGAGTGAGAAAGAGGCTCAATGACTGCGGGAAAACGATATGATGTTATAATATGATATTGGAAAGGTATTGTCATATTTACTTCATCGTAAAGAGATTCTATTTTTCGAATGACGTGAGAGGGATAGATATCTAAAATCAGATTTTAAAAAAATGAATAAGTTGATTGTATAATAATATATTTCCAGCAATAACAGTTTTGAAATTTTCAATGAAAATATTGTAGTCTCTTTATAACAGTACATCGTCTCTTCATGCAGACGAGACAACGATATATAGAGAAATAAGGGAAATAATGTCTTTAATGGAATTTACGCCAGAGAGTAATGTGTAAAAAAAGAAAAAAAAAAAATCTCAAGAAACATGGGACGAACAACTAAATTATCTGACATGGAATTGGTGAAAAAAACAGCAAAAACAATTTTTAAAAATATATATATTTTTTAAATATATATATCTAATCCAAATCAAACAAACAAACAAAAAACAAGAAATTAAAATGCGTCACAGAAGTAAAAGGAAACGGAAAAAAAGATAAACAGAGGAAACAGAAAACGGAAGAAAAAGAAAACACAGCAAA
>NW_020870330.1:192653-197653 GCF_003789085.1 Penaeus vannamei
CTTCCTCCCTCTTTACCGTTACATTCTTTGTAAACCTTTTTTGCTTATCATCCGCCTTTCTCTTTGTTCTTCTTCGCTTGTGTTATTTCTTTGTTTCCCTTCCCTCTCTCTCTCCTTCCATCTCTCGCCTCCCCTTTCCCCTCCTTATTCTCGTTCTTCTTCCCTTTGTTATTTATTATGTCTTCAGTCTCTCTCCTTCATTCTATTTTTCCTTGTTTCCCTCTTTCTCCCTTGTTTCTTTTTTCTGTTGTTTTGTTTTCGTTCCTCTTTCTTATCTTCTCTCCTCTCTTCCCTGCACCCATTTCCCTCTCTCTCTCTACTTTTCTTTTTTTCTTCCAAAATCTTCATTCAATTTCCCTCTCTCTACGCCCCTCTTTCTTATCTTTTCTTCTCCCTTTCCTACTCCCCCCTTCTTTTATCTTTTCATTTTCCCTTTTACTCTCCAAATTCAATCGCCGTATCCCTCTCTTTCCCTTTTCATTCCTTTCCCTCTTCCCTCTTCTCTCCCTTCCTTCTTCCTTCCCTTCCCTCTTCCTTTCCTTCCCTCTCCTTCCTCTTCCCTCTTTCTTCCCTTCCTCTTCCTTCCCTTCCCTCTTCCCTTCCCTTCCCTTTCCCCTCTTCCCTTCTTCCGCGCCCCAGTCTTGCCTTCCTTATTCTCCCTCCTCTCCCCCCCCCCCTCTCCCTGCCTGTGACGTCCGAAACATGGCGGACATTTACGGTCATGATTTGATTATTTCCTCAGAGCTTCGTGAACCGAGGAGGGGATGGGAGGAGGGGGGGAAGGGTGGGGGAGGGTGGGAGGGACTGAGGGGTGGTGGGTAGGGGATGGGGAGGAGGGGGAAAGGGGGAGGGTGGGGAAGGACTGAGGGGGAAGGGTGGGGATGGAGGAGGGAGGGGGGAAGGGTGGGGGAGCTGGGAGGGACTGAGGGTGGTGGGTAGGGGATGGGAGGAGGGGAAGGATGGGGAGGGTGGGAGACTGGGGGGTGGAGGGGCTGAGGGGGGAAGGTGGGGGAAGGACTGAGGGGTGGGTAGGGGTGGGTAGGGGGGGGGGAAAGGTGGGGAGGGGTGGGAGGACGAGGGGGTGGGGGGGAGATGGGTAGGAGGGGGAAGGTGGGGCAGGGTGGGAGGACTGAGGGGTAGTGGGTAGGGGGGGAAGAGGGCCAGGGGGTAGGGGGTAGATAGGGGTCAAGGGAGTATTGGTAGGGAGAAGGGGTACAGGGGTAGGGGGTAGCGATAGGGGCGGAGCAGGAGGAATAAGAGTTAAGGGTGAAGACTCGAAGGGAGGGAGGTGAGTAGGGGAAAAGGGGGGAGGTAAGGAGAAGAGGAGTTAGGGGGAGGGGGCCTGGAGGCGGCAGTTCAGACGGAGGAGTGCGGAGTTTGGAGTGCTGAGGCCGAGTAGTTTGGAGAGAGGAGGAGTTGTGGCCTCGGAGTTTGGGGCCTCGAGAGCGAGTCAGGGCAGAGGGGGTCTTGCGCAAGGAGGCAGAAGGAGTGAGGCGAATGCAGCTGGTCAGTTATGGCCGTGGCGTCGCCTCGTTTAAAACAACCCTTCGCTCATTTTCTTCATTTATAAAAGTCAGAAGATTTAAGCTCAGGAACAGGTTGAGAATACAAGCGTTCATGATTGTTTTGCCTCTTTTATTATTTATGTCTTACCGAGCACGCACACGCGAGAATATCGTGCACAGACGCCTACCCGCATATATATGTGGGTCGGTCTGTCTGTCTGTCTATGATTCCCCCTTTTTCTCCCTATCGTCCCCATTTTCTTTGTCTACTAATTTATCTACCGACCCTCTCTCTCTTTATCAGACTGCCTTGATCTCTCCTTTGTCCTTCTTTCTCCCCTTTCCCTTCTACCTCTTTCCCTATCTCCCTCTCTTTCTCCCTCCCCCTCTCCCTCGCTCTCGAAATCCCTTTCAGACAGGTAATAGCAAGCATGGGGAATAAGTGTCTCTCGGCAACAAAAGGACGGAAGACATAAGGCATTAGAGATGAAAGGGATAAAGAGAGATAAGAATTAGCGTGTGGAGGCGCGTCTGTGAGAGCTCAGATTCTCGTGACGTTCCTGGCGCCGCATTCCTTATCAGCGCCCTTGTCTATCTTCTCCTCCTGGGCTTTTTCATGTCCTCGGATTCTTTTCATTTCTTTTATTCTTTTAGGTCTTTAATCTACTTGCTATTTCCTCTCTCATTTCATTTCTTTTACCTATTTTTTCTTTTCTTTTTTGTATTTTGTATTCTTATCATATGTTCGGATGTTTTTTCTGCTTTTATTTTATCAGTAACATTCCCGTGCGCTTACGTGATAGTCTTTTTTTTCTGTTATTCTGCTAGTTCATTCGCTTTCCTGATTTCTGACTTCGAGTCTTATTCCGAGGTGATGTAGTCACTTGTACAAAAATAATTCTAGAAGTCTTTCATTGTTTTCAAATAGAATTTTTCTGAACGCACAGTCGCGAGTGGATGAGGTCCAGACCGAGAATGCCGACTCTTTGCATCTGGGGACCGGCAGCGCCCGACGGTCACAGACCCGGCGGCGGAGAGCATCAGGTCAGGCTTGAGTGCCCTGGACAGCGACAGCCCGATGTCGTCTCAGCAAATTCTCTGTGGGTCCGAGGGCGGCGCGGCGGCTGCAGCTCTTTTTCAGGGGCGGTGGGTGTCTGCGGCGGGACTTCGCTTGATATACCGTCGCCGAACACAGCCCCGACTTCCCTGATATATCTGCATATCCGCGCGCCGACTTTGCTCCATCATTTAACTTCATTAGTCGAGTTGTCACGGTCGATGAGGCTGAAGAACCCTCGTTGGCGGGGAATGCACGGAGGTTCCACGCGGCCGCGAGAACAATGGTGATTCGGGGGCTCTGGAAGACTCTGATCGATCGTTTATCTTTTTGGACAAAGAAGGAAAAGAAAAAAAAAGGAAAGAAAATCGATCTCAGAGTCGCGACGGATAAATAATGATTGCGCATAACTCACCTTGGCTGACTAGATTTCGTGACGCGAATAGCAAAAGACGTTTAACGCGAATGCAACAAGAAGCATTTGTTTTAACATGAGCGTGAGAAGTGATTCTGCATGACGACGTGGACATGAAGACGGACTCTGCATGATCAGACAAGCAAAGCAGATCAGCCTCACCTGCGCAGTATCATGTTCCTGACCTCAGCAGCACTATAAAGGGACAGCATACAAGAAAGCTGATTTTAGCTTAGATACAAGTTGGATGTACAGCCATAGTGGAGAAAGTATATACGAATTTGAAAAGTAATCTCTTCGAAATTATTAATAGAGAAATGTAACGGCAAACTAAACATGATAAAAAAGGTAACGGCAAACTAAACATGATAAAATCAAATAAAAAAATACAAGCAACAAAATAATTTGTCTCTTAAGGTTCAAACATCGAAAGGTGACAAGCCAAACATGAGAAAATAAAAACAAAATACAAGCAACAAAATAATTTCTCTTTTAAGGTTCATAAATCGACAAAGTGACGACAAAACTAAACATGAGAAAAAAAAATACAAGCACCAAAATCCTTTTTTTTCTGAAAGTCCGAGGCCCTGACTGCCTAACCTCAGCAGACCAACGCCTCTGCATTTTTAATACCGTGGACAACATGCTCTTTTCCAGCAATAAACTTCTGCCTCCATTGCCCAGCAGACTTTAAGACACCATCGATTCGTCTATGAAGATGAATGTGTTCTTGTGTCTTGTTTTCGTCTACTTTTACTTCTCGTCTTTAATATCCTTGTCAACTATCCCCAAGCTTTACCCATTTCCTCTCGTTCAACCTTCCGTCTCCTTCTCTTTTTCTCCTCATTCGCTTCATTTCCCCTCGGCCTCTCCTCCCCTTCTCTTCTTCCCCTCGGCCTCTCCTCTCATTCTTTTTCCCCTCATTCGGTTTCTTCTCTCGGCCTCCTCCTCCCCTTCTCTTTTTCTCCTCATTCGCTTTCTTCCCCTCGGCCTCTCCTCTTCCTTTCTTATTCCCCTCATTCGCTTTCTTCCCCTCGGCCTCTCCTCCCTTCTCTTTTTCCCCTCATTCGCTTTCTTCCTCTCGGCCTCTCCTCCTCTTCTCTTATTCCCCTCGACCTCTCCTCCCCTTCTCTTATTCCCCTCATTCGCTTTCTTCCCCTCGGCCTCTCCTCCTCTTTTATTCCCTCGACCTCTCTCCCCTCTTCTCTTTTTCCCCGCTCATCGCTTTTTCTTCCTCGACCCTCCTCCCTCTCTCTATTCCCCTCGACCCTCATCCTCCCCTTCTCTTATCCTCATCGCTTCTTCCTCTCGAACTCTCCTCCTCTTCTCTTATTCCCCTCGACCTCTCCTCCCCTTCTCTTTATTACCCAGCTCACTTCGCTTTCTTCCTGACGCTCTCCCTCCCCTTCTCTTATTCCCCTCATTCGCTTTCTTCCCCTCGGCCTCTCCTCCCTTTTTTTCCCCTCGGCCTCTCCTCCCTTCTCTTATTTCCCTTCATTCGCTTTCTTCCCCTCGGCCCTCCCTCTCCTTCTCTTCCTATTCCCCCTCGACCTCTCCTTCCCCCTTTCTCTTATTCCCCTCACCTCCTCCTCCCATTACTTTTCCTCATTCGCTTCTTCCTCCTGACCCCTTCTCCTCCCTCCTCTCCCCATCCCTTCGTTCGAGACTCGATCCCAGTCGTCGCAGCGTCCTCCTTCCTCCTACAGAGGGGAAGGAGAGGCCGGGGGAGTGGACGCAGGTGCGAGAGTCGTCGTCACGTGTTGCAGAACCCGTGTATTGATGTTGCAGAGGTGCCATGCAATCACGAGGATGGGCGTTATGAATGCGGAAATGATATACACAGGAGAGGCACTCGAAGATATTACAGATAAACCAAATAGTGAAGCAAAATTGGAATATGTGAGAGATGTAGCAGAGATGAGGGAGATGTAGAATATGTACAAAGAGAGGAGAAGAGAGAGAACGAAAGAGAGGGAGGGCGGAGGAGGGAGGGAGGGAGAAGGGAGAGAGGAGAGAGAGAGAG
>NW_020870330.1:202653-205153 GCF_003789085.1 Penaeus vannamei
GGGGAAGAGGAATGAAGGAGTATTAAAGAAGAAGAGGGGAGCGATGGAAAGGAGGATGAGGGAGAAAGAATGAAGGGAAAAGGGGCGAATGAAAGGGGAAAGGGAGAGAAGGGAGGTTGAGAGAAAGAATAGGAGGGATGGGGAGGAGGGAAAGAAGGGAGAAAGAATGAGAGGGAGAGAGGAGGTGGGAGGAAGGGGAAAGAATAAAATGGAGGGAAGAGGGAAGGAGGGAAGGAAGGATCATGGATAAGGAGAGGAAGAGGAGAGGGGGTAAGAGGGAAAAGGGGGATAGAGTAGTGAAGAGAGGAGAATGGAGAATGAGAACTGATGGGTGGAGAAGAGAGAAAGGTAAAGGGAGGAGCAAAGGTAAATAAGAAAAGGTAAGGAGAAGGGGCCAGAAGAAGAAGGAGGAGGAGCAGGAGGAAGATGAAAAGAGAAGAAGAAGAGGAGGAGGAGGAGGAAGAGAGATGAAATAGGAGGAGGAGGAGGAGAGTAGAGAGATGAGGGAGAGGAGAGGAGTAGAGGAGATGAAGGGAAGGAGGAGCAGGAAGGAGGAGAAGAGAGGAGAGAGGAGAAGGAGGAAGAGAGAAGAAGAAGGATGGAGAAAGAGAGAAGAGAAAGACGAAAAGGAGGAAGAGATACAAAGAGGAAGGAGTAAGAGAAAGCGAGGACGTTCCTGAAGAAGGCGTAATAAAGATCCTTAAGCATCTTCAAAGTCCTGGGATTTTATAGCGAAGGAAAGGGAAAACAACAAGGTCGTTTAACTTACGAGGCTATTTTGTGATGCCCTGCGGAAACGAGGGGACAGGGAGGGGGAGAAGGGGGAAGAAAGGAAGAGGAAAAGAGAGATAGAGATAGATAGATACATAGATAGATAGACAGATAGATAGCGAGAGAGATAGATATATATAGAGAGAGAGAGAGAGAGAGAGACAGAACAGGACAGGCAGACAAAGAGAGCGAGAGAGAGAAAGATAGATAGGATAGATAGAGAAGAAGAGAGAAGAGAGAGAGAGAGAGAGAGAGAGAGAGAGAGAGAGAGGAGAGAGAGAGAGAGAGACGAGAGAGAGAGAAGAGAGAGGAGAGAGAGAGAGAGAGAGAGACAGACGAAATGTGTTTGATCCTTCTCATAACAAAATCCTTACTCATGATACCATGGAGACTATATTATAAGTCAGGAGTAACCATAACCGTTATATATAGCATACAGTACTGAGAAATAACACTTACACATTCGCACGCACATATTCACAGTCGTCCATCCATCCTCCTACCCATTTACCTGTCCATCTATCCGTTTACCCATCTATCCATTTATCCATCTCTATTCTTTTTACATTTCTATCTTTTTACCATCTATTTATCTTTTTATCCATTTATCCTCTATCCATCTATTCTCCTTCTAACCATCCATCTTTTTATTATTTTATCTCTTCTTCTAACCATCCGCCCTTCATCCATCTATCCATTCTCTTATCCATCTATCTCTCCTTTTATCTATCTGTCCTCTTATCCATTTATCCTCCCATCCATCTATACCTATCACGTTATCTATCCATCTCTCCTTTTATCCATCTATCTCCTTTCATCCATCTATCTATTCTCCTTATCATCTATCTATCATCCTTCTATCTATCAGCAAGTCCACCTCATCAGTCCGAGCAGTCACTCTCCTCCCTCCTTGAACAATATTCAGAGACCCAGATGTGGTAACATTGCTTGGCTCGCAGTGTTACCATCGCTTGGTTGTCATGGCAGCGGGTTGACTCTCTCACGCTTGCTCTCGCTGCCTGCCTCGTGTTTGTCTGTGTTCGAGTAATTTTTATTTTTTATTATTTATTTTTCATTTATTCATTTTTTATTTTTTTATTTTATTTTTTATTATTTTTTTGAGTGTGTTTCTTTTTTTTAAGTGTTTGCTTGTTTGAGTATTTTTTTTCGGTTTGAGTGTTTGTTTGTTTGAATGTTTTTGTGTTTGTGTTTGTTTGTTTGCGATTTTTATTGGTATTTGTTTGCGTTTTTTAGTATTCAGGTATCTTTTGAGTGTTTGCTTAGTTTTTTGTTTCTTTGTTTGAGAATTTGTTTGAGTGTTTGAGGGTTTGTTTGTTTGTTTAACTGTTTGAGTATTTTTGAGTGTTTGTTTGTTAAACTGAGTGTTTGAGTATTTTTTGACTGTGTTTGTTTGTTTGTTAGTGCAGTGGGCTGATCCTTTTCCCTGCCCTTTAATAGGCTGTTTGCTTTTTCTGATTTTATTTCAACATAAGTTGTAAGGAAGAGGAAGAGGAGATGAAGGATTAAAGGGAGGGGAGAGAGAGAGAGAGAGAGAGAGAGAGAGAGAGAGAAGAGAGAGAGAGAGAGAGAGAGAGAGAGAGAGAGAGAGAGAGAGATGAGAGAAGAGAGAGAAGAGAGCAGAGAGAGAGAAGAGAAGAAGAGAAAGAGACAGAGAGAGAGAGAGAGAGAGAGAGAGGAGAGAGAGAAGAGAAGAGAGAGAGAGAGGAAG
>NW_020870330.1:210153-214304 GCF_003789085.1 Penaeus vannamei
CCACAAAATATATAATCAAAACCTGAACTGTCTCTAGTGTAACTGGTCATTGCTCTTACCTGACCAGGTGTGTGTTGACAATCTAACAAGGAGAAAACTGCCTAATGACTGGTCACGCTGGACGGGGTCATTCACTCGGGCTCAGGGTATCGCCTGGGGGTTTTATACCATGGTAGTCATACACTACTCCGGGTACTCCTTGGTGTTGGGATTGGTGGGCCTGTTGTGGTGGTGGTGTGGTAGTGTTGCCGTTGTTGGTGCTTGTTGTTATTGATGGCGTTGTTAGTGATGTTATATCTATCATTGTTTTTAAAAAAATCATATACTTTATTGATTTAAGTTATGTACTTTATTACTTTATGTTGTTACTGCTGTTATATTTTTCATTGTGATAAAATATCATGTACTTTGTTACTTTATGTTATGTACATTATTCTTTACTTATGCTGTTATGTTGAGTCTTTGTTCCGTTATGCTGTTTATCTTTCACTGTGATAAAAAAAAAAAAAGAATCATGTTTTGTTACTTTATGTTATGTACATTTTTACTTTATGTTGTTCTGCGTTATATCTTTCACTGTGTTAAAAAAAATAATATACTTCATTACCTTTATGACCCATCTCTATCCTGCTTGTTTCGCCCTATTGCTCTTTGTCTCTCACAACCTTCCATACAACAGCCTCATCATCGACACAGGCCGTCTGTCTACCCCGGCGCCCCCTTCGGTACGGTTCCCAGAAGCCTCCCCGCCAAGGGCACCGGCTCACCACACCGGACTCGGCGCCCCGCCCTTCAGCCCGAAGCCCTAGCCGGGGACCGCAATGAGAAACAAACCCTTGCATTTGGACACATTCGGAGGCAGGCAGGCACAAAGGGTACATGTGTATCGGGATGTCTAGTATGTGTGTATGTATATTCATGTACGCTACGTGCATATACATGTGTATATGTACGTAGATGCGCAAAGGGAAACGAAGAACTAAAGATAAGCACCCATATACATGCAAACATATATACACGCGTGCACACATTCACGCATGTAGATACACATTCTACACACATTTCACACTCATTCACATGTAGATACACACGACCACACATTACACACTATACATACATACAAACGCACACACATTCACACATCACACACTAATACAAACGCACACACATTCACACACATACATACAAACGCACACACATTCACACATATACAAAAATATTCAAATACAAATGCACATACACACATGCACACAGACGTACACACATGCAAAAACACACACGCACACACACAATAAGAATAAAGAAGGAGAAAGAGAGAAGGAAAATATATTCTTCATTTGCCTTCATATTTTTTTTTCTATTCCCACTCTCTGGTTATTCAAGAAAGAAAAAATTATCAGTGTAATGTAAACATACTTTGATCTATCTCTCTCTTTTATTTCTCTCCTATTTATTCAGTTTTCGTTATCTACAATTCTTCTTTCGTCCATATTCTATGCTAATACTTTCTCTTCTTCAAGTTTTGTCATTTTATCTTATTTTCTGTTCCCTGTTTTTATTGTCAAAAAATTATTACCGTTAAAATTTACCGACATTATCATTAGTAGTTGCACCACTATCATTATCGTTATCACTATCATCATCTTTATTTTTGCTGTTGTTGTTCTTGTTGTCACTATCATTATAGTTATTGTTGTTGCTTTGTGATTATTTTCATTTGCATTATCACTATGATCAATATTTATTCTATGTAAGTTATTACCATCATTATCATTTCCTTTTTTGTTGTCATTTTTTTTCTCTTCTCTATTTTATCTTTCTTATTGTTATTCTTCTTCCTTTATTCCATTGGTCCATCTTTGCTGTCTTCCTTCTCCTCGTGTTTTTTTTTTTCCCTCCTTCCTTCATTTCTTGGAACTTCAAGAGAGGTGGAAGAAGGAAAGAAAATAAAAGGAAAAAATAAAGATGAAAGACTAGGAAGACGAAGAGAAAATACAGGGAAAGATAAAGAATAAAAAGATGGAAGAAGAAAGGGCAAGGAATAGAGGGAATAAAAATCTTGAAAAAGAAATGAAAATATAAACACGGAAAAGAAAAGACATAAACAATGAAAAGGAAGAAGTAAAACGAGAATAACGAACATCAAAAGTAGAAAAATAAAAAAAATCGAAAAAGAAAACGAAGACCTTTCATAAAAGCAAAAAAAAAAAAAAAAAAATTTATAAAGCAAACACCAGTAATAAATAATAAAAACCAAAATTTTATTCATGTTTTTACTGGTTTTTTGCTTATATATATAGTTATATATTTATATATATATATATATATATATATTATATATATATATTGGCTATTGGAAAGGTTCGGTTTTCTTTTAAATAAATAATAAAACCAAATTTTCAACAAAAAAAAAATCCAAATCCGGGGGCGTTTTCCTGAATCCGGGCTTTTGATCCTGCTGATCACAGGATCAATAAGGAATCAATACCCGAGTTGGTCATCACACAAATATTTTTCTGTCATTTCTCGCGTTTCTTCATAATTAGAGAAGAGGAAGAGACCCAATAATCAATGGCCGTAGTCGGGGAGGACCCAGCGGAACATATGACCTTATGGAGAGGTTATAAGGGTGGAAGTAGCGCGGCACGGAAGTGAAGTTGATTATAGCTGTGATATGTTTAGGGACAGAAGTATCGAGGGATTGGTGGTGAAGATGGTGATGAGGGTGAGGGTGGTGAAGATGAAGGTGAAGGTGGTGGTGGTGAAAATGGTAATGAAGATGGTGATGAGGGTGAGGATGGTGAAGGTGATGGTGATGAGGGTGAGGACGGTGAAGGTGATGGTGATGAGGGGGAGGGTAGTGGTAATGAGGGGTGAGGGTAGTGAAGTAATGTGAAGGTGGAAGGTCGGTGTGGTGGAAAATGGTAATGAAGATGGTGATGAGGGTGAGGGATGTGGTGAAGGTGATGGTGATGAGGGTGAGGGTGGTGGTGATGAGGGTGAAGATGGTGAAGGTGATGGTGATGAGGGTGAGAGAAGGTGAGGGTGCGGTGAGATGAAGTGGAAGGTGGTGTGGTGATGGTGAAAATGGTAAAGAAGATGGTTGATGAGTGGTAGGGTTGGTGAAGATGGTGAAGGTGATGGTGATGATGGTAAGGGTTAGTGGTGATGGTGAAGAAGGTGGTGAAGATTGTGATGAGGGTGAGGGTGGTGGTGTTGGTGAAGAAGAGTGTGGTGGTGGTCATGGTGGAGGAGGTAGTAGTGGTATTAATGGTGGAGAAGATGGTGATGACAGTGAGGGTGGTGGTGGAGAAGGAGGTGGTGGTGATGTGAGGTGGAGAACGGAGGTGGTGGTGATGGTGAGGGTGGAGAAGAAGGCGGTGATGGTGAAAATGAAAGCGAGACTACCAGTGATGGAGGAGGTGGTGATGATAGTGAAAGTGGTGTGATCGCAGAGGAAGTAGTGAATGTGATGATGATAGTGACGATATTGTAGATCATTTTTGCCGACTGCGATAATGATGAGGTGGCTGACGCACGATCCAGATGCTGAAGTGCTGATAAACGGTGATGAGTTGATGATGAATGATAGTGATGATGATGATGGCGGTTAGTAATATACAATTAACCGATTGGGAATAATAACGGTGAAGATGGCCAATATGGGTGATGAAGTGGTGATGATGGGTGATACAACTGATGATGAGAAATACACACAAAATGTCTAACACCAGAATATCAAGTTTAATGATAACAAAGAGAAAAAGAAAGAGGAAGAAGGAAAGGAAAAATAAAATAGAGAATAATGAGATAATAGGGATATTGAGTGAAGGATAATGAAGGCGATAGGATCATACACGCTTGAATACGCACAGAATGAGGGGAGGGAGAGAGAGAGAGAGAGAGAGAGAAGAGAGAGGAGAGAGAGAGAGCGAGAGAGAGAGAAGAGAGCGAGAGAGGAGAGAGAGCGAGAGAGAGAGAGAGGAAAGGGGATGAGTGGGAAGAGGGAAGGGAAGGGAGGGAGGGAGAGAGAAGTGAGGAAGAGAGAGATAGATAGATAGAGAGAGAGAGGGGGGGAGGAGGGAGGGAGGGGACGAGAGAGAGAGAGAGAGAGAGAGACGAGCGAAGAGGAGAGAGAGTAGGAGAGAGAG
>NW_020870331.1:5000-15000 GCF_003789085.1 Penaeus vannamei
ATTCATGCCCCGACTCTGTACGGTTGATTTTCTTCTGCCAAAACAGCATGGGATCATTGCTTATCATGAGGAACTAACAGCATTATTTTGCCTATAAGGACCATTTTTCTACCTTTACAACGCGTGAATTTGTTATCAGAGAAAGTTTTCATCATCATTATTTACCCCGTTATTAATGCATAAGATTTTTTTGCGAACAATTTGCAAGTAAAACAAGGAAGTGAAAAAAGAAAGAAAGAAAGAGAGAAAGAGAGAAAAAAAAAAAAGATGTCGACTGTCTTGAATAAGTAATATAACTAAAGGCCTCTCTTATTTTCCTGTTCTTCCCTTTTTATCATTTATCAGCAATCCATCATTGTTACAGCTAGTATTGCCATGGCTATTTTGCTTTACTCTCTTAGAACTCATGTCCTTGTTTGTTAAAATCTCGTCCTTCACTTCTATCATGGTCGCAGTCATCATTTTAATCAATATTATCATAATCTCTTGATTGACACATTTCACGTTTTCACTATTGATTTCAACCATATGATTTCTGTTTTCATTATATTGCTGTTATTGTCATTACTGCAATTATCATTATCGCAGAATTCCTTTTTTAATCTACATAATTCTTATTTTAATCTACTATTATAATCATTAATAAGTATTTCTGTTGTTGTTTAATGAGTATACATTTTACAAATATTGTATTATTATTATCATTATTACTACTACTATTATTATTATTATCATGTGACCATTATTTATCATTGTCACAAACATTATGATGAGATGATGATGGTGATGATGATTATTATTGCTATTGTCTTTACTAGCGTTCCTTTTATTGTTACTTTTAGCATCCTTATTTTTCACAAACCTAAATCACCATTATCACTTTTGTCATTATCATAATCATTCCTATTACTCATTTTACTACCCATGAAGTTGACACATACACACACAAATACAACCACACCACACCACACACACACACACACACACAAACAAACACACACAAACACACACATACAATCAAACACACACACACACACACACACACAAACAAACAAACACACAGACACATATATAATACATCAACCCCTAGAGTACAAATAACTCCCTATTAAGGCATCTCTTCTCGACTCGAAATCACTCTATAATGACCCTTAGATCTACGACGAGACTATTCATAATGGGAGTAGAGTTAATTGACGGGCGCAAGAGACCCTCTCTCCGGGGGCGTGAGTCATCGGGGCGGGCGTGGGCGGCGGTGGAACCCCCTCGGCGTCGCGGTGTCGGGGAAGGAAGGTCGCCGCCCACGAGACAAACACGATGTCTTTATGGCGAGTACTAAAGTCGAGAGGCAGATGGGTCGAGGGGCTCCGGGCGACGGCTTTATAAGGAGGAGGAGAGAGGGGAGGAGGAGGAGGAGGAGGAGGGAAGGAGAGGGGATGAGGAGGGTGGAGGAGGGGAGGAGAGGAGGGGTGGGAGAGGAGGGGTGAGATGATAGGAGGGGTGGAGAGGAGGGGCGAGGAGAAGAAGGGGAAAATGACACCCGCTTATTTTCGCGTCCTGTTTGGGGGTAGGGGGGGAGGGCGCTGCATGGCGGAGAGGCGGACTGGCATTCGTTCGGACAGCGGTCGGTTCGGCGGGTAGGGAGGGGAGGGAAAGGGGAATATGGCAGGGGGGAGAGAGGAGGAATGGGTGTGTGGAGAGGAGACAGGGAGGGAGGAACGGGTAAGAGAGGGGAGGAAGGGGAAAGGGGGAGAAGGAAGGAGGATGGGGGAGGGGAGAGGAGGGAAGGGAAAGGGGAAAGGAGGAAAGGAGGAAAAGGATAGAGGGAGAGAGAGGGGGGGAAGAAGCAGGGATTGGGGAGAGAGGAGAGGAGGAAGAAGAGGGGGAGGGATGGGGGAAGGGGTTGAAAAAAGGGAAGAAAGTGGGAGGAGGGGAGAGGGGGAAGCGGGAGGACTAGAAGCAAGGGTCCTCTTTCTTTGAGAGAGCGAAAGACACTGATTTTTCCTCGTATGCGTGTATATATATATATATTTTTTATATCATATTTTGTCAATGTATTTGTTGCAATCAATTACAGTAGGATAGATCTCGGGCACAACAACAATTCCATTCTGTGTAATTGCAGCAATGATCAAAATTGCTAATATCATCAAGGATGCATAATCCTTTCTACCATCATTACTATGATCATTTGAAACTATATCAACATAATACGGCTACAACATTGCCCATTTTATCTTTCTCACAATCATGGTAATTATGCCATAATTCGTACACGCAAACGCCATTTTTTTCTTTCAATTTTTTTCTTTTTGGACAGCCCACGGCAATTAAGATATTATCAAAACACATTGAATAATCACTATTTACGGGACCCTATAGCTTACAAACTCCCTTCACACTCCCCCCACCCCCAAAGAGAGAGAGAGAGAGAGAGAGAGAGAGAAGAGATAGTGAAGAGAGAGATGAGAGAGGTTTAGTCAGAGAGATTTTTGAAAGAGAAAGAGACAGAGAGAAGAGAGAGGAGATGAGAGAGAGAGAGGCAAGAGAGAGAAGGAGAGAGAGATGAGACAGAGAGAGAGAGACAGAGAGGTTGCAGAGAGAGAGAGAGAAGAGAGAGAGAGAGAGAGAGAGAAGAGAGAGAGTGAGAGGAGAGACAGAAACGAGACAGAGAGAGAGAGAGGACAGACCAGAGAGACGACAGAGAGAGAGACAGACAGACAGAGCGAAGATCAGCGAAGCCCGTGAGAGAGAAACGAGAAAGAGAGAGAGAGACAGGGAGAAGCAGTTAGGAGACGATCATAGACCTTGGTTAGTGAGGAGAATTACAAAGCCTCGGCCAGAGGCACGAGAACAGGATATGAGAGAGTGAGAGAAAGAGAGGGAAATGAGAATCAGACAGGTGAGAGATAGAAGCAGACAGAGACTGACCAGGTACCTAGAGAAGACATGAAGATAGCGAAGAGAGAACAGACAGAATCAGAGACAGACAGACAGATAGACGCCAGATAGAAGAGATACAGAACAGAGACAGAGTCTTCTCTAGAGAAGAAGACAGATCAAACAGTCTGACTTAGTCAGCATAGAGAATCTCCAATAGGCTCTAACCGATTACTAGCACATTCATTCCGCTTATCATCGGGCTTTGGTAACGCTATTACTACTGTAAAGCTGCTATCAAGTGTTGCGCCTCCACTTGGCTCTCTACGCGTTAACGTCTTCTCTTTCATTCTTTTTGTCTTATCTTCATCTTTCATTGCTTATCATCGTCCTTCATTGTCACTGTTGTTGGTAATATTATTATCATCATAATGATCATTATTATCACTGTTGTTCCTGTTGTTATATCTATTACTATCATCATCATCGGTATTTCTCTTATTACCCTCTCTCTCTTTCGTTTTTACTTCGTTTTTTTCTCTCTTTTCGCGATTTTTACCTGTCTGGTCTTGTGCTCTTTATGATAATCATTATGATTTTTTTTCTAATCCTTTCCACTTACTCCTTTGTTTATTTGCTTTTTCTTTTTGTTTTTTCCTCTTTTTCAACTCCATTTTGCGTATAAATTTCTTTTTTCTTCTCATATTGTCTTCCCATTAACCCGTTCTATTTCGTTCCAAAATCCTCCTTCACTTCCTATCTCTCCTCTCCTCCTTCGTTCCATTCTCGCATTCCGTCTTTCCTTTGCTGTTTCCTCTTTCATCATCATTTAAATCCTCGTTCTTTTCTTCCTCCGTCTTCTTTCGTGTAATTACTTTTTCTTCCTCCTTTTCAATATATCTCTCTCTCTCTCTCTCCCTCTTCCTTCTCTGCCATCCTCCTCTTCCCCATCCTATCCTCCCTACGGCTCTATCCTCCATCCTCAGCGAGTCCCAAACCAACGGACAGGCGAGGATGTAATGAATTGTCTTGCTTTTTTTCCTTCTTGATTTTTTTCTTTTTGTTTTTTCCTTCTTGATTTTTTTCCTTCTTGTTTTTTCCTTCTTGCTTTTTTTCTGTCTTGTTTTCCTTCCTTCTTGCTTTTTTCCTTCTTTCTTGCTTTTTTTCCTTCTTATTTTTTCTTTTTTCCTTCTTGTTTTTTTCTTCCTTCTTGCCTTTTTCTTCTTGCTGTTTTCTTTGTTTTTCTCCTTTTTTTTTCTTTCTTGCTTTTTTTCCTTCTTGCTTTTTTTCCTTCTTGCTTTTTTTCCTTCTTGCTTTTTTCTTTGTTTTTTCCTTCTTGTTTTTTTTCCTTCTTGCTTTTTTTCCTTCTTGCTTTTTTTTCCTTCTTGCTTTTTTTTTTTCTTTTTTTTCTTCTTGCTTTTTTTTTTCTTACTTGCTTTTTTTCCTTCTTGTTTTTTCCTTCTTGCTTTTTTCCTTCTTTTTTTTTTTTCCTTCTAGCTTTTTAGCTTGCCTTGTTCCCCAGAGCGCCATCCTTCCCTGGTGCGCCATGTTCTGCCCGGGAGCGAACTTGCTAAATTGATTTTTTTTTTTTTTAATTTCTTCTCGTTTATTTTTATTTATCTTTTAACCTTTTTTTTTAATTTTTTTCTCTTCTCCGCTCTCTTTGTTCACCTTTTCTCCCTGTTTCCCCTTCGGTTTTCATTATCTTGGTATTATTTTCCGATCCCCTTTGCTCGCTTGCTCCGTGGCTTGGCGCCCTTGTGTGGGTCTCTATTTTTTTTTTTTTTTTTTAAGGTCGAAACTATTTTGTTTTTTCTTTTTTTATTTGGATTTGCTATGATAATGGATTTTTTTTTTTTTTTTTTTTTTTTTTTGAAGATCCTACTCCTTCGAAATTCATCCTTCCTTCTGTCGCTCGCACTCCTTTCCTCCTTCTTTTCCTTCTCTTCCTTGTCCTTCTTCCCCTTTACCCCTTCCTCCTCCTCGTCCTAGTATTCATCCTAGTATTTCTCCCTCCTACTCTTATTCCTCCTCCACATCTACCTCCTTGCTTTTTGTCCTACTCTTACTCCTATTCTTCATCCATCCTATCATTCTCTTCATCTTCCTCGGCCTCCTGCACCACCTTCTCCTGCCACTCCCATTCCTCCTCCTCCTCCTTATCATCATCATCATCATCAATCACCATCAACTTCCTCCCCCTCCTGCACCGCCATCACCTTCTCCTCCTCCTCCTAATCCTCATTTTTTTCTTCCTCCTCCTCCTAATCATCATCATCATATTCACCAATCATCACCCCCCCTCCTTCACCACCACCACCTTCTCCTCTTCTTCCTAATCTTCATTTTCCTCTTCCTCCTCCTCATCATCATCACCACCATCATCTCATCATCGTCAATCACCACCATCTTCTCCCCCTCCTTCACCACCACCTCCTCCTCCTCCTCCTCCTCCCTCCTCCTCCTCCTCCTCCTCCTAATCCTCAGTTTCTTCTTCTTCCTCCTCCTCATCATCATCATCAATAACCATCATTTTCCTCTCCTCCTTCACCACCACCTCCTCCTCCTCCTTCCAATCCTCATTTTCTTTTCCTTCTCCTCTTCCTCATCATCATCACCACCAACACCAATCACCACCCCCCCTCCTCCTTCACCACCACCACCTTCTCCTCCTCCCTAATCCCTTATTCTCCCTCCTCTCCACACCACACCTCCTCCCACTCCCTTCCCCCTTCATTCTCCCTCCTCCTCCCTTCTCCACCACCATCACCTCCCCCTCCCTTCCCCCCTTATTCTCCCTCCTCCTCCCTTCTCCACCACCACCACCACCTCCCCCTCCCTTCCCCCTTCATTCTCCCTCCTCCTCCCTTCTCCACCACCTCCCCCTCCCTTCCCCCCTTATTCTCCCTCCTCCTCCCTTCTCCACCACCACCTCCCCCTCCCTTCCTCTTCATTCTCCCTCCTCCTCCCTTCTCCACCACCACCATCTCCCCTCCCTTCTCCACCACCACCTCCTCCTCCCTTCCCCCTTCATTCTCCCTCCTCCTCCCTTCTCCACTACCACCACCTCCCCTCCCTTCCCCCTCCCTCCCCCTCCTCCTCCATCTCCACCACCACCTCCCTCCCCCTCCCTTCCCCCCTTCTCCACCACCACCACCTCCCCCCTCCCTCCCCCTCCCTTCCCCCCGTTTGGCCCACCGAGGGAGAGCGAGGGAGGCCGACCTGCCGACAGGAGGCCAGCCGACGGGTCCCTTTGCTCCCCCACCGGCGCACGTGGTTCAATACAGTGGCTGCTGCATAGGGCGTCACTGCTTATCCCGCCCGATGGGACAGCGAGGCGCAGGGGGATGGGGCGAGGGGGATGGGGCGAGGGGGGAGGGGGGTGTGGGGTTGTGGGAGGAGGGGTTGTGGGGTTGTGGGGAGGAGGGGAGGTAGGGGGGGGGGGGAGGTAGGGGGAGGGATGGGTGATTGGGGAAAGAGGGGGAGGGGATTTGGGTGATTGGGGTAGTGGGGGGAGGGGGGAGAGGGAATGGGTGATTGGGGAGGATGGGGTGGGTGATTGGGGAGAGATGGGGTGATTGGGGTAGTGGGGGGAGGGGGGAGAGGGGGTAAAAAGGAAGGAGAGAGAGGGTGGGTTGATGGGTTGGGGGCTTGGGATGAGAGAGAGAAGGGATAGGGGGGAAGGATCTATCTATCTATCTATCCATATATGTATACATATCCTTCTACCACCTCCCGTCTCTCTTTCTCCTTCTTTCCCTCCCTCCCTCCCTCCCCCTCTCTATCTATCTATCTATCTTTCTACCAACCCCCCTCTATTTATCTATCTATCTCTTCTTCTACCACCTCCCCTCTCTCTCTATCTATCTCTCCTCTTTCTACCACCTCCCCTCTTCTCTTCTCATTCTCCCCTCTCTCCACTCTACTGTTCTCCATCTCCTCCCTTTATTCATCTTCGTCGTATGAAAGGCCGATCAAGACGGGTCCTTTCGGCTGATCTGTTTGTACCCAACGAGGAAAAAAAAAAAGATAAAGAAGATAAATTTTGTAATGGTCCGCTGGGAAGTTTATGTCTGTCAAAACCGGGGAAAAATGGCGATTCTTTTTCATATTGGTTTTTGGATTTTCTGACCTTTAGCCTCTGAAGTCTTCGATTGCAAAATATTCTTCTTACATCGATGATAATGGGATCTGGTGGGGGTTGCTTGTTTGTTTGTTTGTTTGTTTGTGTGTGTGTGTGTGTGTGTGTGTGTGTGTGTGTGTGTGTGTGTGTGTGTGTGTGTGTGTGTGTGTGTGTGTGTGTGTGTGTGTGTGTGTGTGTGTGTGTGTGTGTGTGTGTGTGTGTGTGTGTGAGTGTGTAGGTAATTTTCTCTTGCGTTTGGAGGCCAATGGGTTTAAAGTGTCGTTTAAGGCTTTGAGAATTGTCTTGCATCTCACTCTCTCTCTCTCTCTCTCTTCTATCTATCTCTATCTTCTATCTATCTATCTCTATCTCTCTCTCTCTTCTCCTCTCTCTCTCTCTCTCTCTCTCTCTCTCTCTCTCTCTTCTCTCTCTCTCTCTCTCTTCTCTCTCTCTCTCTCTCTCTCTTCTCTCTCTCTCTCTCTCTTCTCTCTCTCTATCTCTCTCTGTCTGTCTGTCCATCCTACCTCTCTCTCATAATCGTTTTTTTTCTCTTTTTTCCATATTTCTGTTTCTCTCTTCCCCCTTCCTCTCTCTTTTACTCTCTACTCTCTCCTCTCTCTTTTCGTCCCTTTTCCATATTTTCCTATTCTCCTTTCCTCCCTCTCTGTCAGTCTCTGTGTATGTCTCTCTAGCTATCCGTCTCTTCCTCCCCCCCCTCTCTCTCTATCTTTTACTCCCCCCCCTCCCCGTCTCTCTATCTCTTCCTCCCCCCACACTTTTCTCTCTATCCCCCCTCTCTCTTTCCTCTTTTCCTGAAAGTCCCAACCACAGTGCTGTAAGAAGTTAAGTGATTCCCAAATGGAAGGTTAATCAAGCGATATCAAACTCTTCTTTCCAAACAAGACTTGAGATTAATTATTTTAAGCTCATGTTATATTACCATCACACAAACACCTCATCATCATAAGCGTACAAACACACGCACACACATAATGATAATGATACTGATAATGTTGATTATAATGACAATACTGAGGATGACTGTAATGAATCATTATCAATATAATTTTTGTCATTATTATTATCATAATTTTCATTGTCATTATCAATATTATTGTTATGGTTATCATTATTATCATTTTCATTGTCATTATCATCTTTATTATCATTATCATCATCATGCGTTTGGTAATAAAAAAAAATAAAGATAATAATAGCAATAACTACAACAACAACAGCATTACTAATGATAAAACTAATAATAACATCGATAATGATAAGAATGAAAATGAACACAATCGTAATGATGATAGCAATAACACTGAATGTGATGATAATGTGAACTAATAACAATAATAATAGGATGATCGTGATCTTCTCCATCGTGATCTTTGCAATAACGAGAACAAAAAAATAATGACGGTCAGCCTTATTAATATCCACACAAATGGCAAAAGATATAAAATTGAATTAATCGCGATGTCGATAATGATAGAAATAATTAGAGGAAGAACGAGACCGCCAACAACAAGATAATAATAGAGATACCAGTAGTGATGATTACAATAAAGATAGTATCAATAATATGAGTAATGATAAAATTAATAACAATAACAACAAAAGTATTAATAATGACATTGATATTAGCAATGATAACGATAATAGTTATGATGATAATAATAATGATGATAAAAAGGATGATAATGATAATAGTAATAACAATAAAAAATAACAATAAGAATGGTAATAACAATGACTATAATGCCAATAATTATGATAATAAAGATGATGATATCAGTTTTAACGAATAATAATAATAATAAAAATAAGAACGATGATAATAACTGCAATATAACATTTATAAGCAATAGCAATATCAATTAAAATAATGACAGACATAATGATGATCTGCGTTCCTCTCTCATACGATACCACGTGACTAAATTTCATCTGGCATGCCTCACAAAACCTCAAATCCACCAGAAATCCAACTATTTCTTCTCTGAACAAAGTAATCAGAACCCAAGAACCGGAAACGAGTTTTGTTTATGTTAGAGTTTATGTTCTGTCATACTGTGTTTACATTACTGAGTTGTTCACGTAGCACTGTGTCCCACTTTTTTTATAAATTGTTTATAATGCGCTACATTGAGTTTTACTATATTTTTTTATGATTTTAATAATTTATCATACTTTCATACTCTTTAGATTATACTATTTTACTTATTATATAATGTTGTATTTATATTACTGTTGCTCGAGTAGCACCGAGTTCCATTTATTATATTACTGCCAATTTTTATAATACTGCTAATATCATGGTAAATTACCTTTTACTATATTTTCATACTTTACACCTTATAGTGTATTTATACCCTACAGTATATTTACATCATACTATATGGCTTTTTATATTGCTGTTTATGGTATATCATACTGTTTATATTACTGTGTTGTTCCCGGTGCACTGTGTTCCATTATTCATATTACTGTTTATATTGTGCCATATTACTCTTTACCATACTTTACACCTTATATCTTATAGTATATTTATACTCTATAGTATATTTACATTACACTGCATCATCAATTATATTGCTGTTGTTTATGATATATCACTATTTGGTCCGCGTGGCACCGTGCCCCGCTCTCGGCACTGCATAAACGGGGCTCCTTACCTTCTGTCTGGACGAAAGCCAGTTAGGCAAAGCGCCAATCTTTTTTTTTTCGACCAAAACGTCTTTTCCAATTAAACGGTTGACGATTTAAAGCAAACTTGGGAATCTAAGATCACGTGATTTTTTTTTTCTAAAGTATTGCAGATTGGATACAAGTTCTTATGGAGAATAAGTACTGCTGCGTGTAAGAATGTACTTTTAGAGTCTGTACATATACACAGTCAGTACAATAAAGGCATGTTAAAGATATTATTGTCCTTGTTATCATCATCATAATGCTCACCTCAGTTATCATCATCATCATCTTCGTCATCGTCAT
>NW_020870331.1:17500-20000 GCF_003789085.1 Penaeus vannamei
GATGATTGATGAGTTGATGGTGACAGAGCTCAGGTATATGAAGGATTGACAGACGTGATGGGTGTCATGAGAGTGCATGATTGCAAGAGGAGTGACAGACTACGGGATGGTGAATATGAAGTGATGGTGACAGATTGGTGACTGGTGACTGAGATGATGATTGATGAGTGTATGTGACAGAAGTATGCTGAAATGAAGTACTGTGACAGACGATGATGTATGAGAAGTGATGATTGATGAGTGTATGTTACAGACATCGGTAGATCGTGAATGAAGAGATGGTGCAGAGCGTGAATGGTGATGGAGTGCATGATTGTATGAGTTTGTGACAGAGGTGATAGTGAATGAAGTGATGGTGACAGAGGTGATGGTGAATGAAGTGATGACTGAGAGCCAGTGATGATGATGCAGTATGGTGACAGAGTGAGTGATGGCTGAATGAAGTGCATGGTGACAGAGGGTATCTGATGAGAGTGATATTATGATGAAGTGATGGTGACAGAGCCGTGATGATGTAGAATGAAAAAGTGATGCGTGAACAGAGAGTGATTGGTGACAGGGATGGCTGAATGAAAGATAGATGTGACAGAGGTGATCGCGGTGATCGAGATATAAATTGGATGAGGTGATCGGGACAGAGGCGATGGTGAAATAGACAGTGTAGTGACAGGAGGTGATGAGACTGAGAGTGATGATGATCGAGTGATGGTGGACAGAGGTGAGAGTGAAGAAGTGATGAGTTTGAAAGAACGTGATGGCGAATGAGACGTAGTGAATGATTGATGATGAGGGTTGACCAGAGGTGATGCAGTGAATGAAGTATGTGACAAGGAATGGTTGATCCGAGCAGTGAAATTGTCATGATGGAGTGATGGTGACAGAGGTGATGGTGAATGAAGTGATGGTGACAGAGGTGATGCGGAAAGTGATAGTACAGAGTGATGGTGATGAGAGAGTGAATGTATTGTATGATCGTATGTGGACAGGGGTCGGAAGGGGAGTTGATAGGTGAATGATGATGGTCACAGATGGTGATAGGTGAATCGAGAGTGCATGATTGATGAGTGGATAAGGTGACAGAGATACGCAGCCGTTGATGCGGAATGAGGTGATGGTGGACAGAAGTGATGGTTGAACCATAAGGTGATGGTGACAGAGTGAGGTTGGTGAGGAGATGATGATTGATGATGATGGTGCACACGAGGTGATGACAGTGAATGAAGTGATGGGATGAGAGTGATGGTGAAGTGATGGTGATGAGTGATGGCGATGAGGTGAATGATGATGATGAAGTATGATGGTGACAGAGGTGATAGTGAATGAAGTGATGTGATGAGAGTGATGATTGATGAGTGATGGTGACAGAGGTGATAGTGAATGAAGTGATGGTTGTGTGACAGAGTGATGGTGATCAACAGTGATGAGGGATGGTGACAGGTAAGTGAAGAAAGTGATGGTGACAGAGGTGATTGGACTCAGTGAAGTGGTTCGAAGTTGATGGTAGATGAGTGATAATGATGAGTGATAGGTGACAGATGATGTGGTAAAGTGATGGACTTTAGATTCTGATGAGTGATGGTGACAGTTAAGTGATGGTGAGTAAACAGAGGATGTCTTTATGAATTTTTATGATGATGTGTAGCTAGAGGGTGAGTAAACAGAGGATGCCTTTACGATGGTGAGTAAACAGAGGATGCCTTTACGATTGGTGTAAATGATGGACTTCAGTGATTCTGATGAGTTGATGGTGAGTTAGAGGTGATGGTGAGTAAATAGAGGGTAACTTTAGTGATTTGGATGAGGGATGGTTACACTTAGAGGTGATGGTGAGTAAGGTGATGGTGACAGCTGGAAGTGGTGAGTAAACAGATGGTGACTTTAGTGACTTTGATGAGTGATGGTGACAGCTAGAGGTGATGGTGACAAAAACGATGATGACGAGAGTGATATTGACGAGTGACGGTGATCAAAGTAATAAATGCTAAAAGTAATGATGACGATTTTAACGAATGATAGTGACCGGTCATGGTGAAGGCTAAAAGTGATGGTGACGAGAATGGTGTCGAAAATATTGATGACTGCTAAAGGTGATGGTGAGCAATGGCGACGACTGAACATAAGAGTCAATCAGAGAAAAGTAGATAGAAGTGAAATGATGTAAACATGATGGTGACGACAGTGAAGCTATAGTGAGAACACGAAAGGCAGAGAGCGAGGAAGTGTGCAAAACGATACTGAAATAAAGTCCTAGAAAGTAAGTGAGAAGTGAGAGTGAAGCCATAATTACATAAAATAACAACAACAACAAAAAAGAAAGAAAGAAAGAAAGGATGATGGTGTAGTTTCAAAAAATAATAATAATAAGAAAAAAATAATGATAAGAATAAAAAAATAAAATGAAATGAAAAAAATAAAATAAAAGATATTGAAACAAAACTCCCCAAAAGCTAGCGATAAAAGTAATGACAACAAAAAAAGCTTTAATCATCATTTTAGTGAG
>NW_020870331.1:22500-27500 GCF_003789085.1 Penaeus vannamei
AGATGTGCACACACACAATAAATCGTATAAAAAACGAACACAAGCACAAACACTGTTACACATCCACACACACAATCACAAACTCATATACATCCATCCACACACAAACCATCCACATCCACATAAAAATCTTCCTCCACCTCACCCTCTTCGAAAATAATAAATATATAAAAAAAAACAAACAAATAAAAATAATATTAATAATAAAATTAAATAAATATATAAATGAAATAATGATAATAATAATAATAAATAATATAATAAATAACAATATAGTAATATAATAATAAATATAATGATAGTAATAATAATAATAATAATAATGAAATAATAATAATAATAATGATAATGATAATGATAATGAATAAGGATAATATAATTGATAATGATAATGATAATGATAATGATATAATAATAAATAATGATAATAATAATAATAATAATAATAATAATAATAATAATAATAATGATAAATGAATAATACAAACAACAACAACAATAAATAATAATAATAGTAATAATAATAGAAATAATAACAACAACAATAACGATAATGAAAAAAAAAAAAAAACAAACACAAAACACACACACATTCAAAACTCCCTTCATACAGACATCAGCGATAAGGATACCACGGCATATGCAGGGAGCGGTCACATCTCATGAGTTCAAGGCCAGAGAACAGCAGCGAAAGGGCCAGATTAGAGATGGAGGAGGGGAGAGCGAAGGAAGGAAGGAGACGAAGGAGGACCGAGAGAGGAAGAGAGAAGGAGGATTCGAAATGAGAGTGAAGAGAGAGGAAATAGAGAAGGAGAGGAGAGAGTGAGAGAGGAGAGGAGAGAGCGGAGAAGAAAGAGAGGAGAGAAATAGAGAGAGAGAGAGGAGCGAGAGATAGAGAGAGAAGAGAGTTGAGAGAGAAAGAGAGAGAGAACGATGAGAGAGATGAGACCGCAAAGGGTGAGTAGAGCGAAAGAGAGAGAGAGGAGAGAGAGAAGAGAGAAGAACGAAGGAGGGAGAGCAGAAGAGAGAGAGAGAGAGAGCGAGAGAAGAGAGAGAAGAGAGAGAGAGAGAGAGACGAGAGAGAGAGAGAGAGAGGAGAGAGAGAGAGAGAGAGCAGAGAGAGACTGGAGAGGAGAGAGAGAGAGAGAGTAGAGAGAGTAGAGAGAGAGAGAGAGAGGAGAGAGAAGAGAGAGGAGAGAGAGAAGAGAGAGGAGAGAGAGAGAGAGAGAGACGAGTAGAGGGAGAGAGAAGAGAGAGAGAGAGAGAGAGAGAGAGAGAGAGCTAGAGAGAGAGACGGAGAAGAGGGGAAGAAGGAGAGAGGAGAGAACGGAGAAAAGAAGAGACGGAGACGAGAAGAGAGACAGAGAGAGCACTGAGAGGAGAGAGAGCAGGAGGAGAGAGAAGAGAGAGAGAGAGAGAGAGAGAGAGAGAAGAGAAGAGAAGACAGAAAAGAGGACGAATAAACTGAGAGACGAGAAGAGAGCAGAGCTAGAAGAGAAAGAGAAGAGAGAAAAAGAGAGAGAGTGGGCGGGAGAACATAGGAGAAAGGGGAAGGAAAAAGAGATAAGAAAAGTGCAAAGAATGAGAAAAGATAAGAGAGCTGAAAAAGATAAACGAAATAAAGCAGCAGAAACAAATACAAACACAACTAGTATACAGAAGAGAAACAGAAGAGAGCAGAGATAGATAGGAGGACAGAGAGAGAGAGGAAAGGGGAGGGAGGGAGGGAGGGAGGAGGAGGGAGGGAGGACGGGAGGGAGGGAGGGAGGAGAGAGTGGAGAGAGCAGAGAGAAGAGAGACGAGAGAGAGAGAGACCGATGAGAGAGAGGAGATGAGAGAGAGAGAGAGTACGAGAGAACGAGAGAGAGAGAGAGCCGAAGGAACGAACGAAAAAACAGACTAAGATAAAGCGGAGAGAAAAGAGAATAGAGAGTGAGAACGAAACAGGTAGCGAGGAAGACGAGTAGAGAAAGAGAGCAAAGAGAAAAAGACGGACATAGAGAGCAAGAGAGCGAGGTCCGTCAAGAGCAAAAATCAGAGAACTAGACAGAGAATAAAAAAAGAAACTAAAAAGAGAGAGAAACACCGATAAAAAAGAGGAGAGAAGAGACAGAGAGAGAGATGTGGGGGGAGAGAGATGTGCGAGTCGCAGGAAGCTGGCGAGAGGGGCGGTGGGGGTGGGGGGAGAGGTGTCAGGCCCTGCCGCAGTGCCTAATGATTATCTCAGTGCTCCCTGCGTGTGTGCGTGTGTGCAAGGCTCGTCGAGTGATTGCGTGCCTGCTTGCGTGCGCGTGCGTGTGTTTATGCGTGTGGATGTGTATGTGTGCATATGCATGTGTGTGTGTAAACGTGCAGCTTCCGCACCGCCCGTTGCCATAGCTCCCAAAAGGCATCGGAAGAGTCCCACGGTTGGGCCAGGTCCTTAACTCCCCGCGAATCAGCTGATCGTGCGGCATTTCAGGTAATGTGCGTGCTTGTCGTGCTTTATCTCGCCGACGCCGCCGCGAATATGACAACGACTATCAAGCACTCGCGTCTCCGATCCCCTGAGGTGATTCTACTGTGTGTCACGAGAGCTGAGGGCCCTCGGCTGTCTCCTGCTCTCTCGGCACTTCCAAACGTTTTTCTTTTCCATAATTTTCCTTTTTACTCATATTTTCCATTATCAACCGTACTATGAAGCTAAATAGATATTATATACGATAGTTCGTCTACTCCTTCTCCTCCTTCTTCTTTTTGTCTTATCGTCTTCGTAATCAAACGAAAGTGAGTTGCCAGGTGACCCTTATGCCTCTATATATTGTCCAGCCGACGCTGAGCCGGTCAGTTATATCAAGCTGATCCACGGAGGCTCACACGTCGACCTCCGTCCCTTTGTCGACCTTTTCCCCGTCACTAAAACATCAAAGCGCCGCTTATCTTTCAGACCAAATACATTCATTCATACTTATCGCCGTCCTTATCATCACACTTGGGTTATCGTTTTCCTTTGTCACGTAAGGTCCTGCCATGACTGCCTTCATCACACGAAACGCGTTACAACCGGCAGGCACACGCGCTCACTCTCTCATAACATATCAGCACCACACACACCAAGACTCGAGAGCAATCTATCGCTCACACACACACACACACACACCACCATCACACATCCACACAACAACACCAGTCCCTCGCTTAAAATACATTATCTACAATACACTATCACTGACATAACTAGACAACCAGTGCAATATTCCTTAGACTCCGTATGTTAAGTCAGATACTCCTCTTCATTTGATTAGTACATTTCACACTCTAGTCAGTAAATCCATATATTCTCTGTGGACAGCCATGATATTCATTATAGAAATAGTAATATTGGAAGTGATGTTAGACAAGGAGATATTAGATAATTGCAGTGATCTCGATATGACTAAGTTAGACCACACATTATAATTGTGTTTTTTGGTGTTGTCTACAATTTTGTTGTCGGTTCGCTGTAATGTGTGATAGTTGGCTTTCTTTGAGTAGTGCTATCTCTTCATAAGGTATAACAATATAGCGTAGTACTATATACTAAAGTAAATAAGGTAAATAATGATACTGATGAAGATGATGAGATAATGGGAGGATAGCCAATTAATGTGATTTATATGATTTAATCCATATAATTATTATGATTGATGGATAATGGCTTCCTCATACGAAGCCAATCATATATACTTCGCAACTTGCACTCATAGTGATAATTCGTAATCAACGTATTTTTTCTCGCACACTATACCACTCATCATCATATTCTTATGTAGGAATAAATGTGGTAGTGGATGAGAGTAGATGGCTCATCTGCCTATCGAGAATCCAGTCACATTTCAGATATATGCATCGACCCCTAAATACAAATATATACTATAACACGTACATCATATCATACACTATATATCATTGTATATCACGCAGTAACAGATTGGCTAATTTTTTCTAGAATTACTTTACTTTTCATAGCCATGCACTACTATATTAAATTATCATAATCATAGACGCTATTCATCTCGCATATCTACTGGCGTACCTATGCCATCAAGATATCATGACACTCGCAATATTCTTTTACAGCGCATCCTTATATTCTCGCTATATTTTCCTATATCTTACAATACACCTTTGATTCAGGCATTCATTCCATCAATACCACCATAGTTATTAATTTATTATTTTATTATTATTATTATTATTGAATTATTGATTATATATGCATTTATAGAATGAATAATATATAAGTAATGTAAAATTATTACACTTATATACTATTAGTTATCTATTATTATTACAACTCTACTCTACCACTACTACATTTAGCTGCACTCTCTACTTAACACTATGCATTATTTTTACTCATTTCATATTATTATTATTCTACTACTACTTAGATATATTAATATTATCTATCATAAGATACTGACTGAGGAAGAGCTGAGGAATGCGGGGAGTGAACGATGAGAGAGCGCAAGATCACTGGGCATTCCATCACGCCTCTCCACTCGGCTATCGTACATTATCAGTAATACATTATATCTATTCATTGTCATTACTAATAATATAAACTAATTATTATTACTCTCTATTTAGCAATGTATAATACATAATGTATTCGATTTTTACTATTACTCAGATTATTGTTTTATTATCTATAATGTATTTACTCATTATTCATTATTACTATTATTTATCTAACTATTATTGCATGACTACTACTACCACTACTACTACTTATTATTATTGTTTTACTATTATCTTTTATTATTATTATTACTACTACTATACAAATTCATATTCTCATTTTACTCTATTTCATTAATTCATCTTTATTTTACTCTTCACTCTCTCTTACTCTTCATATCATTTATTTACTCTACTTCCACTTCTCATCGTGTAGTTAATTTATTGATTTCAGATTCATACTCTTACTCTGTATTACTCATTCGATCATCTAGTCACTTATAACTCTCACTCTATGT
>NW_020870331.1:32500-47500 GCF_003789085.1 Penaeus vannamei
GTGTGTGTGGTGTGTGTGTGTGTGCTGGTGTGTGTTAGTATATACTATATACTGATATACTACCCAGGTATATACCTTATTTATACAGTATAGGTAGGGTATGGAGGTGTTGTTATTGATATTGATAATGATCGTTTAATTAGAACGATATTTTCTAACTAGTTCTTCAGACTTTATAAGCTGTTCTCTTATTTAAGCTTTAGCATCTAATATGATATATAGTATTGCAGTATATACACTAAGAAGTAGTAAGAAGTATAGGTATATATAGTGCTGTTATTAATTTGTTAAAGAATATAAGTTATTTGTTATTCAGATGTTTGTTAGTCAATAGTAATTATGCTGAAAATCATAATAAATACAATATATGTAGTAAAAATAATAAGATGATAATATTATTAGTATTGAGTGGATATTATAATATATTAATATTATTATATTTATAATAATATATGATAATAATATATTTTTTTAATATGACATAGATATATATTGAATATATAATATATCTATAATTAATATAATTTATATTATATATATATATAGTTATTATATAGTATGTTAAGTTAATATATATACATATACATTTTCATATAACATATTACATATACATGGAATATAGCACCTTATACATATATGTATAATATAAGTGTATAACCACATAATAGATATGTATAGTATAATATATAGTTATTATGTTAGGTATGTTGTGTAGTGTAGATAGTTATGTATATTGTATGGGTTAGGTATTATAGGCACACTATTGGTTATTAGTAATATTATAGTATATATTATTAGTATCATTATTATATTGTATATATGCATATGTATGTATGTATATAGTATAGATATAATATGGTATAATTTATGATATATATATAGTATATGTAGTATAGTGTATATATTATATATATTTTTTGGTATATATTATTAGATTATTCATATATTATATGTAGATATATGTAATGTTATTATTGAATATATATATATAGACCCACAAAAATATTATTAGTGTTAGTTTGAACTACATGTATATTATATAGCTGGAGTATATGTATAGTAGTATTAATATTTATATATATATAATAATTATATAATGTATCTTATATATTCAATTTTATTTATAAAGAAAGTGGTAAAACTATTGTATGTATATAGAGCAACCGTATTACTATATGTATATTATCTTATACACATATTAATAGGTGTATTATATTGATATATATATATATAGTGGTATTGGTGTTGTGTGTGTGTGTGTGTGTGTGTGTGTGTGTGATATTATATAGTATTATAAGTTATTGATATATATATTATATTCAATATCTATTATTATTAGTATTATGTAATACACAGTATTATAGTGATATATAGTTGTATTGTGTTATTATATTGATATGTTACTAATATATGATATCAGCATATAGATGTATATTAGTATATGATGATTATTATATAGTAGTACATGCAATACATATATAGCATATATACATATAGTACACTATACTAGCCTATATATACATCATAGTATTGTCATAGTGTTCGGTGTATATATATTAGTACATATATACATATATATATAATCTATATAGTAGTATGCATATGTAGATATATTACGGCTGGTTTTATTAGTATATATATTATAGTGTATATTAATTTATATTCTTGTTGTGATGGTGTGTGTGTGTTGTGTGGTGATGTGTGTGTGTGTGTGTGTGTGTTGACTAGGTGTGTTGTTTGTGTGTGTGTTGTGTGTGTGTGTGTGTTGTGTGTGGTGTGTGTGTGTGTGTGTGTGTGTGTGTGTGTGTATGGTTGTGGTGCTGTATGTGTGTGTGTGTGTGTGTGTGTGTGTGTGTGTGTGTTGTTTGTTGTGTGTTTGTAGTGTTTGTGTGTTTGTGTGTGTGTGGTGTGTGTGTGGTGTGTGTGTGTGTAGTGTGTGTGTTTGTGTGTGTGGATGTGTATTATATTATATATATATAGTATTATTATATATATATAATAATATTATATAGTATATATATATAATTATATATTATATGATATGTATATTTGTATTTTGATATGTTTATATATAGTAGTATATATATATACGTATTATATATATTAAGTTTATGATTAGTATATATATATGATAATATATATAATAGTAAATCTACACCACATACACACAGCAGCACAACAGACATGAGTACATACACACACACCTCTATCACACACACACACACACAGCACATATATATATAATTAATAGTGTTAGTATATATAATATTATATAGTCGTATATATTATAGTACACCCAATATATGTAGGTATAGTAACACACATATATACACTACATTTGTATATACATTCATAAGTGCATAACATCACATCAAATCACGTCACACACACACATGTGTGCATATAGTCTGAATATTTAACAAATATCTTTTAATTAAACATTACATTTTTGCACATGCAATATTGCATGTGTTTAAGCGAAATGCGCTGAAGCAATTATATAACAAAATCGTAAATCATTAATAGGACGTAATTAGTGTTCGTTGTAACACCAACACATTCAACATTTTTCGATACTGAAGTTTAACATTAACAATGACAGTCTATGTCAATTGTAATTATGGGCTCGTAATTAATTAGTCCTATGTCAGTTTTATTGCAGACATGTCCGGACTCCGATAATGCGAAAGGGAAAACGAATGAGTATACATGTACAGTATAATCATCCAAATTGACCCGTATGTGCACCCGCGACCGTATCATACTTTCCAAAATTATTATTCTGGAAAATCTTGAAGTCATAATAATTCACATTACTGTTTAACGTGAGTATTGTCTTTTATTTATTCCTTTTTTTTCCTATTTCACACATACAAAGTTCACGAGGAAAGTTACGGAGTACTAAAAGTGTGAACAACGTGATTTTACGTAATGGCAGGGTATATACACTTCATCATATGCTGTGTACTTTATATAAGATTCTTTTTTGCCGGAGTTTTAGCGCTGGCTGCGACAAACTTCTCACCCGCTTTGGTAAATCTAACCCTTCTACTTAACTTCTCTTGTTGAACTTCACTTATGCCCGCCGACACCTTGTTGGTTCGTAATATATGCTAATTCAGGGAGCGCACCCAATCCTCTGTCGGGATTACTGTGTTGTCATATGCTAAGTAACTTATCGAAAGCTCCATTGTACTGTAAACCCGCCCCGCTAAAAGCATTTCAATAAATTCAGTGAAATCATCTTCGGGGAAATATTAATTGATTGTACGTTGGGCTTATCTATTTATTTATTTATCTTTTTTATTTAATCCGTAAACGATTTTAATTGATTTTGCAATCCGTGGCACGCATTTCACACTAAAAGCTAATTGTAAATCTATCATCTAAAAGACGCGAAGAGATTGGTGTTTGAACTCATGACATCTTTTCTTTCCTCAAATTTATTAAAAACCTAAATAAACTCTTCACTTTAATAGCAACTTCACACTTATGCGATCCGCCATTTTGAAAACGGATGGCGCTATACTTTAAAGAAACTCTCCAAAATCTTTTCCTTTTTCCCCCGACTGGTAGAGCCTTTACGACCGTGAGGAGAGCAGGTGTGGTCGTGGAATGCCGACTATAACTTTGTTGTATCATTTCGGTGAAGTGAACCTTATAGGCTCGAGGTCGGCAGAGTGTCAAGTGGCTGCGAGAAATTGTAGGTCTTGTGTTGGGATGAAACTAGGAAGTCACAGAGGTTTGAATTTTGAGTCAAAGTAATTGAATGGGTCAACTGCAATATTGAGTAAGGGGGAAGTTAGTGGCAATTACATATGTTGTATTTAATCAATAATCACACTGACTATTTTCCATCTAGTAACTAATTTGAGACGTTTAATTACCTACTAACAATAGGTATTTGTTTGACAGAAAAAGACAGATTTTACCGGGCGAAGAGTAGGCGAACATTAAGGAGAGAGAGAGAGAGAGAGAGAGAGGAGAGAGAGGAGAGAGAGAGAGAGAGAGAGAGAGATGAGAGAGAGAGAGAGAAAGGAGAAAGAAGAAGAAAGAGAGAGAGAGAGAGAGAGAGAGAGAGAGAGAGAGAGAGAGAGAGAGAGAGAGAAGTTGCAGAAGAAGAAGAAAAGAAAGAAAGAAAGAAAGACTTACCCGAAAGAGATTAAACGAAAGAACGTAAAGAGAAGAGAAGAGTTCACATAAGCGTAGAGAGAGAGTAGAGAGAGAGAGAGAGAGAGAGAGAGAGAGAGAGAGAAGAGAGAGCGAGAGAGAAGAGATGACGAGGAGATAAGAGAGAAAGAGAGTATTGAGAGGCGAAGAAGAAAGAAATCATTTGCGAAACGCTGGCAGGGAACAACTGTCCGAAAGCATAAACAACCTTCAAGAAACTTCAAGAAAGGGATTTGATCGACGTGCCGGAACCTCTCATCGCGATGACTGACTTACCTTGAGACGATCGCGCGCTGCCCGACGTCGATATTGTGCGCTTGCATATCGTTTGGTGGTGCGTTGATGTGAGGTATGTACTGGCACCACAGTTGCGGGAAATTTATTAACCAGAAGGATAAAAGGGTTCGAAACAAAAACGGTAGAGCTATCCCTTCGAAAGCATCGGGGACGATAGGAATGAGCAGGATAATGGAAGGCCAGCTGGGACAAAAATTTAAGGAAGGAAGAAGTAAGACGGGAAGAGAATAATGAACGGATGTAGATTAGATCGATAAATTAATGGGGGATAGACGAAGCAAAGGGGAAACGGCGACCATGAATGACTATAGAGCACAACGAGAGCAAAAACTGAAATACAAATTTGATTTAGAAAGTACAGGTAAGCCTATTTTAGCTATATATACAAACGCTTACCTCGCACCCTATGCTTCCCATATAGTTTAGCATGGACATGGGCAGGGGGGGGGGGGAGGGGGTTATGAACTCATTTTTTCCGTTATTGCAATTCTTGTTAATATTTCAAACACAAGAGAGAAAAAAATAATCCTCTTTTTTCCCGTTATTTATAACAATTATTGTATATATTTCAAACACGAATATAGAAAATAAGGTTTCCTCATTTGTCCGTTAATGAGGTGGTTCAATTTCTATATTATATGTCCAACATCAAAAAGAAAATCCTCGAAATATTCTGACACAACGTATGTAGGTTTAGTACATCCAATTCCTNCATTTTGTAACTCTCGATTATAATGTTGTGGCTTTACAGGTAGCCAAGGTTATTTTCTTTTTATTTTTATCTGTTTTTATTATTATTATTATTATTATTATTATTGTTATTAGTATCTATTATCATTATTAATGTTATTATAGTCATTATTATTATTATTATAGTCACTATTATTATTATTACTATTATTATTATTATCATTATTATTATTATTATGATTATTATTATCATTATTATTTACTATTATTATTATTATATTATTATATATTTCATTATTATTATTATTTTCATTATTTTATTATTTTATCATCTTCATCATCATTCATCATCATCATCATCATCATCATCATCATCAATTCATCTCATCATCATCATCATATCATCATCATCTCCATCATCATTATAATCATTATAATCATTATTATTATAATCATAATAATCATTATTATCATTTTTTTTTTGGGGGGGGGGCGGATTTCAAATTCTTTATCTGAGGGCCATGATATATAATCAGCTCCAGCCATACTTTTCCGTCTTTTGATTGCTCTACTTCTGTCACTGATAATACTGCTACGACTTACTACACCAATTATACTTGTAATTACTATTACAAATGCCACTAGTACTACAAACATTATCATATCTATTAGTTTAACTGGCACTACTACACTATAATCATATTATGGTAATAAGAATTGATGAAGATGAAGATGAAAATGAAAATGAAAATGAAAATGAAAATGAAAATGAAAATTAAATGAAAATGAAAATTGAAAATGAAAATGAAAATGAAAATGAAATGAAAATGAAAATGAAAATGAAATGAAAAATGAAATTGAAATGAAAATGAAATGAAAATGATGATTATGATAATAATATTAAAAAAATAAATAAATGATAATGATAACACTAGTAATAACCATGACAACATTAAACAATGATAATAATAATAACACTAACAATAACAATATTGAAAATGCTAATAATAATGCTGACCTCAAAAAGAAAAAATAATGATACAATGAAACTAAAAGAGAAAAGTCATATGCTAATTTAAAAAAGCATTTTAAAGGCTAAATTTAAAGGTGATTCTTTAGATAACGAAAATTGTAATGTCAAAATACTCTTATTAATAATGATAATGATAATAAATAATGGATAATAATAATAATGATAATAATAATATAATAATAATGATAAATAATAATTATAATAATAATAATAATAATAATAATAATAATAATAATGATACATAATAATAAGAAAATAAAGTTAATCGCAAAAGTAATAATCATAATGAAAATAATGATAAACATCAATAACAATTAAAGCAGTAAACAACAAACACAACACAACACAAACAACAACAACAACAACATATTAATCTTTGTTTACATCAACAGTGAACACCGAATGCTAATTATAAACCGGTAATTTTATCACCATTGCCAACATTAAATACGAGAAAGAGGGGTGAGTGAGAGAGAGAAGAGAGAGAGAGAGAGAGAGAGAGAGAGAGAGAGAGAGAGAGAGAGAGAGAGAGAGAGAGAGAGAGGGAGAGAGGAGAGAGAGAAAGAGAGAGAGGAGGAGAGAGAAGAGGAGAGAGAGAGAGGAGAGAGAGAGAGAGAGAGAGAGAGAGGAGAGAGAGAAGAGAGGGGGAGAGAGGAGAGCCAGCCCCCCCCCCCAAAAAAAAGAGAGGTGGTGAAAGGGAATGAAACAAAAAGAGAGATTGAGCCGATAGAACTACACAGACAGGAGAAAGGTAAAAAAGAAGAAAGAAAAATCGGTCGAGGGAGATAAAAGGGAGAAAAGAAACATGACGAACAAACGAACAAACAAACAAAGAAAAAAAACAAGAAAAAAAAAATGACAAGTCGGAAAAAAAGCGCGCGATTAGCGGGACACAAAGCGGGCCCTGGTGGGGTGGCTGGGGGACAAGGGGGGAGGAAGGGGGTGGAGGGGGAAGGGGGGGGGTGTAGTCGAAAACGAATGCTGCAGCTCCACGCTCGTTAAACCGGCCGAACCCGCTGCAGCTCCCCTCACCCCCGCCCCCCTCACCCCACATCTCTCTTCCCTCACACCACTCTCCTCTTCCCTCTCTCTCCCTCTCTTCCTCTAACCCCTCTTACTCTCAACCCACAACTCTCTTGTGCTCTTCTCCTTCTCTTACCTTCACCCGTTTTTCCTTCTCTTCTCATCTCCCTTCCCTCTCCTTCTCTTCCCCTCTCCCTTTCCCTCCCCTTAATCCCCTTCCCTTCCCTTCCCTCTTCCCTCTCCCTCCCGTCCGCTTCTTCTTCTCTTCTTCGATACCCTTCCCTTCTCTTCCCTCACCCATTCTCCCTTCTCCTCCCTCACCCCTCTCCCCTTTCCCCTTCCCTCCCCTTCCCCCTCTTCCCTCTCTTCCCCACGCCTCCATCCCTCTCCACCCCGTCTCCCATCTCTTTCCTTCCCCTTACCCCCTCAACTCTCTTCCCCTCACCCTTTTTCCTTCCCCTTTAAACCCTCCCTCCCCTCTTTCCCTCTCCTTCTCTCCCCGTTCTCCCCTCCACTGTCTTCCCCTTCATCCCTCTCCCCCTCCCTCCCCCCTCTTCCCCTCACCCCTCTCCTCCCTCACCCCACCAACTCTCTCCCTTCTCCCTCTTCCCTCACCCCTCCCCCTCTCTCCCTCTCCCTCCCTCCCCTCTCTTCCTCTCCCCCCACACCTCCCTTCCTTTCACCCCTCACCCCCTCCCTTCCCCTCTCTTCCCCATCCTTCCCCTCCCCCTCCCCTCTCTTCCCCACTCCTTCCCCCTCCCTCTCTTCCTCACCCCTTCCCCTCCCCCCTTCCCCTTCTCTTTCCCCTCACACCTCTCGCGAGTGACAAAACCTGGGCCGGGTGAGCGGGTTGATAGAGGCGAAGTGCTCTCTTGGAATACGAAATCGCCGAGAGGGAAGGATCGGAAGCGGAGAAGGAGAAGAGAGGAGGAAGAGGAAATGGATGAAGAGATAGATAGATAGAGAGAGAGAGAGAGAGAGAGAGAGAGAGAGAGAGAGAGAGAGAGAGAGAGAGAGAGAGAGAGAGAGAGAGAGAGAAGAGAGAGAGAGAGAGAGAGAGGAAGAAAGAGAAAGGGGGGGAGGGAGAGGGGGAAGAAGACAAAGAGAGAGATAGGGAGGGAGGAGGGAGGGAGAGATACAGAGAAAGAGATAAGGATAGATAGATAGAGATAGAAGAGACAAAAAGGATAAAAGAGAGAGAAAGAGAGAGATACAAAGAGGAAAGGGAAGAGATTTTGATGTTAATTTGGTGGTGCAAACAAAGTCTTAAATTTGTACATACTGTATCTTTACTTTTGTATTTTGGTATATTTACTTTACTTTTATCTTTATCTTTATCTCAACTGACGCAGACCCGTATTAAAAGATACAAAAACAAACTAACAAACAAAAAAATTAACGCAAACGAATAAAAGTAAAATAATACAAAACGAAAAAAACAAAGCAAACAGAAATAGAAAATAAAACAGAAAAATAAAAAATAAAAAGTAAGACAATGAAAAAAAAACAAACAAAAAAAGAAAAAGAAAAAGAAAAACGAATAAAAGTAAAACAAGCAAACAGAAACAGAAATAGAAAATAAAGAAAAACAAAACAAAGAAAAAAGAAAGAAAGAAAGAAGAAAGAAAAAAAAAACGAAGGACCTGTGAAAGACGTCGCGAGTACTACCCACTCAGAGCCCAGATAACCGGAGCCCCGCGTCGCAAAACTTATCTCGCGAAGACACGCAATTCATGTCAAATACATTACGGATAAGAGAGTTAATTAGCCGAAATTGACCCCATAAAACCGGCGTGAAATAAGGCCCTCAGCCAGCCAGCCGAGAGCGAAGGAACGCCTCGCGGGGGAGCTAAAAGGGAGGTCCTTTTTGTACTCCCAATTTCCCCGCCGAAGGTTAAAGGCACAAACACAGTCGAAGTGAACCCGCTCGGCCGTATTTTAAGGCGGGGGGTGGGGGGGTGGGGTGGGTGGGTGGAGGAGGTAGGAGGGGGCTAAGATGAGGGGGAGAAGGAAGGAGGAGGAGGAGGAGGAGAGTAGGTGGTCAAGGAGGGTGAAGGAGGAAAGAGGAGGAGGAGGAGGTGATCAAAGGTGGTAGGAGGAGGTGGTGAAGAGGAGGAAGAGGAAGAGGAGGAGGAGGAGGAGGAGGAGGAGAGAGTGGTGGGTGAAGGAGGAGGAGGAAGAGGAGGGAGGTGAAGGAGAAGAGGAAGAGGATGTGGTGGTTAGGGAAAGAAGAGTGAGGAGGAGGAGGAGAGGAGGAGGAGATGGTGGTTGTGGGGAAGGATGATAAGGAAGAGGAAGAAGAGGATGAGGGAGGAGGAGCAGGAGAGAGGAGGAGGAGGGGAGAGGAGGAGGGAGGGGGGGAAGAGGGTAGGGAGGGAGGGGAGGGGTAGGAGGAGGAGGAGGAGAAGAAAAGGTGAAGGAAGAAGAAGAGGAAGGAAGAACGAGCCTTAAATGTATTTTCGCGAGATGGACCGGAATTTCACGCCCCAAACGGGAGAGATTAGGTGTGACGTCACCGCGGGCCTTTTTGACGTCACGACATACGTCATTCCCCCCCCCCGCCCCACCCCCCCCCCACCTCTTCCAGCGCCCCCGGGAGAGAAAAGCCTGGAAGCAAATTCCCCAGTGAATCGAACAACAAGAGTTTCCCTGAATTTAAACTCTTTTCATTTCTTATCTATTACATTCCTTCGCCTTTTGTATCCATCCTTCGTATATCTATCGACGATCTTTTCTCTTTTCTTAATGAATCGCTCGGCCAGATCTGCCGCGGAGGAACGGAGGTCAAATTAAAAAAGAAAAATAACGAATGGTTTAGTATCCCCTTGATGATGGCGGAACGAGGATGTGAACAGAGCTTCGTGTTGTTTATGAACTGTTTTTACGTTCAGTTTTATTCTCGTGGCGTTCGCGAACACACGTCTCGATCCGCGCGTTAGGAAATAAATAGACAAAACTAAAAATGATTCTCTGGTGTTATTTGAGTTTTGTTGTTGTTGTTGTTGTTGTTTTAAACGGAGGGGAAGTATGGTTAATGTGGATATATATGATGGATGATTGATGATTGATGATGATGATGATGATGATGATGATGATGATGATGATGTGATGATGATGATGATGATGATGATGATGATCATGATCATGATGATGATGATGATGATGATGATGATGATGATGATGATGATGAGGAGAGGAGGAGGAGGAGGAAGAGGATGATGATGAAGACGACTATGATAATAATGTGCTGCTTCTGATGCTAATAATAATAATGATACCGATAATAACAGCAGCTAGAACCACCCGACCATACAAGGTTAACAACATCAAAATTTACATAACAATCTTAACATTCTCCACAAAATCGAGGTCAGGGGGGTCGCCGCGGCTTCTCCCGACCCCTCGCCGCTCAGTCAGGTCAATTTAGCAAGCTAGGGTCAGTTTGTCGTTGATTTTGTTTACTTTCTGACCTTTCTGGGCGTCGACGGGGTAGTTATTTCGCTAAGCCTTCGCCGCTGTCGACATCCATTAGGGGCTTGGGGCCGACGGGAGGGAGGGTGGTGAGGGGGAAGGGGGGTGGGGGGTGGGCCCAGTACCGTGCCATTTTTTCTTTCTTGCTTCGTATTGTGTGGTTTCTTCGTCGGGTTTCTTCCTTTTCCTCTTCTTTTTCTTTCTTTGAATTATTTTTCCTCTCCTTTCTTTTGTTTCCTTTCCTTCTTTCCCTCTCTCTCTTTCTCTCTCTCTCTCTCTCTCTCTCTCTCTCTCTCTCTCTCTCTCTCTCTCTCTCTCTCTCTCTCTCTCTCTCTCTCTCTCTCTTCTCTCTCTCTCTCTCTCTCTCTCTTCTCTCTCTCTCTCTCTCTCTCTCTCTCTCTCTCTCTCTCTTCTCTCTCTCTCTCTCTCTCTCTCTCTCTCTCTATTTATCCATTCCATCTAAGTCTGCCTCTCCCTCTTCTTTTTTTCTCCCTTCCTCCCACTCTCTCTCTCTCTGCCTCTCTAACCCTCTCCCTCTCCCCCACTCTCTCCATCCCTCCCCTCTCTCTCCCTCCCCCTTCTCCCCCCTCTCTCTCCCTCTGAAAGGGTCAGGGTTCAACACTTCCCGAGCTTGAAACAGGGTCACTAAGCGGCCTTTAAGTTCAGGCAGCTATTGATAGTGATGCAGGGTCATTGCTTGCAGCTCGATTGCAGTTAAGGGTGACACAGCTGAGAGGAGAGAGAGGGGTTGATGATGGAGAGGGAGAGGGTGATGATGGAGAAAGGGAGGGCGAGAAGGGAGAAAGAGAGAGAGGATAGAGGGAAAGGAAGAGAGAGGGGGAGGTACAAAGGGGGCAAAGAGGTAGGGGAAGAGGTAGAGACAGATAGATAATTTGATAGGTTGAGAGAGAGAGAGAGAGAGAGAGAGAGAGAGAGAGAGAGATGAGAGAGAGAGAGATGAGAGAGAGAGAGAGAGAGAGAGAGAAGAGAGAGGAGAGAGAGAGAGAGAGAAAAAAAACGAAAAGAAAAGAAAAACAAAAAGAAAACCCAACCCAGATAAATCTAAAACAACAGCGAGATCGCCAAGAGAAATGATATGAAAGGCAGTTCCGCTTAAAGACCCAGAAAAGCCTGATCCTTTGAGAGAACCCGCGTTGACACGCTTAGAGACTCAGGGTTAAGCACGCGATCGCCCTCCCTCCCTTCCTCTATTTATAGCTCGCGGGAACACGTCTCGGCATAGACCTTTGGCGTCGAGAGAAAGAGTGGCGGGGTCTTGTTGCTAAGCTTCTACTTTCTCTTATACGAAGGGAGAGAGTGGATGATTGATAGATAGATAGATAGATAGATGGATGGATAAGATACACGAAGGGGTGAGAGAGAGGTGTGTTATGCGAAGGGAGAGAGTGGACGATAGATAGATAGATAGATGGATGGATAAGATAGGTGAATGGGTAAGAGGGGTGTGTTATGCGAAGGGAGAGAGTGGGCGATAGATAGATAGATGGATAAGATAGACGAAAGGGTAAGAGAGGTGTGTTAGACAAAGAAGTCTATGATATGCGAAGGGAGAAAGTGACTGGTTTGGATAGTGGATAGATAGATGGAATAGACGATTGGGTAAGAGAGGTGTGCTAATAGATAAAGAGGTCTTGTTGCTGAACTTCTTTGTTATGTGAAGGGAGAGAATGACTGGTTTGGATAGTAGACGATAGATAGGTGGATAAAATAAATGAATAAGTAGTAACGGTATGATAGATGGATAGAATAGACGCATAGGCAGGAACGGTGCAATAGACAAAGAGGTCTTGTTGCCAACCTTCCCTCTTGTTATGAAAAGGAGAAAGCGACAGGCTTGGAAACAGGATGACAAATTTATAAACAAATTGATGAAAGAGATACACAGAGAGAAGAACAACCATAGAAAGCATATAAGAAACAAAGAAAAGGTGCAGAAGAGACGAGAAACTCACGTCAAAGAGACAAAGAGACCCGTTTCTCGTCGTAATACCAGGACACTTAAGGTGCTGTCACACTAGCACTTTTTCCGTCAATTTTTTGACAATTTTCTGAAATGTCCATTTTTGAGCGAATTGTCGATTTTCCAGTCAAACAATAATGATCGTTTCCGTCTGAAAACCTTTCCGTCAACTTTTTCAGCCAAGCATAGTCAAATCTAAAGCTATATTAAGAAAGGTTTGTATTTATGTTAAATAAAACTGTCAAAAAAAAAATTGACGGAAAAAGTGCTAGTGTGACACGGCCTTTAGCACACTACAACTCCGAAGACTCCACAGAAACCATTTCCACCGCTGCCACCATTGTCAATACCCGCATCCAAGCACGTAGTAAATCTTACATCTTAGATATTGGCCATCGCGACGACGTGGTTAACTGGGCCGAGGAACATGACATATTAGCCTACTCATCGCTGTCAACAATCTCTCTCTTACCTTTAATGTGACTGAGATCTCTATGGCACAGTGAAAGATGAGAGATGAATCAAAGAGATGATTTAATAACTAGTTAGATTGAGAAGCAGATGCAGAAATAGGTATATAAACAAAGCCAAATCAAACTGTATCAAATAATACACCGTATTTCTTTCCTATCAGCTGTAGTAAACAATAAGTAAATAAACAAAGCATGAATGAATGAATAAAGACAAGTAGAAAACAAAGTAACTAAACAAAGCATAAATAAATGACTAAATACCAGTTGGAAACAAAGAAACTAAAAAAATCCAATTTTAATCCATTAAAGACCCAAACATTTTTATCCATTAAAGAACGCATTGGAATTACTTCACTTCAACCTTCACGTGATCAAGCTATATTAAACAATTAATAAACAAAAAGTAAATAGACAAACACGCCAACAAACAAAACATATATATACAAATCCAAAGCTAAAACTGCATTAAATAACCGACCAGAATCATTTCCCACCATGTGATGCAGCTTTAGAAAACAACAAATAATATAAAACATTGATAAATAATCAGAGCAACAAAAAAAAAAAAAAAAAAAAAAATGCATAAACTAACGTCATCGTGATTCTTACCCGTCACGTGACGCAGCTCTAACAAACAACGAATAGATATATAAAACGTAAATAAATAATCAAAGCAACAAAAATAGAAAAACTAAAAAAAATGCATCAACAAATGTATCCACATTCCTACCCATCAAGTGACGCAGCTTGAACAAACAACGAATAAATATACAAAACATAAATAAATAATCAAAGCAACAGAACAAATAGAAAAACTAAAAACAAATCGAAAACTAAGAAGAAAAAAACAACAACAAAAATTGCATCATCCAACGCATCTGAATTCCTACCTCTCTTGTGACGCAGCCTAAAGAAACAACGAATAGATATACAAAACATAAATCAATAATCAAAGCAACAGAAAAAATCGAAAAACTAAAAAACTAAAAAAAAAAAAAAAAAAAAAAAAAAAAAAAAATCAGCCCACGCATCGGAATTCCTACCCTTCCTGTGACGCACAATCAACAAACAACGAATAAACATACAAAACATGAATAGATAATCAAAGCAACAGCACAAATCGAAAAGCTAGAAAAATAAATAGATAAATAAATAAAAAATTAATAAAATAAATAAAATAATAAAAAAAAATACATAGATAAATAAAAATTGCATCATCCAACGCATCTGAATTCCACTCCCCTCCCTACCCCCCAACCCCCCCCCCCCTGTGACGTAGCTCTCCTCTCCCGGTTCCGCGTCGACCCGGCATGGCGTGATCGGACACACGGCGTGACGCGGGCGGAGCGTGACGGGGCCGCGACGTTCCGTGAATATGACGCCGACGGAACGGAGGAGCCTCGCGTGCGTCACTCTGTCCCCGACGGAACAGCAGCGGTGACGGAAGGGGAGGGGGGAGGGGGAGGGAGGGTGACGCGCACTGTAGCAACGGTGATGGAAGGGGAGGGAGAGGGGAGTGGGAGGGGGGGAGGGAGCAACGGTGACGGAAGAGGGAGAGGGGAGTGGGGAGTGGAGGGGGGAGGGGGAGGGGCTGGTCGCGGCTCAGGAGCAACGGTGACGGAAGGGGGAGAGGGGGAGGGGGGGGAGGGGTTGACGCGGCACTGGAGCAACGGTGACGGAAGGGGGAGGCAGAGGGGAGGGATTGGGGGGGGGTTGGTCGCGGCACAGGAGCAAAAGTGACGGAAGGGAGGGAGAGGGAGTGGGGAGTGGGGGAGGGCGGGAGGGGTTAGACGCCTCAGGAGCAACGGTGATGGAAGGTGAAGGAGGGGGGTGGGGGAGGGAGGGGAGTGGGGAGGGCTGAC
>NW_020870331.1:55000-56115 GCF_003789085.1 Penaeus vannamei
CTCTCTCCTCTCTCCACTCTCTCACGAACACACTTATTTAGTTACATCTCTCTCTCCCTCCGCCCCCTCTCTCTCTCTCTTTCCCGCTCTCCCTCCCTCTCTCTCTCTCTGTCTATCTATCTATCTATATCTATCTCTATATGTCTATCTCCCTCCCTCCCTCTCTCTCTCTCTCTCTCGCTCCCTCCCTCCATCCCTCTCTCTCTCCACCCCTCTCTCTCTTGGACAAAATACCAAACACGAAACAGAACCGAATAGCATCAAAACCTTGCTGCTTCTGAAGAAAAAAAAAAAACAATAAAACAGGTTCGAAATCTCTCTTCTTCCAGGATCAACAAAAGCAAGAGCAAACTCGTAGGAAAAAGCAGAAGCAGCGTTGAGGACGTGTGTGCGCCAGGCAGTGTGTAAGAGGTGAAGTTAGCGGGGATGCAAAGTCGTGTGAATCTCCGCACTGCAGTCCGAAGCAAAATAATGCATTGTCGGCCGTGAAAGGGTCGTGCGGTGGAGCGTCAGCCTAATTGGTCCGAGATATGGTTATGTTTTCTTCTTTTTTTTTTTTTTTTTTGGGGGGGGGTCTCTCTTCCTCTTTCTCTTTCCTCTCTCTCTCTCTGTCTCTGTCTGTCTCTGTCTGTCTGTCTGTCTGTCTGTTCTGTCTCTGTTCTGTCTGTCTGTCTGTCTGTCTCTCTCTCTCTCTCTCTCTCTCTCTCTCTCTCTCTCTCTCTCTCTCTCTCTCTCTCTCTCTCTCTCTCTCTCTCTCTCTCTCTCTCTCTCTCTCCCTTTAACTTTATCTTTATCTTTCGCATTCTCTTAGTCTTTCCCCTCTTTCTTTTTATTTTGATTAATTTTCCGCTTTCCTTTCTCTCTGTCTTCTGTGCTCTTCCCTCTCTCTCTCTTCAGACACTAGTTTCTCTTAATATGATTCTGCATCAGCCTAGAGTTAAGAAATGTACAGAGAGAGGGATATATATATATATATATATATATATATATATATATATATATAATATTATATTATAGATAGATAGATAGATAGATATTATTTTAGATAGATAGATAGATAGATAGGAATAGAATAAGATTAAGTGATTTAGATTTTAGGAAAATTTAGATTATTT
>NW_020870332.1:2500-5000 GCF_003789085.1 Penaeus vannamei
ATGATTAGGGAGGGGAGGGGGGGGTGTAAAGGAATGGTGGCTGACGGAATATATATATACATATATATATATATATATATATATATATATATATATATATTATATATGTATATATGTATGTATGTATATATATTATATATATATATATATATATATATATATATATATATATTATATATATATATATATATATATATATAACATATATAGCAAGTACGTGTGGGTGTGGGTGTTTTACTATCTATATAGATAGATAGACAGATCTATAGATAAATATGTATGTGTATATGTATATAAATATGCATATGAGTATGTGTATATATGTTTATAAGTATATGTTAGTATATATATATATATATATATATATATATATATATATATATATATATATATATATAGAGAGAGAGAGAGAGAGAGAGAGAGAGAGAGAGAGAGAGAGAGAGAGAGAGAGAGAGAGAGAGAGAGAGAGAGAGAGAGAGAGAGAGAGAGAAGAGAGAGAGAGAGAGAGAGAGAGATAGAGCTGGGTGAACTGGGTGTGAAGGGTAAAATAGAAAGAGGAAGGAGAGAGAGAGATAAACAGAAGACCAAAGAGAGCCGAAAAGGGGGGCTCGGAGGAGTGAAAGGAGCCACCAGAAGAAGGCTTGCGAAGTCCTCTCGAGCCAGACCGGGAACCGCAAGTGTTAAATGCTTTCACAGATGCAGAAGAAGGAACAAAAAGCAAAAACAAAAAAATACTACTAAGCCAACATAAGGCCGTGTCACCCTAGACACCCCATGAGAATCCCAGCCTTAAGACCCTCATCACGTCGCACTTTCTTGTCTCCCAAACTGTCAGCTGTCAAAGTCCCGTCTGCGGCCGCTTCATACTGCCTGGAAAGCTGTCAATTATCAAACAATTTTCGCATTCCAGGGGGCAATTTGTTCCATCAAGGAAATATGTGTTTACAAACTAGGTACATTCAGAGCGTCTACGGGGGAGTAGGGGCGGCGGGGGACCTGTCTGCACCCCCCCCCCTCCCTCCATTTCCCACAGGGCTTCTTCCCTCGTCAGCGCCCCCGTCAGGAACGCTCGCGACACGCTGAACTCCGTCAGCCTTCGTCGTGTTCCCATTTTTCCTTTGAATTAGTAATAGTAATGATAATAAGAATAACAATAATAAGAACGGTGGTAACAATAAAAAACAATAATAATAATTACAATGATGATAGTAATAACAATGATAATAACAATGATATCAATAATAATGATAAAAATAATAATAATGATAATATAATAATAATAATAACACTAATAATAATAATGATGAAAACAATAATAATGGCAACAATGATAATCATCATCATAATGATAATAACAATAATAATAATGATAATAAGAATTATGATGATAAGGATAATGATAATAATAATAACAATAAATAATTGATAATGATAGTAATGATAATATTTATGATAATAATGATCATTATCATTATCATTATTATTATCATAATCATTATTATTATGACAATACTACTAATAATAATAACGATGATAATAGCAATAATAATGATAATAATAATGATAATAATGATGATAATAGTAATAATGATAATAGTAATAATGATAATGATAATGATAATAATAATAATAATAATAATAATAATAATAATAATAATAATAATAATAATAATAATAATAATAATAATAATAATAATATAATAATGATAATAAACAAATAATAATAATAATAATAATAATAATAATAATAATAATAATAATAATAATAATAATAATAATAATAATAATAATAATAAAAATAATGATAAAAATAATTATGATGATGATGATGATGATAATGAAAATGAAAATGATAATGATTATGATAACAATAACAACAATAATATTAATAATGATAATAGAAATAATAATGATAATGATAATAATAATAATAATAATAATAATAATATAATAATAATAATAATAATAATAATAATAATATATATAATAATATAATAATAATAATAATAATAATAATAATAATAATAATAATAATAATAGTGATAATAATAATAAAAATAATAATAACAATAATAATAATGATGATGATGATAATGAAAATGATAATGATTATGATAACAATAACAACAATAACATTAATAATAATAATAGAAATAATAATGATAACAATTATAATGATAACAATAATAATAATAATAATAATAAAATAATATAATAATAATAATAATAATAATAATAATAATAATAATAATAATAACAAAAACAATAACTAGAAGCACTTACAGAGCGCATACCTCCGCCAAGTTAATACAATGATAATGATATTAATGATAATAATTTAAACGCCAAAAAATATAAATTATCCCCCTCTCTCTCTCTAGGCTAACGAATTCTTTAACAAAGAACATCTGGATCCGTACCATGATCCGGTCCACCGCTACGTTGGACCAAGACACAGATATGGTAAAAAAAAAAAAAAAAAGATAATAATAATGATAAT
>NW_020870332.1:12500-15000 GCF_003789085.1 Penaeus vannamei
CCGACGGGCAGGGCTCCTGACGCGGCCGAGCACTGGGACGGTCGTTGGCCACTCACTCGCCTTTGTTGGGAATTAATTTATTTCTCTTTTATCACCTGCTAAATCCGTTGCGCGTCCTGGAGGCATCGCCGCGCATAAGGAGGCGCTCGCAACGAGGAGCTGGATCAAGGAGGAGCTGGCTGGAGCCTGAGAGGGAGCGGACGCCATAAAGCGTCTCGGGAAAGAGCAGTGGCACGCCACGAAAAATTTATCGATTGTTTTGATAGGAGAGAAAACCAAATAAAAGAACCCCTTTTCGTGTCCGTTTACCGCACGAGCAGAACAGGTAATAAAACTGTTCGGTATTTCAGCGAACAGGATGTAAATGTTTTCTTTCTTTGTTATACACAGGTGAAAAACAGTGTGTTATATACAGTAGACGGGGCTGTGATTACTTTGAAACGTAAAAGAGATTTTTAATGAAAAGAGGAATGTGCAAAATCGCACTGGCAATAACTCACATGGTTTACACCCAACGTTAAGCCCGAACAACGAATGGTCTCATGGAACAGTAAATCGTCATGCATTTCCAAAATATACATCATATGTACGCTTGGCGAAAAGGGACTGCCCGTCACCGGAAAAGCTTGTTTTGTCCTGGATTTCCATCCACGCGTCCGCAAAGTCTAAGGCTTTTCCCGGCCGCGCACGCACACGCGACAGACACCCTCGAGCTTGTCCATAGAGAGCTGTTTTTCAGCCTCAAATGGGGTTTAATGGTTTTCTTTATTTATTTTGTAGAGTTATCAACCTATCAAACATGCAAATACATCATTGTACACGTCCAGTCAACTCAGCAGAATTCCTTTATGATTATGATGAATTGAGATATGAAAAACATAGTGACAATCTTGTTGATATTTGCAGTTTCGCAAACTGAATGTTTACTTCATGTTGGCATTTTAACGGAAGTCGATTCGTGGGGTCGCGGGTTGGGCCGGTGGACCAGGATGGGCCTGCAACAGAAAGGTAAAAAAAACAGCTAATATAAAACACAATGTGGCCACGAATATAACTTATAAGGAATGCTTAGCAAAATCTTTCTTTTTCTTCTTTTCTTCCCCTTCTCTTCCTCCACCTCTTCCTTGCCCTCTTCCATCTTTTAGAATTCGCCTACACCTCCATCCCCTCCTTTTCCTCCTCCTTCTTCCCTTTTTTCTTCTTCGTCTTCTTCTCTTCTACCCCCTCTTGTTCCTCCTCTATTATCTGTCTCCAAGCATTTTCCTCCATCCTCCAAGTTTCTCTTCCTCCGACCTGTATTTCCCGAGACTCACGAGCCTCCCCCGTGACAGGAGAAACAGCTGGCACAATCACAGCCCTTGAGCCTATTACAGCTGGAGAGTCACCGGCATCAGCTGAGCTTCCTTTTTTCCGATTCAGTGGCGTAAAAAGGTATTCTCTTCTCAGCATATGATTCCTCTGTCTCACCAGAATGACTGTAAGATCAGGTGCAAGATGAGGGAAGATTTTCTTTCTTACCTTAGGCCCCTACATGATGAAGATTACCTTTTTAGATATTATCACTCATGTGAAATGATTGAATTAGATTTACCGTATGAAAATTCCTCGAGTCAGCAGATATGGCGGCATTTCATCCATTTCCCAGAAGGGCTTACGACCCCCCCTTCTCTCCCCCTCCCCCTGCTCGCTTTTCTTCTCCCGACTCACCGTCTCCCCAACACACAGGAAGTTATCAACAAAACCCAAACAACGAAAATACGACCAAAGGCAGACAGAGACCGATTCTTCACTCCCTCTACCCATACCCCTCCCACCAACTCCCCTTCCATCCTCCCCCTGCGCCTCCCCCAACTCCTCTTTCCCTCCTCTCCCTTACTCCTTCCCCCACAACACCCCTTTACCCCTCCCCTTCCCCTGCCCTCTCCACCGACTTCCTTCCCCTATCTCACTTACCTCTTCCCCTTCCCCTGCCCTTCCCACTAACTCCCCTTGACCCCTTCCCTACCCCTCTCATCACCCCCCCCCGCCCAAACATGTCGGAAGGCCCACCTGGCCATCCGATCAGTCACCTGCGCTCAATTAGGGGCTAATGAGTTCACAGGCGACACCGCCACAAACTGACGGGTTAATCGAGGTCACTCTGTAGTGTCCACTGGCGAAAGGGAAATCATAATTGGCGGCCTCGTAAGTGAACTTTGACCTCCCACGGTCAACTAGCGCCCCATGTAGGCCAGGGGGGGGGGGGGGGTTGCCCTGTTTTTTTTTATTTCTTTGGTTATTGAAATGAGGACGACCACGAATTGTAAATCGACAGCAGCTCTTATTTCTGCTTTCTCGGGTGAAGATTTTCACCTTTCGCCATTTGTGTGTGTGTGTGCGTCAGCCGCCAGTGCTTTTGGCAGCACGAATGCAATTGCTTTCATCAGTATCATGATCATCTCGTCATTACCATACTATCGTTATTATGACCATTTCAAATATCAATGTTAGTGGCATTATC
>NW_020870332.1:25000-35000 GCF_003789085.1 Penaeus vannamei
TTACACTACATCATACGACGACAGCACCACACATGAATCCAATCGCAGTCAAAACACTCACACACAACAGCACTTCACGAAAGCACCTAAGAACACACACACACAACACACATCACACCGTGCGTAAGAATAGTTAGAGTCTGAATAAGCGATTGATAAGTATAGAATCATAGTAATGATTATTGACAACTTAAATAATACTGATTATCGATCAATAAACTTATTGATGTCGACATAATAATAATGATGTCTACAGAATTACATATTATGGACATAGAGTATAATAATGATTTTACGACAAGTATAATGATTCGAGCAAAAGCTGTGATGCAGATAGTGTAATATCACTGAGGGCAAATTTTGAGACATCAGATGGATCATATATATAGTTAGTAGAGTGACGAAGCAGAACTGACAAGAGTAGTCAGTAATTGCTTGATCTGGAGTAGTCGGTAAAACACGTGAAGTATACGTATTGCATATTGGTATAATATATATATTATAATATATATTACATGATCATATACAATATAGGGTTACAGTATTATATATATATAGTATATTAATATTAATATATATATAAATAATAATATAGATAAGTATATGTGTGGTTTGTCCCTTGGTGGTATGTGTGTGTTCTGCGATGTTTGTTGTGTTGTGTTGTGTCCTGGTGTGTGTGTGTTGTGTGGGTGTATGTGTGTGTTCTGTGTAGGTTATATAATATATATCAATAGTATAATATATCATATATTATATATATATTATCATTACCTATAGTTAATATATTATACTATATATTAATAAGTATATATAGATATAAAGTATGTCATAGGTATTATAATATGTATATTACATGATATCATGTGTTGCATTTCGCGTTGTTGTTTGTTGTGTGTGTGATATGTTGTGTGTGTGTTGTGTGTCGGGCGTGTGGGGTGTGTGATCTGTGTTGTGTGTTGTTGAAATGGGGTGTTGGTGTTTGTGTCCAAACGTTTGTTTCTGGTTGTGTTTGTTTGTGTTATTGTGTTTTTGTGGTTGTTTGTGTGTGGGTGTGAATACATATACATACATAAGAAGAGGGCATAGAGAATCGGATAGATTAGATTCGTAATTATGAAATTATGTATGTGTCGTGTGGTACGCGTGAGCGTGCATATATTATGATTAGACCAACACAAAAATAAATAAAAATAGATATTGACATACATACAATATTACACAAATTACCACACACACACAGGCCACACACACACACACACATCAACAATAATACTACATTTACGTAATCATAATCTATATATTATAATATATTTATATATATCATATAACTACTATATATTAATGTACTGTATAGCACTAGATAGAATAATAGATAGAATATGCATGGCGTTATACATATTATATTATTGTATTATCATTGCGTGATTATTTCGTGCACACGCTGATGCAGCAAGGGACGGCGTCCGGAGCGAGCGACGCGGCCCGCGGCTCTGCAGCACGGCCGGCGAGCCGTTTCCAGCAGCTGACGAGAGCTCTATACAATGCGAGACAGCTTACGCGCACAGGTATAATGGATGAAAAGGCGCTAAAACACAATGGCTGTACATGCAACAAACCACCCCATGGAAGAGAATAATTCTTTTGCACTCGCAGTTCGTTCGAATTCATTGTAATTGAATTTCATCATCATATTCTAACTAACCGTTTTATTTGTCTCAACAGACCTCTCCATGAAGAAAAAAATATTATTGTAGCAAAAGTACTACATGTTTTCGTTGTTTTACGGCGTAAACGATTACTACATATAATGTAATCATCAAACAATCTACTGTTGTTAAATAATTCAAGCATATGAATTATGATGGTGTTTTTTTCCACACTAATAATGACCATTCATTTGTCAGAATTATATATTGTCATATCTTATTCATACCATCCATGCATTAATATCAATACTGTTTTATTAATGCCATCACTATTATCATTAGGACTGTATGATTATTAGTTATCAATTAAAAATGATTATTATGTTACTGATATATCTACCCCATCGGCACCCTGCCGGACGCGAAAGAGGGTGACGGTCAATAAAAAGTGTAGTGTGTGTGCGTTGATGGTGATGTTTTGGTAATATGCATGTGTTGTGTGTGTGTGTGTATGTGTGGGTGTGTAGATGTGTGTGTGCGTGAATATGGTGATATTAAATTTTTGTGTAATGTTTCCCTTTGTTTATATTTATTATATCTGAATACCTCTTAATTTTGGGTTGACTTGTATGCAGTCATGTTCTGTCACAGACACACGCGATTAGTGATAATGATTTGGAAAAAAAAAAAAAATCAGAGGATGATTGAAAATATTTTCCAAATGGTTTCTAACATCTCACGTGAACATTACTGATGATGACGATGATGAAAATGATGCTAATGAAATGATAATAATGATGATGATAATAATGATGGTGATGCGATGATGATAATGTGATGATGGTGATGCGGATGGTGATAGTGATAATGATGAAGATGTCGATGACAAGGGCGATCATAATTGTTATAATTACTTTTGTTGGTATTGTGCCATTCGTAAAATTGTCCAAATGATTATGAATTCAACAGCAATACTAGTAATAACGTTATTATTATTATTATCATTTGTAGTAGTAGTAGTAGTAGCAGTGCTAGAAATAGTAAGAGTAGTTGTAGTAGTACCACTACACAACACAACTACTACTAATAATAATAATAATGATAATGACAATAATCATCATTATCATTATTCTGCTGTGTGTGTGTGTCTGCATGTGCGTATTTTTGTTATATTTTTTTTTCAATAACTAGTATTAAAACATTTTTTTTTATAATCGGAATTGGAAAGAAAAAAGAAAAAAATATAATCAAATGTACTTATATAATTCAGTGAGGGTCAAAGGATTTAATCTTAGAAAGGAAAGTTCGAGAAGCCTGGAAAGGAAAGAAATGAATTCAGAATAAAGAAAAAAAAAATCAAAGAAATGCAGATTAAGAGAACTTAATGATAAAAATGGAGATTGAAAGAAAATGTATGAGAAGTGAAAGTTAGGAAGAAACGGGGGTCGAAATTACTTTAAAAAAAAAGTATGTGTCGAAAAAAATGAAGGTTAAATAGATCAAGAAAAGAAATGATAAATTTGATAAGAAATGAAAGATGAGAGAAAGGATTTTGCGAAGGAAATAAGGGTAAAAAAGTGGGAATGAGAGAGAGAGAGAGAGTAATGAACCGAATAAAAACCGAAAAAAACGATTAAAAAAAAATTGAAAATCATTAGATCAAAGTAAATAAATCCTAGAGAAGTGTATTTTGAGTCACGTGCGAGCCGGGAGAGGCTAGGTTAACTGTTTCTCATTAAAGCTTTGGTCCAAGAGGTTAGTCTAAATAAAGGAAAATATACATTTTATTGTATTATAACAGCAACGCATTTTCCAATTTCTGACGTTTGAAAAGAAAGATACATTGCATTTCATTTACACTTTATATAGAGAATTTCATTACACTAATCGTTTTTACTTGCAAAGAGTCGTGCATCATACATCCAATTTTTTAAATTTTCATTAAACAATTGGATTATTAAAAGGTAAGTTTTCGAGTACATTTTATGAATTGGAAACCTGCGTTCTTTTTAAGGCCTATTTTGGTTTCTAGTTTTCACAGTAGTTGACCCTTGGTGGAATTGTGCGAATTAGAGAACCTAACTTAGAGTTTGATATATTTTAGAATATAAATAATACCTAATAAATTTTGTATTTTGATGATGTTGACGTTGTTGTTGTTCCTGTTGTAGTTGTTACTGTTGCTGTTGTTGTTTTTACTGTTGCTGGTGTTGTTGTTACTATTGCTGTTGTTGTTGTTTCTATTGCTGTTGTTACTGTTGCTGTTTTTGTTGTTGTTACTGTTTCTGTTTTTGTTGTTATTGTTACTGTTGCTGCTATCATGATCGTTGTAATTGTTATCATCATTGTTGTTATCCCCATCTCTATCACTATCATATTTATATATTTAGAGATTTGAAAACCAATTATATAGAGAATTTTCCTTGATAAAATTGCCTGAGATTCAAATCAATGATTTGAGTTGGCAGATGACATTTGCAGATTTTTACGCCTGTTGTAATACCGTTTTTTGTGCGATGTTGAACGCATCAGGGTATACGGACCTAATCCATTTCGGAATGTGCCTTATAAACTAGCTAGTTATTTCATGATTAAGAAAAAAAAAATTGTGATAGAGGTCTTTACTGGTTGATTACATAAAAATGTAAGATGGATTCAGTGTGTTTTTGTTGTGTTTAGATGTTACGAATACCACTCGTTTTCCTTTTTTTTAATTTGTATGTTTCTCTATTTTTTATATGATCTTCAGCGACATAGAAGATCATTCAAAAAATATTGAGAACCATCCTCATCATTGTTTGGCAGAGTCAACAATTCTTTCGGCAAAATTTTTGAAGTATTTTAGAAAAATGATTAACAACTATCAGTCACGTATCCACATAAGGAAACCATCCCTTGGCAGAGCAACGTAGCGAAATAGAGGTACCCTATTATTACACAAATATTTAACCATATTAGTCTCAATATACACAACCTCTTCACAACGAAACTTGCCACGTGTTTCCAGATACCCTTTCCCCCCTTCCCATTATCTCTACACGTGGACAGTTCCTTATTACGGTCTCCTAACAACTAATGGTGCTGTCACCCTAGCACTTTTTCCGTCAATTTGACAATTTTGTGATTTTTTTTCTCCATTTTTAACGAATTGTCGATTTTCCAGTCGGGCGATAATGATCGTTTCCGTCTGAAAACCTTTCCGTCAACTTTTTCAGCCAAACATAGTCAAAACCAAGAGCTATACTCGAGAATGTTTGTATTTATGGCAAATAAAATTGTAAAAAACTTGACGGAAAAAGTGCTAGTGCGACAGCGCCTTAAAACCACTGTCCACTCGTTTAAATGCGTTGATTTGCCTCGGATGTTTGAGCTCTTGTTAGATGATAAATTGCCGCTATTAATACCTCTCGATCTGTGGTTCTCGGTGGGGTTGAGGTTAACTTTTGTTTATGTGGCGAGAGGAGATGATGATATACTTTTATTATTTCTGCTGTTAAAATGATATTGATGATAAGGATGGTAATGGTAGTACTGTACTGCGGGTGATCAAGATGTTATTATTATCATAATTATCACTATTACTAGTAGTTGTAGGTAATAGTAGTAGTAATGATAGTAGTAGTAGTAATATTAGTCTAAGTAATTATAGTAGCATTCGTAGTAATAGTAGCAGTAATAATAGTAATGGTAGTAGTAGTACTACTAATAGTAGTAGTGATAGTAGTTATAGTAGTAATAATGAGAGTAATAGTAATAGTAGTAGTAATGACAGTGATAGTAATAGTAGTAGCATTAGTAGTAATAGTAGTAGTAGTAATAATAATAAAAGTAATAGTTATAGTAGTATTAGTAATAATAGTAGTAGTAATTATAGTAGTAGTAGTAGTAGTAATAGTAGCAGTATTAGTTATAGTAGCAGTAGTAGTAATAGCAGTAGTAGTAATGATAGTAGCAGTAGTAGTAATGGTAGTAACAGTAATAGTAATGGTAGTAGCAGTAGTAGTAATGGTAGTAGCAGTAGTAATAGCAGAAGTAGTTATAATAGTAGCAGTAGTTATAGTAGTAGTAGTAAAAGCAGTGGTAGTAATTGTAGTAGAAATATTAACAGTAGTAGTAGTAATAGTAGTAGCAGCAGTGATAGTAGTAATAGTATCAACGAGATAGGAGATCCCCCCCCCCCACGGGTGCCGAAGATGAGGTGGTGGCGAGTTTAGACTCTGCGTCTAAAGAGCGGCGGCTCTCATCGGGGCACGTGCTTGCTTCCGCCAAACAGTGGCTGGGTTTCCATGGTGGCACGAGGGAGCACCCCCCCCCCTGCAATCTGATTGGCCACCCTGTGTGCCCCCCCACCCCGATAGTCATTGACCCTTTATATATTAATATACAATATATAATGAATATGAATATATAATATTATATAACAATATAAAATACACAGCAAGATGAAAACATAAACAATGTGTAACTGTACAATACATAAATTGAAGTGGGCAGCCTTAATTTTTGTTACTTTTGGGCGATCCCCTCAGATTTATTGTTGTTACCCCCTGTGCCCCCCTCCAGAAAATTCTCTGGACCCGCCCCTGCCGCCAAGAGTAAAAGCAAACACCTGCTTCCTCTCAAGAAGGCGTCTACTACAGGAAGTCAGCTGCGGGAGACAGAGGTCTGAAACCCTTCCAAACGGCCTTGTTAGATATTGTTTACAGACAGGAGTATTAAGTACGGTAATTTCAACAACAGTTTTTGAAATAATGCTGATAATTAACGTTAGCATTAGGGTATTATGGGAAATATTCTAATTAAACATAGTATTAGGAATATAAAACCATAATGATATAATTACGGCAGCACTGTTGTTGATAATGATAGTGCACATTTGCAGGACAAATTTGAAGAAAAACATTACTTTTTGCAGGGCAGGGAGACACGACTTGGCAAATGTCAAATGTCGAAACAAAACTTTAAAAACTATAAAGTCAAAACATGGCACAAAAAAAAGAAAAATAAGCGAAGACTTCCAATCAAATAAACTAAAATTAGTTTTTCATATTAAATTAAAGTTATCTTCACAACGGATTTGATGTTAGTCATTCTATTGATGTCTCTCTTTTTACTGTAAAATTAGTAATGAGATTAAAGGTAATTATGATAATAATAATGATGATAATGGTGGTTATAGTAATGATAATGGCAAAGATGATAATGATCATAATAATGATGGTATAATAATGGTAGTAATGATAATGATAACAATGATAATGATAATGACAGGATGAATGATAATACTAATGATAATGATAACACAGATTAACAATAATAATATTAATGATAGTAATAACATCAATCATCCGAATAATAATAACAATAACGGAGATTGAATAAGAATAACGATAATGATAATATGATCATAAAATTGATATTAATAACAATACAACAACTACTACAATCACTGATAACAATCACAGTAATGATATTGATAATAATGCTTTCAATTTAAAAAATGATAATAATAATAAAGAGATAGTAATATTATTATTATTAATTACCATTGTTATTTTCATAATCATCATTATTACTGAATTTATGGTCACAATTATTATTATCATTATATATTTTTAAAGTATTACATACTGAATTTATGGTCACTATTATTATTATCATCATTATATATTTTTAAAGTATTGCAAGCAGCAGCTGTTGCTTGGGCTGCGGCGCTTGCTCGATTCGCTCGCGGGTGATTCGCGCACTTGAGGATTCGCCCTTACGTAACAATGTTATAAAATGTGAAATAAAAGGGCATGTAATCCAAATATTGGTTTATTTATCTAAGAGTCTACATATTCATGGTGTTTCTTAGACGGTTCGCTTTCATCAGATTCTTCTCCATCATAGTTTTTTTTCTGCGTCGAATCGGCGTTTAGGAGATCTACGACCTTCATCACTGTCTTCATCACTCATCCTCTTAATCATGGTGAAGATCTCGAGTTTCTCGTTGTTCTTAGCGAGTTTCCAAAATTTCATCTTTAAGTTCCCCCGGTGAATCTTCACACACACTCACCCACGAGCATACAGCTACATACGCAAGCACACACACACACATGCACATGCACACCAAGACCTCATCTTGGAACATCTTCGTTATACCCTTCGTTATACGTTAGCCACTCCCCCAGTTGTCTCCTCTGTCTACGCTTCTTCGTCTTCAGGCACCGTAGCGGTAGTTGAGAGCCGGTAGCGTATAGCCCATTCACTCACCTCGTAAAAACCTTTATAGGGGTGTCGTCCATAACACCGTCACCACTGAGGTCATTTCTGAACCATTCTGAAAGAGTTATATTTTTTATAACACACTCACGAACATACAGCTACATACATACACACACACACACACACAGACACACACACAAACACAAACACAAGCACATATATGGACACACACACAAGAATACACAGCTACATATGCACACACAAACACACACATACATGCGCACCAAAACTTTATCTGTTTGGTACATCCTCTTCGTTATACCCGTCCGCAGGTGCCTCTGTCGACGCTTCTTCGCCACTTCGTCTCCAAGATAGTCTGCAACCATCTAGCTTCGTCATTCAGTAGTCCCGTTGCCTTAACGGCCTCTCTACACGTGCTATATCTAACATCTATTGTTCTCAGGTCCTCAGAGGATGTAGGACCTCTCTTGTACGTCAATAGCAAACGTAGATAGAACAGTTCTACCATTCTGTTGTTAACTAAACGTATTCTGCCTGAAAAATGACGTTGCTCGTGAGCGTTCAATCACGTTCCATTCTTATTGTCGTAAGTGAAATGGTTTGGCATTTCATGGTACAGTAAGGTCGATGTTAGTTTATTCGTCTTGCATTTATCAAAGAAAGGTGTTAGTTGAGTCCCCGTAAGTGTCTTGTTCTCAATATTGTCGCTTGACATCCTTTCATCATAAAACACTTCGTTTTCTAGATGCCTGTCTAGGGGTGTGCCCTAAACACCGTCACCGCCGGGGTCATTTCTGAACCATTTTGAAAATTTTGAAAATTTTAAAAGGCTAAATTCTTATTTATATATTGAGTATCATTAATAATATTATTATTATTACTATTATTATTATAGTAGATGATTATACTACTACTACTACTACTACTACTAATGGTTATGATAATAATGATAGCAAAAATAATGATGGTGATAAAAATGATGATAATAATAATAATGATAATAGCGATGATAATAATAAAAATCATTATCATATTACTAATAGTAGTATGATAGTAAATGATAATACACTTAATGATAATGACAAGAACATTAAGGTACTAATGATAATAACAGGTCTTATGATGATGTGAACATTACTATAAAAATAACGATAATAATGATGACAAACAGGGCCGCCGTCACGGGGTTACAGCAGTTAACGTTGACAAGATTGAAAATACGGAAGTGGTTTAAAAAATGTCTTCGATCTTCTGCCAAACTAGCGACATTTTTGAAGTTATGTGATATTAGTAACATATTCTTGATTGCAAGTTCTTGACTAGAAGTTCGAGTAACATACAGTTTATATTAACATAGAAGTTTAAGGGGAAATTGAGCGTTTCCCATTTAAAAAAAAGGCGTTTCCCATCTACAAAGGATGTGGCCTGAGGGCCCGGCCCTGTTCTTTGCCCCGGGGCCCTGATGATAACAGCAACAGTATGATAAAACAAACACACACAAACCCCCATCCAACTGAACCGAAAACAAGGGGGCCGGCCACAAGGCTATATATTAACAATTTTCATACTGTAAAACCATAAACCATAACCAGAGACTTAAGTTCACTTTTCCTCAGCAACCACAAGGAGTTGGGGGAGTTCCTGGGCACGTTAGAAAGGTCCCGAGGTCCTGCGTGGCTTAGGCTATGTGGCGTTCCAATAAGGGGTCCCTAGGAGGGTCAGGACGCGAAAAAAAACTAAAATCATACCGCTTAAATATTGAAGCAACAGTACATGGTGCAGNTTTACAAAAAAAAAAAAAAAAAAAAAATAAAAAAAAAAAAATAACAAAAAATGGTGGATATTCGTTGGTGTACACACGTGCCGCGCATCGTATGCACTCGCGCATACTTATAACCATCGACATACTGCCCGTCCCCACACGCTACCTACAACCTGCCTCTTCTCTCTCTCTCCTCTCTCTTCGCTCTCTCTCTCTCTCCTCTACTCTCTCTCTCTCTTCTCTCTTCTCTCTTCCTCCTCTCTCTCTCTCTCTCTCTCTCTCACTCATCTCTCTCTCTCTCTCTCTCTCTCTCTCTCTTCTCTCTCTCTCTCTCTCTCTCTCTCTCTCTCTCTCTCTCTCTCTC
>NW_020870332.1:37500-42500 GCF_003789085.1 Penaeus vannamei
AACACATTATTTTTTTCAATTGTAGGAGTTGTTTACTGTCATTCAGTCTCTCTTTCTGCCTCTCTTTTTCTCTTTCTCTGTCCTCTCAATCTCTCTCTCTCTCTCTCTCTCTCTCTCTCTCTCTCTCTCTCTCTCTCTCTCTCTCTCTCTCTCTCTCTCTCTCTCTCTCTCCCTCCCTCCCTCCCTCCCTCCCTCCCTCCCTCCCTCCCTCCCTCCCTCCCCCCTCCCTCCCTCCCTCCCTCCCTCCCTCCCCCCTCCCTCCCTCCCTCCTCCCTCCCTCCCTCCCTCTCTCTCTCTCCCTCCCTCTCTCCCTCTCTCTCTCTCTCTGTCTTGAATATCGAAGTAACAAAGTGGCAGATGGTCGTATGATGGTAGTTATGGTGGGGAGAGAGAGAGAGAGAGAGAGAGAGAGAGAGAGAGAGAGAGAGAGAGAGAGAAAGAGAAAGAGAAAGAGAGTTCGAGGACACTGAATATGGTCTAAGTTGGTCTATTAGAGTGACGTATGGGCTTGGGGATGCTGTGAGAAGGGGGGTTTGATTTGTGCGTTTGCGTGGTGTTGCTGTCTTTCATTATATGGTAGTAATGATGATGATAATGACAATGATGATGATATGGGTAGGCAGGGTTTTTGTTGTTTTATTAGTAGTAGTTGTAGTACTGTTATTTATGTCATCATCATCACCACCATTATCATCACCACCACCACCATTATCATCATCACCATCATCATCACCACCACCACCATTATCATCATCACCACCACCACCATTATCATCATCATCACCACCACCACCACCATTATCATCACCACCACCACCACTACCACCACCATCACCACCACCACCACCACCACCATTATCATCATCACCACCACCACCACCACCATCATCATCATCATCATCATCATATCATCACCACCACCACCATTATCATTATCATCACCACCCACCATCATTATCACCACCACCACCACCACCACCATTATCATCATCACCACCACCACCACCACCTTATCATCATCACACCACCACCACCACCATTATCATCATCACCACCACCACCACCACCACCATTATCATCACCACCCACCACCACCATCATCACCACCACACCACCATTATCATCATCACCACCACCACCACCATTATCATCATCACCACCATCACCACCATTATCATTATCATCATCACCACCACCATTATCATCACCACCACCACCATTATCATCATCACCACCACCACCATTATCATCACCACCACCACATCATCACCACCACCACCACTATCATCACCACCACCACCACCATTATCATCATCACCACCAACCATTATCATCATCATCACCACCACCACCACCACCATCACCACCACACCACTATCATCACCACCACCCACCATTATCATCATCACCACCACCACCATTATCATCATCACCACCACCACCACCACCACCATCACCACCACCACCACCACTATTATCATCATCACACCACTACATCATCATCACCACCACCACCATTATCATCATCACCACCACCACCACCATTATCATCACACCACTATCACCACCACCACCACCATTATCATCACCACCGCTACTATCATCACCACCACCACCACCATTATCATCATCACCACCATTATCATCACAATCATCACCAATCCTCATTTATATGTTTACACATGTTTATGAATGTACGTATCTCTTTGTGTACGTAAATGATGCGACCCTGATATTCTCTATTTCCGTCGACGTCAATAAGTACACACAAAGAGTGACGTGGGCGCGAGTGGGTGGGCGTGCGTCGGCGTGGGCGTGCGGGCGGTTGTTGGCAGCGGCGAAGTGTGGATATGACTTCCATGTCGAGAATGTGTTATTGTAGCATCGTTTTTTTATGGTGTTTTGTGATGATGGGGGGGGGGGTGTTAGGGTGTGTTAGGATGGTGATGGTGGTTGTAGCATTATTTTTTATGGTGTTATGTGGTGATGGGGGGGGGTTGGGATGCGTTAGAATGGTGAATGTGGTTGTAGCATTATTTTTTATGGTGTTATGTGGTGATGGAGGGATGTTAGGATGCGTTAGAATGGCGAATGTGGTTGTACCATTATTTTTATGGTGTTTTGGTGACGGGGGATGTGTTGGATGTGTTAGGGGGTGATGGTTGTTGTAGTATTACTTTCTTGTTTTGTTCCGTGGTGAAGGAGGTGTGTTAGGATGGTAATGGTGGTTGTAGCATCATTTTTATGGTGTTATGAGGTGATGGAGGGAGGGTTTTCGGATACGTTAGAATGGTGAATGTGGTTGTACCATTATTTTTATGGTGTTTTCTGGTGATGGGGTGTGTGTTAGGATGTGTTAGGATGGCGATGGTGGTTGTAGCATCATTTTTATGGTGTTATGTGGTGATGGGAGGGTGTTAGGATGCGTTCGAATGGCGATGGTGGTTGTACCATTATTTTTATGGTATTTTCTGGTGACGGGGGTGTGTTAGGATGGTGATGGTGGGTGTATAATTATTTTTCCCTGTGTTTCGTGGTAACGGGGTGTGTGTTTAGGATGTGTTAGAATGGTGAATGTGGTTGTAGCATTATTTTTATGGTGTTTTTCTGGTGACAGGGGTGTGTTAGGATGGTAATGGTGGTTGTACCATTATTTTTTATGGTGTTTTGTGGTGATGGGGTGTGTGTTAGGATGTGTTAGGACGGCGACGGTGGTGTTAGACAATGCGACGATGTATGGAGGGAGTGGCAGACGGCAGAGCATACATCTTGCGTAAGTCCCGCCGTCGGCACACCTGCGCCCTTTGGCAGGGTGCCAGGGCGCTCGCAGTTAACCTTGAAAAACTGCGGCGTGGCCTCCTGTGCTTGGTGGGGGGAGGGGGGGAGGGGGAGGAGAGGAGGGAGGTGGGGGGGGAGCCACTTGTGCATGGATTGTTGTTGTTTGTCCCCCCCCACCTCCCCCACCCTCCACCCCCGTTTCCTCTTGCCCTTGACTCCTTCCCCTCACTCTCTTTGCTTCCCCTCCCTGAACTGATTCTCTTTCTCTCCCTCTTTTCCTTTTCACTCCACTCCCCTTCCCTCTTCTCGCTCTCTACTCCCTTCCCTTCCCCTCCATTCCCCTCTTTTCTCTCCCCCCTCCCTTCTCCTCGTCTTTCCTCCTCTCCCCTTACACACTCCTCCCCTCCCTCTTCCCCCCTCATCTCCTCTTACTCTCTCCACGCCCTCCCCTCACTCCCTTCGCCTCCTGATCCCCTTCCCCTCACTCTCCCCCTCCCCACACTCCCTCCCCTCCCTCTTCCCTCACTCCCTCCCCTCCCCTCACTCCCTCCCTCCCCTCACTCTCCCCCTCCCCTCACTCTCCCTCCCCTCACTCTCCCCCCCCCTCGCTCTCTCCACGCCCCTCTGCAACATGCTATGGTCATGATGATAGAGAATGATTATGCATGAACATTGAGCAAAGTAAGGGGAGGGGGGCGAGGGAGGGGGGAGGGGGAGGGGCCAAGGGTAGGGGGGATATCAAGGATAAGCGAGTCGTCACCTCGAGGGTCATCCGAAGAAGGGAGGGGGAGGAGGGGGGGGAAGGGGAGGAGAGGGGAAGGGAAGGGGAAGGGAGGGGGAGGATAGGAGAAGGGAAGGAGAGGGGAGGGGGAGGGGATTAGAAGGGAAGGGGGAGGGAGGGGGAAGATGGGAGGGAGGAGAGGGAAGGGAGGGAGGGAGGGGGAAGGAGAGGAGGGAGGAGAGGGGAAGGGAAGGGGAAGGAGGGGAAGGGGGGGAGAGGGAATAAGGCAACAGAGATGGACCCAGACAACGATGCGTTTGAGGTTATGATGAGTGTGTGTGTGTGTGTGTGTGTGTGTGTGTGTGTGTGTGTGTGTGTGTGTGTGTGTTGTGTTTGTGTTTGTGTACCTGTGTTTATATGCGTGTGGGCGTATGTTTCTTTGTGTAAGATTATATGTGTGTGTACGTACGTTTATGTGTGCGTGGGTTTATGTGCGCGTGTAGGTATGTTTATATGCGTGTGCCCGTATGTTTATGTGCGTATGCTTATGTTCGTGTGCGCGTATGTATCTGTACGTGTGTGCATATGTTTATATACGTGTGTGCGTATGTCTATGTGCGTGTGTGCGTATGTTTATGTGCGTGTGTGCGTATGTTTATGTTCGTGTGCGCGTATGTACCTGTGCGTGTGTGCATATGTTTATAAACGTGTGTGCACATGTTTACGACGTGTATGTTCCTGTACGTGTGTGCGTACGTGTCTGTACGTGTCGTGCCTGTATGTCTGGGTTTTCTTGCACCCTGGAGACATGACAGGGGAGGAAGGGGGGAGAGGGGAGGGGGGAGACGAGAAGATGGCAACGCGGCTCGTAAATTGATGGCACCATTAATGGAACGGAAAACGATAATTAAATTTTCTTGCAGGTAGAGACAGCAGGCGGAGGAGGAGGAGGGCGGCGAAGGGGGGAGGGGAGGGGGGAAAGGCGTCCGGAAGGGGTGAAGGAGGGGAGTGGGAGGAGGAATTGAGGACGGGGAAGGGGAAGAAGAGTGACAGAAGTGGAGGTGGGAATTGGGAAAGGGGAAATGGAGGGGAATTGGGGAATGGGGAAGGGGAAATGGAGTGATGGGGAGTGGGTGGGGAATTGGGGAAGGGGAAATAGAGTGGGAATCGGGGAAGGGGGAGGGTGGAAATTGTGGAAGGGGAAATAAAGTGGAATTAGGGAATGAGGAAATAGAGTGGGCATTGGGGAAGGGAAGAAGAGTGGGAATCGGGTGGGAATTGGGGAAGGGGGGAGAGGAGTGAAGGGAAGTTTGAGTGGGAATTGGAGAGTGTTGGGGGCCGGATATGGGAATAGGGAAACGAAAGAAGAGAAAAGTGGGATTGATAATCGTGCAGAAGAATAGTAGAGGAGCGACGGAAATGAGAAAGAGAGACAGAGAGAAAACAAGAAAATCATAGAACGTGGGAATGGAAGAGAGAGAGAGAGAGGGAAAAGAAGAAA
>NW_020870332.1:47500-65000 GCF_003789085.1 Penaeus vannamei
AAGCTGTGGCGGTGGTTCAGGGTTTTTGGCGATTTTTCACAACTAAGGCCGTTTCGCGAACGTCAAAGCGAAGCAAGGGGGAGAAAAAGACAGAGCAGGGGAGGGGGAAGGGAAGAGTGGGAGAAGGGGAGGAAGGCGAGGGAGAGATGGGGGTGTGAGGGTGTGGGAGAGGGTGATGAGAGAGTGAGGGAGGAGGTGAGGGGAAGGGAGAGTGAGAGTGGAAGTCTAAGTCTGAGTCTAAGTGTGTGTGTGAGTGTGTGTGTGTGTGTGTGTGTGTGTGTGTGTGTGTGTGTGTGTGTGTGTGTGTAGAGAGAGAGAGAAAGAGAAACAAACAAACAAACAGTTCATGGTTCGCGCAGAAAACCTTCTATTTTCGAGTCTCCTGGGGAAAGGAGACAGACACACACACACAGGGAGGGAGGAGGAGGAGAGGGAGGGAGAGAGAGAGAGAGAGAGAGAGAGAGAGAGAGGAGAGAGAGAGAGAGAGAGAGAGAGAGAGAGAGAGAGAGAGAGAGAGAGAGAGAGAGAGAGAGAGAGAGAGAGAGAGAGAGAGAGAGAAGGAGGAGAGAAAAGAGAGAGAGGGAGGGAGAAACAGAAACAGAAACAGAAAGAAACAAAGAAAGAGAGAGAGAGAAACAGAGAGAGATCAAGAGAGAGAGAGAAAAACGTGAACAAAATGACCTCTTGTTCAGACGCCGACGGTGTTCGGTGTGTTGACCTTTGCTCGCTCTTCCTTCTTCTCGGATTCCTATTCCTTCGTCACTTTGTCTCTTTATGCAAATGAGTTGTTTTTTTTTTTTACTTGTTTTTTTTGTTGTCACATTCGACTCTTCTGGCTTCTTGTTTTGATTCTCTCTCTCTCTCTCTCAAGCGCCCTTTTCTCTCTATCTGTCCGTCTCTTCATCTCTTTTCTCTCTCTGTCTTCTCTCTCTCTCTCCTCTCCCCTCCCCTCCCGCTCTCCCTCCTTCAACCCCTCCCCCCTTCCTTCCTTCCCCTCCCTCCCCTCTCCCTCCTTCCTTCCTCTCCAACCCTCCCTTCCTCCCCCTCTCCTTCCTTCCCCCTCCTCTCCCTTCCCTCCCTCCCTATTCTTAATTTTGATTCCCCCTTTTCAAATAAACCGCGTAAACAAGGGTGCTTACGTAGCCTCTCCCCCCCACCCCCCACTCCCCACCCCCCTTGACCTTCGCAGCCAGGTGTTCTGTAATAATTTTGGGAAGCTTAGTCCTTGGAAACGGGGCTTGTTTTTTTTCTCTCTCCTCTCTCTTTTTTTTCAGACGGTAAGAGTGAGGTAAATGTGCGAACGTTTAAAGAAAGAGGAACGAAGAGCATTTTTTGCTCGTTATTTCGTCTTTTTTTCTTATTCTTATTCTTGTTTTTTTTTTTTTTTCCTTTTTCTTTCGCTAATGGTTTGTGTATGAGAGGAAGAGGGAGGAGAGGGAGGGGATGGAGGGTGTGTGGTGGGGAGAGGGAGGGAAGGGAGAAGTAGGAGAGGGAGAAGAAGGGGAAAAAGGGGAAAGGGAGAAGAGAGAGGAGAAGGGGAACGGGAGATAGGTAAGAGAGGGAAGGAAGGGAGAAGTGGAAAGGGAGAAAAGGGGGAAGGGGAGAAAGGGAGGAGAAGGGGAAAGGGAATAGGTAGGAGAGGGAAAAAAGAGATGAAGAGGGAGAAAGGAAAGGGAAGAGAGGTAGGAAAGGCAAGAAAGAAAGAGAGGGAGAAAGAAATGAGGAAGAAATAGGGGAAAGGGGCGAAAGGGTAGGGGGAGGAACGTGGAAGAGGAAAGGAAGGGGGAGATGGAACGGGAGGAGAAGGGAAGGGGGAAGAAGGGCAAAAGAGGTAAGAAAGTGAAGGGAGAAGGGAAAAGAGAGAGAAAGGGAAGAAGAGGGTGAGGTGGAGAGGGAGGAGAGGAGCGGAAAACAGGCCCGGGGTGTATACAAGCTTCAGATTCAGCCAAGGTTGTGTGGGATAAAGGTAAACACTCAGTGAGAAGTGTACCTCCTTCAAGGCCGCCCGCTCTGTGCCTCTCAGTGCCGTTCTGTGGCCGATCGAGGGCTAAGGGAGGAGGTCCTGAGGGCCCGATTCTGACCCCACGAGAAAGGAGCGGAGACGAAGGTCCTGAGGTCGATTGAGCCCGAGCCCCATAGCGAGGTCCGAAGAGTCCTGAGGTCGATTCTGAGCCCAGGGAAGGAGGGAGCCGAGGACCTGAGTCGATCTAGGGAGTCCAAGGGAGGAGAGGAAGCGATCATTAGAGCCCAGAGAAGGAGGGAGCGAGGTTCCTGTGGCCCGATTCTGGGAGCCCAGAGGAGACCGAGGGGACGAGGCCGATGCTGGAGCGCCAGGGAGGAGGGAGCGAAGACCAAGGCTGATCTCAGGAAGGGAGAAGGACCTAAGACCAGATTTGGAGCCCTAAGACCGATTTGAGCCAGAGAAAGAGAAGCCGAGGAGGACTGAGAGTCGATCTGGAGCTCAGGGAGGAGGGAGCGAAGACTTGTGGTGGTTGACTGGCCTGGCTGGAGGCTGGGGCGGCACTGCAGCTCATTTCTTGGAATCTTTTTTTGTGCTTAGTGGGTTAGGTAGCATTGAGGTAAATGTTCAGACGCGTTCTCACTCGTTCATTTATCATTTTTCATTCACTTCATTCACACACACGTACTCACTCACTTCGACACTTATGCACTCACTCTCATTCACACACGCGTTCACTCACTTATGCACTCACTCACTCACTTACTTCCTCACTCAATCATTCACACATGTACTCACTCATTTATGCACTCACTCGCGCATTCACTTACTTCCTCACTCACTCACTCACTCACTTTCTCACTCACTCATTCACACACGCACTCACTCACTTCCTCATTCAATTACTCACTCGCTAACTCACTCACTCGCTAACTCACTCACTCACTCACACCTGCACACACAGAAGGACATATACATGGGTGTGTTTACGCACGTGTGTATATGCGCCTGTATGTTTATTTGTTAGTATATGGGCAAATGTACCTTGTCGTTTTACGTAATATTTGTATTTGTCTGTAATCGTCTAGCGTGCATTTTGTTGTAAATAAATTGTCAATACGTAAATTCTATCTCTTGGGGTTTAATTCGCTGTAAACCTTATTTGCATTCGAGTCAGCTTGTCCAACAACGTGCATTTCGTTGTAACCAGGTTGTCAGTACGCGAATTTCATCTCTTTGGGGTTAACACGACGTTGCGAATTCCTGTTCGTATGCACTTGTCATACGTCCGGGGATCCACCGAGTCCGACCGACCGACTCCCGACTGGCCTGCGCTCTCCTCCTTGCCGAAGTTCCCGACCGACACCCGAACGGCAGCTGCTCTCCTCTCTGCCAAAGGATCCGACCGACACCCGACCGGCATCCGCTCTCCTCCTTGCCGAAGGATCCGACCGACAACCGACCGGCATTCGCTCTCCTCTCTGCCAAAGGATCCGACCGACACCCGACCGGCATCCACTCTCCGCTCTGCCGAAGTTCCCGACCGACACCCGACCGGCATCCGCTCTCCTCTCTGCCGAAGTTCCCGACCGACACCCGACCGGCATTCGCTCTCCTCTCTGCCAAAGGATCCGACCGACACCCGACCGACACCCGACCGGCCTGCGCTCCCCTTCCCGACGCCGAGGTCCACGTGCGTTACCGTTGTTGACGAGCCTTTACGGTCGGAGCAGGAAGGAGAATAACAAAGTTCAAGGTTGGGTGAATTATGCAAAAGGTCATAGGGAATGTCACCTTCCGAGCATTGCGTTTCGGCGTGCGTGTTTTGCGTTCCTGTCGTTCTCTCTCTCTTCTCTTTCTCGTTCTTTCTTTTCTCTTTCTCTTCTCTTTCTCTCTCTCTCTTTTCTCTCTTTCTCTCTTTCTCGCTCTCTCTCTCTCTCGCTCTCTCTCTCTTCTCTCTCTCTCTCTCTCTCTCTCTCTCTCTCTCTCTCTCTCTCTCTCTCTCTCTCTCTCTCTCTCTCTCTCTCTCTCTCTCTCTCTCTCTTCTTTTGTTTCTTCCTCCTTAGCTTTTGTTTCTTACTCCCTCCTCCTCTCACTTCCTTTGTCTCTTGTCTTACTCCATCCCTCGCTTTTCTTATTCTCTTTTCTTATTCCCTTCTGCCTTTCTTCTACTTTCTTCTGCCTCAGGGACGAGGGAAATGGAGAAGGGAGAGGGAGAGGAGAGGAGAGGAGAGGGCGAAAGAGAGGGGAGAGGAGAGAGAGAGGCGGAAGGGAGGGGAGGGAAAGAGAGGGAGAGGGAGAGGGAGAAAGAGAAGAAGAGGAAGCGGATGAGAGGAGTGTAAGGGTGAGAGAGAGAGAGAGAGAGAGAGAGAGAGAGAGAGAGAGAGAGAGAGAGAGAGAGAGAGAGAGAGAGAGAGAGAGAGAGAGAGAGAGAGAGAGAGAGAGAGAGAGAGGGGGGGGGGAGAGGAGAGGGACTACATGCGTGCGTCGCTCATCCTCGCGCACTAATCTGGAATAAGGATATGTCGCTCCTTAACTCGGTAATTGTGCCTGGACCCCTGATTTTCACGGAATTAGTTAAATGGCGGCGAAGGTTCCGAGAATTAAGAGTAAAAAAGAGAGAGAGAGAGAAAAAAAGAGAGAAAAGTTCAGAGAAAATCAGCATGTTGAACGTTAAACATTTAGCAGTTAACTGTTGAAAGGAGGATGGAGAGAGGGGTGAGAGGGAGGGGGGAGGGCGAGAAGGAAGGGAGGGAGGAGGAGGTAGAGGAAGAGGAAGAGTGGCGGGAGGGAGAGAGAGGGAAAGGATGGATAGAAAGAGAGATGGGGGAATAGGAGAGACAGAGACAAATAGACAGAGTGATAAGAGAGTCAAAGTCAAAGTCAAAAGTCAGAACACTTTATTCCATTAATTACAATAGTAATTCTTTACATAATTACATTCATATCTACAATTGATTATTTAATAGGTCCACGTGCGTTAAACAGGAAGAAACTAAAAGAGAGAGAGAGACAGACAGAAACAAAGACACAGACATACAGACAGAAACAGAGCAGTAGAAATCAAACAAAGGCTGTCGGACGAGGACCAGTCGAAACCTCCGGTCTCAATATTTCATTCCTCAAGTCCCTTCGTCTCACGTCCCTTCGTCTCACGTCCCTCCGCCTTTTGTCCCTCCCCCTTACGTCCCTCCGTCTTACGTCCTTCCCCTTCGTTCCTCCTTTCCGTTTCGTCCCTTCGTCTTACGTCCCTTCCCCCTTTCGTCCCTTTACGTCCCTTCCCCTTTCGTCCCTTCGTCTTACGTCCCTTCCCCCCTTTCGTTCCGTCCTTCGTCGTCCCTTCGTCTTACGTCCCTTCCTTTCGTTCCTCCGCCTTACGTCCCTTCCCCTTTCGTCCCTTGTCATCCCTTCCCCTTTCTCCCTTTACGTCCCTTCCCCTTTCGTCCCTTCGTCTTACGTCCCTTCCCCCTTTCGTCCCTCCGCCTTACGTCCCTTCCCCTTTCGTCCCTCCCCCCTTACGTCCCTTCCTCCTTTACGTCCCTCCCCTTTCGTCCCTTCCCCTTTCGTCCCTCCTCCTTACGTCCCTTCCCCCTTTCGTCCCTCCCTTACGTCCCTTCCCCTTTCGTCCCTCCCCTTACGTCCTTTTTCGTCCCTTCGTCTCACGTCCTTCGCCTTACGTCCCTTCCCTTACGTCCCCCCGTCTTACGTCCGCGATGAGCCCTCGGGAGAGAAAAAAAAACGTGAACGGCCCTTTCATCTTGAAGGAACAACTGCGCTTGTCGAGTTTCTGCGGAGGAGGATCGGGAGTTCCTCGAGGCTGCGCTTCCTCTTGCTCCCTCGGGTTGTTGGGGGGGGGGGGAGGGGGGGGTCTTGCGTCGCTTTTAGGTGTTTTTTTTTTTTTTTTTTTTTGTTTTCGTGTTTATATATGGATGTGTGTGTGTGTGTGTGTGTGTGTGTGTGTGTGTGTGTGTGTGTGTGTGTGTGTGTATGTATGTGTATGCGTATATGTATAAATATGTAATTTTTTATATGCTTGACACACACACACACACACACACACACACACACACACACACACACACACACACACACACACACACACACACACACACACACACACACACACACACACAACACACTTCATACTCCTACATGAGGGGCCACGTAGAGTATGAGGGCATTAAGGGTATGAGGGCGTGATAATATGAGGCCTTGAGATGCAAGGAAGGTGTAGGGCATATGGAAGGGTAAGAGGAGGGGGGGAGGGGGGAAGGGGTATTATCAAGAGGGTGTTGGTCAGTCCTTTGGTGTGGTTGGCAGAGAGCCAGTTGGAGGTGCCAATTAGGTGCCAAGCAGGTGTCAGTAAGAGCCTGTGCCGGAGGTGTAAGTGCGATGGTTTGTGTCGATTTTTTTTTCTTATACTTCATCTTTTTTTTTCTTTTTCTTTCTTCTTCTTCTTCTCCTCTCTCTTCCTCATCCTCTTCTTCTTCTTCATCTTCTCTCTTCTCTTCTCCTTCCTCTTCCTCCTTTTCTTCTCTCTCTTCTCTCTTTTCTCTCTTCTCCTTCTTCCTCTTCCTTTTCTTCTTCTTCATCTTCTTCTCTCTTCCTCGTCCACTTCTTCTTCTTCATCTTCTTTCTCCTCTTCTCCTCCTTCCTCTTCCTCTTTTTTTCTTCTTCATCTTCTTCTCAATTATCAGGTGACATACTCTGCTTATCCTTGCATAAATTGGACATTTTTCTGTGGGCCAAATAGGGTTTTGAAGCAATCAGACATTTTTTTATTGTGATTTTCCCTTCAGAAGCAAGATCATTTGATTTTTAAGATCTTTATCCTCTTTCGATTAACAATGAAAATTGTCGTTTTTATTTGGCTTTGTTTTTTCTTCTTCGTTGTCTTCATCTGCTTCTGTGTCTGCTCCTTTTCTATTTCTTCTTCTGATTCTACTGTTTCTTCGTTTTCTTTCTCCTTCGCTTCCTCTTGTACTTTTTCTCCTTCTTCTTCCTCCCTTCTTCCCTCCCTCCTCCCTCTCCCCTTCTCCCTTCTCCCCTCTCTCCCCTCTCCTCCCTCCTCCTCTCTCTTTCCTCTCCCTCCCTCCCTCCCTCCCTCCCTCTCCCTCCCTCCCTCCCTGCAAATAGATTTTTATGTTCAGTTTCATTAACCTGTTTACAAAGCGACCTTCTGTTGGTCTGGAATGAGTCGATCCCTCTTAGATGGCCCTGTCAATTTCATATGCATTGTTGGCCATTGTGTGTGTGTTGTGTGTGTGTGTGTGTGTTGTGTGTGTTGGTGTGTGTGTGTGTGTGTGTGTGTGTGTGTGTGTGTGTGTGTTGTGTGTGTGTGTTGTGCGTGGTTTTGTGTATGTTTGTGATCTGTGTGTGTGTGCCTGTTTGTGTATCTGTGTATGTTTCTTATTGTGCGTTGTGTGTGCCTGTATGTGTATCTGTGTATATTTCTATATGTGTGTGTGCCTGTATGTGTATGTGTGTATATTTCTATCTGTGTGTGCCTGTGTTCATATCTGTGTTTTGTGTGCGTGTGTGCGTGTGTGCGTTTGTTTGAGAATTCGTGTGTTTTTTTTTTTTTTTTTTTTACGAACTCCCTCTCACCTCGGTTCTGTGGTGTAATGAGGCGTGTGTCTGCATTCTATCCGACTCCTTGACTCGTGTTGTGCCAACTGACCCTGGCATGACTCGTCCCTTGCCCTCGATCTTACGTAAACAGACCGGGGGATGGGGGGTGAGGGGGTGGGGGGACTCACGGCCCGTTGGGAACTGTGTATGTATGTGTTGAGGGGGGGGGGGGGTGGAAGTGTCAGAGTTGGGGGGGGGAGGGGAGGAGTGAGGTTTTGTGTAGGGGGAAGGTGTAAAGGTGTGTATGGGGAGGTATAAGTGTTTTTTGGGGGAACTGTGTGTATGTGTTGTGGGAAGGGGAAGGGGTATAAGTGTGGGGGGAGGGAGTGTGAGGTGTAAGGGTGTGTATGAGGGGAGGGGTATAAGCGAGTTTTTGGGTGTAAATGAGGGTGTGAGTCTGTGTGGGGGATATAAATGTGTGTGGTTGGGTGTGTGTATGAGTGGGGTGGGTGTTTGCGTCTGTGTATATATGTATATATGTATGTATGTGTGTACGTGTATATGTATGTGCAGGATTGATAATGAATCAAGTATGAATGAAGCGACGAAGGACGGAAAACACGAATAGAAGGAAGGAAAATAAATTCAAAAGCAAATCGAATATATGTGTTTTCGTTTTTCACTTCATCATCTGTGTGTTTGAGTGTATTTGTTTGTGTGCGTTTGTGTGGTCTTATCTCTCTATCTGTATATATCTGCCTACTTTACCTTTCTACCTTTCTATCTATTTATCAGTCTACCTCTCTATCTATCTATCCATTCATTCATTCATTCATTCATTCATTCATCATCATTATCATTCATCTTCATCCATTCCATACCATTGTCTATCTATCAGTCTATATATCCATCCATCTATCTATCAGTTTATCTGTACCTACCCATCTATCTATCCATCTATTTATCTATCTATCCACCTACCTACCTACCTACCTACCTACCTACCTAATCTACCTATACTACCTACCTACCTACCTACCTACCTAACTATCCATAATCTATCCATCATCCCATCTAATCTAATACTATCTATCAATCTATCTACCTATCTATCTCCATCTATCTATCTATCTATCTATAAATCTAGCGGCTTAAGATTCAGTTCCTCGGGTGCCACCGACGATAGACAGCTCGCAGTTTGGGATTTTTCTGTTTTGTGGCTACAGTTTTGAGACAATAAAAGAAAAGAAAAGGAAAAAGATAGATAGATAGACAGAAAAAAAGATAGACAGAAAAAAGATAGACGATAGACAGCTCTCAGATCGACGACGGTTTGGTAGTTTTCTGTTTTGTGGCTACAGTTTTGAGACAATAAATGAAAAGAAAAAAAAAACGAAAAAAAGAGATAGACAGATAGACAGAAAAAAAGATAGATAGAAAAAAGATAGACAGCTCTCAGATCGACGACGGTTTGACAGTTTCCACAGTTTTGAGACAATAATAAGAAAAAAAAAAAAGAAAAAAGATAGACAGATAGACAGAAAAATAAGATAGATAGAAAAAGAATAGACAGCTCTCAGACGACGACGTTTTTGGCAGTTTTCCCTACAGTTTGAGACAATAAAAGAAAAAGAAAAAAAGAAAAAGGAAAAAAAATAGCGTTGGTTGCGGGTCCCGGGTTTGGTATCACTGATTTTGTAGAGCCAAGGACGATTTTTTTTTCCCCGGGGGGCGGAGGCTTTCCTGTAGGATTGGTTGGCCACGCCCTTGGGGTCCGTCGGCCCCGCTCTCTGGCTGGGTCTCGCATTCGCTTCTCTGTCTGTCTGTCTGTCTGTCTGTCTCTGTTTCTGTCTAAATGTCTCTTTCTCTTTGTTTTTCTCTCTCTTTCTTTGTTTATTTGTTTTTCTCTTCTCTCTCACTATCTGTATAATCTTCTTTTTGCTCTCTTTATCTTTTCTCTCTCTGATTTATCTTCTCTCTCTCTCACTATCTGTATATCTCTCTTTTGCTCTCTTTTTTTCTCTCTGTTTATTTCTCTCTCTCTCTCTCTCTCTCTCTCTCTCTCTCTCTCTCTCTCTTCTCTCTCTCTCTCTCTCTCTCTCTCTCTCTCTCTCTCTCTCTCTCTCTCTCTCTCACACACACACACACACACACACACACACACACACACACACACACACACACACACACACACACACACACACACACACACACACACACACTAACACACACACACACACCCGTGTCAACACTCCCCCAGCATCTTTCACCTTCTTATCCTCGTCTTCCTGCATCTAAGGGTCTCCGGTCCTTAAATGACTTAAGTGTCCTTTGCTCTATCCTTCGGGGCTCTTGAGGGATCTGTTTCTTGGTCCTTTTTCGGTCCTTTCGCATATTTATTATGGTGGAGTATGTTGTGTTGTATATTTATTTATTGTTGTTTATTATTTATTTATTTATTTAGTCCTTTTTCGGTCCTTTCGCATATTTATTTATGGTGGAGTATGTTTTATATATATAATTTTTTAGCGTATATGTATTTTTAGCGAGTATGTTGTGTTTGTATATTTATTTATTGTTGTATATTTATTTATTTATTTATTTAGTCCTTTTTCGGTCCTTTCGCATATTTATTTATAGCGGAGTATGTTGTGTTGTATATTTATTTATTGTTGTATATTTATTTATTTATTTATTTAGTATGTATGTATGTTGTATATTTATTTATTGTGGGTTCTGTTGGGTTGTGAGTGGATGGTGTCGACTGCATGGGCGTGGAGGCGTGGGTTGCGCTGTCGCTTTTGCTGTGTCGTTGTTTTCCGTTTCTCGATTTCCTTCACTGCATTTCTTTTCTTGTTCTTGTTCTTCTTTCTCTTCTTGTTCTTGTTCTTCTTCTTTCTCTTCTTCTTCTTCTTCCTCCCCTCCTCGTCTTCTCTTCTCCTCCTCTTCTTCTTCGTCTTGTTGTTGTTGTTGTTGTTGTTCTTCTTCTTCTTCTTCTTCTTCTTCTTCCTTCTTTCTTCCTCCCCCCCTCCTCCTCTTCTTCTTCTCCTCCCTCTTCTCCTCCTCCTCCTCCTTCTTCTCTCCTCCTCCTCCTCCTTCTCCTCCTCCTCTCCTCCTCCTCCTCCTCCTCTCTCTTCTTTTTCTTCCTCTTCTTCATCATCTTCTTAGATGGGGGCTGGGGGGGTGTTATGTTATCTCTCGACGCCGGAGTTCTTATCGCGGTGGATGTTGCACAAGCCCGAGGAGGCGCCCGAAGGACACCGCAAAGGGCATTTCCGTCGGAGGTTTGTCGCGGGTGCTGCTGGGTGGCTGACAGGGCGGAAGTGGTCAGTCCGGGGCGAAGGGAGCGGGCGTGGCGTGGCGGGCGGGGCGGGGCGGGTCTCTGGCGCGTGGTCGTAGCGTGGCTTGGTTTGGTGTAGCGCGGCGTGGTGGTGTGTTGCTTGGTGGTAGCTTGGCTTGGTGTGGCGTGGTGTGGTGTAGCTTGGCTTGGTTGGTGTAGCGTGGCGTGGTGATGTGTTTGCTTGGTGTAGCTTGGCTTGGTGTGGCGTGGTGTGGTGTAAGCTTGGCTTGGTTTGGTGTAGCGCGGCGTGGTGGTGTGTTGCTTGGTGTAGCTTGGCTTGGTGTGGCGTGGTGTGGTGTAGCTTGGCTTGGTTTGGTGTAGCGTGGCGTGGTGATGTGTTGCTTGGTGTAGCTTGGCTTGGTGTGGCGTGGTGTGGGTAGCTGGCTTGGTTTGGTGTAGCGTGGCGTGGTGATGTGTTGCTTGGTGTAGACTGGCGTGGCTGGCTTGGTGTAGACTAGCGTGGTGTGGTGTAGCTTGGCTTGGTGTATGCGCTTGGCTTGGTGTAGACTAGCGTGGTGTGGTGTAGCTTGGCTTGGTGTAGACTAGCGTGGTGTGGTGTAGCTTGGCTTGGTGTAGACTAGCGTGGTGTGGTGTAGCTTGGCTTGGTGTAAGACTAGCGTGGTGTGTGTAGCTTGGCTTGGTGTAGACTACGTGGTGTGGTGTAGCTTGGCTTGGTGTAGACTAGCGTGGTGTGGTGTAGCTTGGCTTGATGTAGACTAGCGTGGTGTGTGTAGCTTGGCTTGATGTAGACTAGCGTGTGTGGTGTAGCTTGGCTTGATGTAGACTAGCGTGGTGTGGTGTAGCTTGGCTTGGTGTAGACTAGCGTGGCGTGGTGTTGCGTTGCTTGGTGTAGACTAAGCGTGGTGTGGTGTAGCTTGGCTTGGTGTAGACCAGCGTGGCGTGGTGGTGTGTTGGTTGGTGTAGCTTACCTTGGTGTAGCGTGGCGGGTCGTAAGCCTAGTGTGTTGTAGCCTGGCGTGATGTAGCGGGGGGGGGGGGAGGCAGTAGCGGGGCGTATCGCGGGGCAGCTTCAGAAATTTCCCAGCGTCTTTTCCCAACTTCAGAGCCCTGAAAGCCACACAGGAAGCCAGCTCCTGATAGCCTATCGTGGGGCGATAATAGGTTTCTCTCTCTCTCTCCTCTCTCTCTCTCTCTCTCTCTCTCTCTCTCTCTCTCTCTCTCTCTCTCTCTCTCTCTCTCTCCTCTCTCTCTCTCTCCTTCTCTCTCTCTCTCTCTCTCTCTCTTCTCTCTTCTCTCCTCTCTCTCTCTCTCGCTCTCTCTCTCTCTCCTCTCTCCTCTCTCTCTCTCTCTCTCTCTCTCTCTCCTCTCCTCTCTTCTCTCTCTCTCTCCTTCTCCTCTTCTCCCTCTCCTTCCTCCTCTCTCTCTCTCTCTCCTCTCCTCTCCCTCTCCTCTCTCTTCTCTCTCTCTCTCCTCTCTCTCTCTCTCTCTCTCACGCCACGCGACTTGGCGAGCATCGCTTGGGACACATCTCGGGAAGTGACGCTGCGGTATCCTGCGCCCGCGTGTAAATATCCGCGCCGTCGTCCTGTTATCGAGGTTGACGTGGGGCGCGGGCGTGACTCGACGCCGCGCCCCGCCTGGCATGCTGTGGGTAGCGATTCGGGAACGGCGCGGCGGGCGGGGGAGGGTTAGGGGAAGGGGGGGAAAGGGTAGAGGTGCGGGAAGGGGTGTGGGCGTCGGGCGGGAGAGGGGATGGGCGGCGGGCGGAAAGGGTTGCGGGCGGCGGGCGGGAATGGGACGCGGCGGGCGGGAGGGTCGCGGGGGCGGCGGCGTGAAGGGGTCGCGGGGGAAGGGGCGTCCGCTGGGCACGGGGCTTTTAACCTTGCCTCGTCACCGCGGTCCGAGGGCGCCCTCCGTCCGGCGCCCCGAGCTGCGTCCAGAACGACCACCTCGCTCGCGTCGTGTTTTTTAGTCGTGTTTCGTTTCGTTTCGCCATTATCCCCTCTTTCCTTTGTCTTGGTCCCTTTCGCGTGTCGCCTCCTCCCTCTATCGACGTTTTTTCTCTCTTCTCCCCTCCGCGTTCCCCTCCTCCTCTTCTTCCTCCTCTTTCTTTCTCGCTTTATATTATTATCATACATTATTGTTATCATTGTTTATTTTTTTATTATAATTGATATTATTGTTGTTATTATTATTATTATTATTATTATTGTTATTATTATTATTATTATATTGTTATTATTATTTTCCTCCTCCTCCTCCCCCCTTCCCTCTACCTCCCCATCTCTCTCCATCCCTATCCCCTTCCCTCCCCTCCCTCTTCCTCCTCCCCATCCCCCTCCTCCTCCATCCCTCCTCCTCCTCCTTCCTCCTCCTCCACCTCCCCATCCCCTCCTCACCCCTCCCCATCCCCATCCCCATCCCCCCCTTCCCCTCCTCTCCCCCTCCCCCTCCTCCTCCTCCTCCCCTTCCTCCTTCCCTCCTCTCCTCCTTCCCTCTCTCCTTGACTCCCACTGCTCTTTGGTGGTGACGTTGCACAAAGTCCTGCAGAAGGGGGAGACGAGACGAGGCGACCTCACTGCAGGCGAACCGATCCTTGTCGCCGGTGGAGGTGATGCTTCTTGTTCGGTCCCGCGTTCGTCGTCTCTGAGCTTTTTATTTTTTTTTTTATTTTTTTATTTTTTTTTTATATTTTGTTTTTATTTATTTATTTATTATTTTATTATTTTTTTTTTTTTGTGGAATCATTTTTTTAGCGGGGTTTGCAATTTTTTTCTGGGTGGAGGGTGGGGTGAATGGAGGTGGGTGGTGGGGGGGATGGGGAATGGAGGAGGAGATTGGGATGGGGGAGGGAGGGGAATGGAGGAGGAGGGGAAGGGGAGGAGGAGGAAAGGAGGGGATGGAGGAGGAGAATAGAGGAGAAGAGGAGGAAGAAGAGGAGGAGGAGAAGTAGGAGGAAGAAGAGGAGGAGGAGGAGTGGGGGTGGAGGATGGAGGAGGGCGGTGCGGGGGTTTAAAAAAAATCCTTCTCGGAGCTCTGTTGCTCGCTGATTAATGCCAATCGCTAATGATTGGGTGTTTGGCTTAAAGGTCGGGCTGGAAATGCCCCGGGAGGATTGGCATGACTTTTTTTGTTTGTTTGTTTTTTTATGATGCGTAAACTCGTGTTTTTCGATGCAGTTTTGGCACTGTCTTTCTGTCTCTCTCTCCTTATCCTTATCTCTATCCCTTTCCCTTTCTCCCTCCATTCTTCTCTTTTCTCTCTTTATCTATCTCCATCTTTTTTTATCTATATGCATACATATCGCTCTCTCTCTCGTCCTCCTCTCTCTCTCTCTTCTCTCTAGTCTCTCTCTCTCTCCTCTCCTCCTCTCTTCTCTCTCTCTCTCTCTCTCTCTCTCTCTCTCTCTACTCCGATCTCACTCTGTCATCCTCTCATCTCTCTACTCTCACTCTCACTCTCCCTCACTCTCACTTCTCCTCCTCTCTCCTCTCCCTCTCCCTCCCTCTCCCTCTCCTCTTCCCCCTCCCCTCCTCCCTCCCCTCCCTCCTCCCTCATCTCATCTATATCCATCTATCTATCTATATATATACATAATCACTTGTATGCTTCCATGCATATGTGTCCTGCGTACATGCATTCATTTTGCCAACACACACACGCGAATATCTATGTTTTTTATGCGTTTATCCATGTTTTCTTTCTTGCAAACCGTGTACCGAGAGAGAGAGGGGGGGAAGGATAGAGATAAGATAAAGAGAGACAGACCGATAGTAACAAAACTAATCGAAAGAGAGGAGACTTTGACTTTGGACTGACACGTTTATTGAGACAAAGTAAGATTTACATCTCAAAAGGATGAGGTAGAGAGAGAGAGAGAGAGAAGAGAGAGAGAGAGAGAGAGAGAGAGAGAGAGAGAGAAGAGAGAGAGAGAGAGGAGAGGAGAGAGAGAGAGAGAGAGAGGGGGGGATAGAGATAAGAAGCCAACCCTTTCTGATCTCGAGAAGAAGCCTTCGTTCTCTCCCTTGGGCTTCCTTCCGCCACGAGGGTCCGGAGCGAAAGGAAACAACCGAAGGGAAAAGAACGATAGAAACAACGAATATGCATCTTTTTGTTTTCTCCATCTTCTCTTCTTCTTATTCTGTGGTCGTGTCGTTTTTAGTCTTCCTTCTTCGTTGCGTTCTCTCCATCTTCTCCTTCTTCTTCTTATACTTATTCTGTTTCTTTCATTCTCTTCTCTCTCTTTCTTTCCCTTCTTTCTTCGTTGCGTTCTCTTCCACTTCCTTCTTCTTATACTATTCTCGTTTCTTCTTCCTCCCTCCTTCGTGCGTTCTCCATCTTCTCCTTCTTCTTATACTATTCTCGTTTCTTCTTCTTCTTCCCTTCTTCGTCTTGCCCTCCATCTTCCCTTCTTCTTATAACTTCTCTTCGTTGCGTGCTTGTTCTCCATCTTCCCTTCTAATGCTATTCTCGTTTCTTCTTCTTCCCTTCTTCGTTACGTTCCTCGTGCCACTTGTTCGACGGAACGAAAAGCGACGAAGAATGGATCTTTTTCCGGCTTTTCACTTCCATTCCGACGGCGTGTTTCGTGGAGGGCATTTGGCTTCGTTCCGTTTCTGCTTCCCCGTTCTCGTTGTCTCTTCCCTTCTTTATCATCTTTCCCTTCTGTCGTTTCCCCTCTTCATCTTCTTCTCCCCTTCTGCTCTCTTCCCTCTTTATCGTCCTTCCTTCTGTCTCTTTCCCTTTTTTCGTCTTCCCCTTCTGTCTCTTCCCCTCTTTATATCGTCATTCCTTCTGTCTCTTCTTCTTTTTATCACCTTCCCCCTGTGTCTCTTCCCCTCTTTATCGCCTTCCCCTTCTGTCTCTTTACTTCTTTATCATCTTACCCTCCTGTCTCTCCCTTCTGCCTCTTCCCCTCTCTATCATCTTCCCGTCCTATCTCTTCTCTTTATCATCTTCCCCTCTCTATCATCTTCCCTTCTGTCTCCCTTTCTGTATCTTCCCGTCTATCATTTCCCCTCTCTATCACTCCCCTTCTTTCTCCTCTCTTTATCATCTTCCCCTTCTGTCTCATCCCTCTCATCATCATCTTCCCCTTCTGTCCATCCTCTTCATCATCATCTTCCCCTTCTATCTCTTCCCCTCTCTATCCTCTTTCCCTTCCCCTATTCTATGGTTTACACGCGATAACCGTTCTTTGTGTCTTGCCCGTATTAATGCAGAAATGGGGAAGTTAAGCAAGTGGAAAATATATGTGTATGTGTGTGTGTTCGGTGCAGCGGTGTCGGGTCGCGGTGGGATGCGGTTTTTATTATTGCTTGTCATGTTAAAGGGGGTGAGAGGAAGGGAAAAAGGAGAAGAGAGAGAGAGAGAGAGAGAGAGGAGAGAGAGAGAGAGAGAGAGAGAGAGAGAGAGAGAGAGAGAGAAAGAGGGAGAGGAGGAGAAATTAGATGAAAAGTGATAAGATGACAAAGCATGTATATGCATACATATCTGTCTATGTGTATGTGTGTTTATACACACACACACACACATACATACACATACTACATACATACATACATACATACATGCGCATATACATATACAAATACATATTCATATGCATATACATATGCATATTCATACACATACATACATACATACATATACATACACATAAGCATACATACATACCCACATACACATTTGCATATTTATTTGTACAGATATGTATATTTATATGTATATGTATGCATTTTAATGTATCTGTTTATATGTATACATATGCATGTACATGTGCATGTGCATATACAGGCTGGCATAGAGAGACTGAAACAGAAAAAAAAAATGAGAGAGAGAGAGAGAGAGAGAGAGAGAGAGAGAGAGAGAGAGAGAGAGAGAGAGAGAGAGAGAGAGAGAGAGAGAGAGAGAGAGAGAGAGGAGAGAGAGAGAGACTGACCGCCAATAGCATAAAATGTTAGTGATTTAGGTTCCAGCGTGAGTATTTTAGTAGCCCCCATGTCCATTGTGGTTTAGTGTGTTCGCCGCTCAGACCATCGTGGTATGCGCTGTTGCAATCCCTGTAGTAGATATCGCCAATGATGATGGTAATTATGATACTGATTTAGTCATTTAGTTGAATTCCATCTCTGTTTATCGTTCCAAATTATCTGCTATGTGTGAGGAATGGCCGCCGGGGTTAGCATCCAGGATTATTTTATCACTTTTCATCTAATTTCTCTCTCTCTCTCTCTCTCTCTCTCTTCTCTCTCTCTCTCTCTCTCTCTCTCTCTCTCTTCTCTATCTCTCTCTATGTCTCTACTTCTCTCTCTCTCTCTCTCTCTCTCTCTCTCTCTCTCTCTCTCTCTCTCTCTCTCTCTCTCCTCTCTCTCTCCTCTTTCTCTCAGAGGGATGACGGTTTAGAGAAGGATGGATGAAGAAGAGGAGGATGAGGATGGATAATGGATGGGGAGGGACGAGGGAAAGGATTCGTTGGGGTTAATTGAGTGTGGGATTGATGTCGGGGAAGCACTTGCGGTCGCAGAGGTCTTCTTCGGAAATTGGCAGAGGAGGGGTGGAGGGTGGGGGGGGGGAAGGTGTGGGGTGTTTGAGGGGGTGGGGGTGGGGGGGAGATGTGGAGTTTATTTTGAGTGTTTGTTTGTTTGTGTGTGTATGTGTGTGTGTGTG